>JAUCMU010000080.1:15621276-15657329 GCA_032275025.1 Enteromius treurensis | reverse complement strand
TGATTTACGGTATTTGATCTTTGCTCTGTTTAACGGTTCTCTTTCTGTCTATGCCTCCACTGAGTCTGTTTTTTGCCGGCGCTCGATCTTGCATGTCCTGACCCCGAGCCTTTAATAAACAGTTTGCACATGAACCTGTACATCTCCTCGCTTCCTGCTCGTGACACAGCAAGCCCCTCTGTCATCACTGAATCCGCGGTCACTGACTCGCTTGTGTTCTTGTTTCCTTTAGTGCAATAACAATTTTCCTGCATTTTTTCCAACGACTGGCCAACCTGAGTGTTGAAATACTGTTAGTTAAACTGGCAGTGGGCAGAGTCCCTGAGACCAAATGAAAACAGACATTTAGGGACAACAGTGTTCTTATTCTGTGGTGCCTCATTAAAACATGTCATCTGATTGTTAACATGATGTAGTTCTTTAAATAGCTTTAGCGTAATTATGTCCTTTTTGTTACTAGCTTGTTTTGTAGCTAAAGACTTATCTAAACCAGCAGTTTACAGTATCTGCTTTAAGTTGTGTAGTCCGTAGCTTTTAGAAGCTACCGTACCAGTTGGCAAGTCCATTTCCCCATTAATTATAATACTGCCTTGTGTAGCTGTATAGCAGCACTAACCCGTAATAACACATCTGTAACACTTATACTATGCACTACTGTATGTATTTTAATGTCTAGTGTATCCATTCAGCACATTATGGTTCAGAAAGAGCAAACTGTTTAAAGACACAGCTTAATTAAAAAGTTTTATTGGTCAAAATACATTGTCTGATATTTTTGGATTTAGGGGTGAAGTGGGCCTGATTCTGAATACTGTGAGATTTACCATGATGGGCAGTGTATTTCCTATGAAGTTTTTACGAGAGAGCAGTGAAATTAGATTTGGCATAGCTAACATTATATTTAACAGATGAATCATGATAATCACAGTAAAGTGTCATTCTATGTTTGACCATGCTTGGATGTTTGTATCACAAGGACATTGTGCCCTAGTACACTGTTGTGTTACAACGTCTTATACTGCTGTTTCAGCTGTTAAAATTGTTTGACTTAGTTAGTTAGTTAGTTGGAGTTTAATGGCAGAATGATTATATTTTGTTCAGTTTTTTTATTCAGCTAATTTAGACATTTTTTGTTCTTTAAATATAAGTCTATATTTTTTAAAGTACCAAGCGGCCAGCGGCAGACAGTGAGCGAATCATAAAGTATGACTGATCAATTTAGCCTTCTCAAATCATCACCACTTGCCTTTAAAAAATCGATAGGCATGCTAAAACAGGTCAAACATATAACAATGTCTAAATGTTACACGTTAATAAATGTGGATTTTATAGCCTTCGCCTTAATTTTCTCTGATGAAGGTAGGAGTAATATGTCATTCAGAACTGTAAAGTAAAATAAGGAAAACAAGTGCGTTCTGCCTTCTCGTCTTGAACAGGCCTAAATGCAGGGCTCTAGGGTGTAATGGTTCACAAAAAACAGGGTTCGATACACTACAGTGGTGTCACGTTTCGGTATGTTTTCGATACAGCAAAAATAAAAAAAGAATTTCTTTGATTGTTTTTTCCCCCACATTTTTATTTATTAAAACTGACATAAAAGTATGATCTTTTTTTCTACTTTGAACAACAATGGAGCTATACTTCACATATCGTCTGGGGTTTCTTCTGAGCAGCAAATAAAACTAAACCTCCTTTATAACCAAAACCAAATGCTCCTTATAAAACATGAAATGTAATATTGTAGTAGTTATAAACTAATAGAAAGAAAATATATATATTTTAAATGGAACTCTATTTCAAGTTTTTTTTATTTCAGAAAGATGAGAGTGTCCACATTTTCTTCAGACAGCGCAGATTGTGTCTTCAACATACGGGCCGCTGTTGTGCTTCAGCTAAAGAAGGTCACAATCTTTCTGTTCTTTGCTAGGAGTGCTAGGAGGGCTCAATAATATTTAGCTTTTATTAAAACCCGCATTAAAATCCACGCAATAAATGTATCGAACACTGTTGCCGATCGATTGTTTTGCCCTGTTCGATTCTGGCTTCGGCGTGAAAACCCCACGGCCCCGAAACCACCTCTGCCGGGGTCTCGTCACGCCAGCTGGTGTAATCCGCCACCGATCATCACTTTACTGGACGAGGAGAGGAAGATCACTAGTATTTTCTAGCTCACGTTCAAAATGGCGGCCAAAGAAGCGTACGCCAATTCAACCTTGGGGATGCCAGCGCCACCGAAATCCCCCGTGGTGCCAACCCACAGGTGCGGTTGCTAGTACCACCTGAAACCGCTGCGGTTCCCAAACCGCAAAAGACTGGTTTTTATCCTGCGTCACGGTCAAAAAAGCCATGTTCAGCCCAGTTGGTGCCTGAGACTGTTTCATGCCCTCTCAGTTCCAGTTATACAGCCAGGAGTGCTGTTACAAGCCCAGTCGGTTCAGGTATTACGGCTTGAGGAACTGACAACCGTCCTAGCGATCCCTGAAACGCTAGTGACGGGCTCTGACATCACAGCACGACGAGAGGGGTGGTGTTCAGCTCAGCCAGTCCCAGTCACACAGCCTGACGAGCTGTTGAAGGCCCTCACGGTTTCCAACCATTTATTAACGGGTTTCAGCCCCTTAGCACGATACTGTGATCCGAACCCATCATGACCGGATCCGCCAGACCCGATCTGTGATCCAGATCCCCAGGTACCTAACTCACCCGAGCTCCACAAAGACTGTGAGGTCCCATGGCCTGAACCTCCTGAACCTGTGTGTGGTTCAGAGACTCCATCGGGTCCGCCAGAGGCTGTACTACCTCTGGAGATGTCATTTTCGGACGTAGAATCCCCAGAGGTCCCACTGGTGGCTGCTAACCCAAGGAGGTCTCTGAATCGTGGTTTGGTTGGTCATGGGGGGCACATTCATTCTCTGTCTGGTCTCGAAGGGCACATTCACTGTATGGTCGGTCTAGAAGGGTGTTATCACTGACTGTTGGTTGCAGGAGGGCGCGTTCACTGTCAGTGTGGACCCCGAGGGCGCAATGTCTGTCGGTTCGGCTCAAGAGGGCGCATTCAGTCTGGTCGGTCTAGAAGGGTGTTATCACTGACTGTTGGTTGCAGGAGGGCGCATTCCCTGTCTGGTCTCGAAGGGCTTATTCACTGTCTAGACGTTCTCGAAGGGCGCGTTCACTGACTGGTTGGTTCTTGAGGGTGCAATGTCAGTCTGGTGGCCCCAAGAGGGCTCTTTTGCTGTCTGGCCGAACCAGAAGGGCTCTGCTGCCATCCGCTCTGCCCTGGAAGATGGCCTCGCTGTCTGTTTCGCCCAGGAGGACGTCTCCGCCGTCTGCTCCGCTTACTCTGCGTTGCTCGTGCTTGTTCTTCGTTTTGTTTGTTTTTTGTTTAAATAAATATCAAGTTCACCTTATTCCTGCCTTTGTGTCCTCTCTGCTCGCGAGGAAGCGTGAGCGCGAGTGAGTTCAGCTCTCATCATGACAATTACAGTGCTTGTCAAAAGTTTGGAAATATTAAGATTTTGAAACGCTTTAATTATAGTCTTTTATGCTCAGCAAGGCTGCGTTTTTTATTCAATCAAAATACAGTAGAAACAGTGATATTGTGAAATAGTATTTCAATTTGAGGTAACAATTTTCTATTTGAATATGTTTTTGGAATTCTTGTGAAATTCTGTTATTTTTGTGATCAAAGCGGAATTTTCAGCATCACTACTCCAATCTTCTGTGTCACATGATTCTTCAGAAATGATTCTAATATGCTGATTTGTTTCTCAATTAATTTTTTTTTTTACTTAATATTTTGTGAATTTTTTTAAAACGGGATTCTTTGATGAAAGAAAGATCAAAGAAACAGCATTCTTTTGTAATATTATAAATGTTTTTACTGCCACTTTTGATCAGTTGAATGCATATTTGCTGAATAAAAGCCTACATTTCAATTTCTGTACCACAGCCTGAAGGATGTTCTTTTGAGAATTATACTAAAAGGCATTTTAGTTGCTAAAAACGTATAAGCTACTGATCAGATGAGAGAAAGCAAGGTCATGCTGATCATTTGGAGGCCTTAGAATTAGAATTTCAAACATTGTACAGTGCATAATGCATTTAACCATATCCTCAAATTATCGTAAAATGGTTCATATGATTTATGCAATATATAATCCAGTAGTATTGTGTGAGAAACTAAATCATTCATTTTAAATGCCTAGAAAAGAGTGACCAGCACAACCCTCACATTTTTACCATTTCAGTTGAGTTGGGAATGACAGTAGAGTGAGTAATGTTCATTTTCTGGGTGAAATTAAAAAAGGACAACACGTTACATTGATTAATTTTGATAAATGTACTTATTGATCATTTTTAAAGCACGTTCTGTGAGTGAGTCATGTGAATTAAACGGTGGTCACATTTCTTTGATTTCTACGGAGTGTTTGTCATTTGTACACACCTGCAACTTATTTGGATTCAGGCTCTGCATACCCAATTTAGATGCATGCCAGTCAGTTTCAGTTTTTACAGCATGGTACGGTTTTCTGTAGATGCAAATGTGTTTTGTGTGAGACAACGTCAGACTTCAGAGAAAGATGTTCTTGTGATGTCCTTACTGTTCATTTGATTGTGAGAAAATTACTGGTGGTGTTTGCTAAGGCAGGTCTCAGTATAACTATTACTATTTCTCATAATGACCACGTCTCTTAAGTATTAGATCCTACAATGTTGCGTTGTTGGTATTAGAGTGCGGATCGGGCCGCATTTTTCTGTCCGAGTCCGACAGAGCAGTAACCGAACCCGACCCGAGCCCGAAAGGCATTAAGATATTTATATCCGAGCCCGATCCCAGCCCGATCTAATTTTTCTCATACTAATGACACATGCACTTTTTTGTTTGGAAAGCTCGCTTTTATTAAGCAACTGTAGGAAGGCGTTCGGAAATGTCAACAGATGAGAGCATCAGCGCACACGGGGCAAAACACAGGCGCACAATCACGCTGATGTGACCAAGCCCGACACGAACCCGAGCATCCTTTCTAAATATCTGTCCGAACCCAACCCGGCCCGTCGGGTACCGTTTCCTCAGTAAGGGCAGCACACAGAAAACATATCCTTTTAAAGTTTAATCATTAAACCATATGGCAATTCATCATTAAAATTTCCTTAAACAATTTAAGACTTTTTATGGCGCTAAATTTGATACAACTACATTTATTTGAACCCAGATTAATATTGTGAAATATTATTAAAATTCAAAATATTTAGAATATTTTACAATCAAATGCATTCCTGTGATTTAAAAGCTTACTGTTCATAATCCAAATCATTCTAATTTGCTCAATAATGCTCAAATATTTGTTGTTATTATTAATATTGAAAACAATTGGGAAGCTTAACATTTTTGTGGAGACCAGATTTATTTTTCATTATGAACACCTTCAATGTGTTCTTGCTAAATAAAAGTATTAATTTCTTTTCAAATCTGACTGATCTCAAAGGTTATGAATGGTAGTGTACATAAGCTTTAACACTAAGGTGTGTTTATATTAAAATGACCTTCCAAAGGAGTTTTGAATAAGTAAAAGATTTGAATAATTTTTGGTTTCCTGTCTGCGATCATTAATAGTGCTGATTTCAGAGAGGTGGCTGAGGAAGAGGAGGAGGGGAGAAAGAACGGATTAAATGCTCTCAAGAGCGATGCAAATGAGACATTTGAAGAGAGGGAAGGGGTTTTGACAGCTCCCTGTCAGGAGGGTTTGACAGACAACGCGGCTACGGAGAGAGACTTTGTAGGCTGTTAGCCTTCTGTGTAACATAAAATGATCTGAGAAAAGGACTTCATTATTCTAGTAGTGCTTTGTGAGCTTCTCAAGGTGACAATTAGCATGACATGCTGCTATAGCTGCTCTTTTGTTCTGCTTTAGCATGCACGCAGGGTTGTTTTTGTCCGTCAGTATTCTGCCCAATGCTTTGTATCTATAAAAACGAGCGAGCTAAAGGCAAAATATTCTGCCTTAGACCCTCCATGACATCAGCGTTTGTCTCACCCTGTCAAAATGTGATTGCTGCACTCTACAGTGCACTCCCTGAACCTGAGAGAAAAAAACAGTCCACAGGGTTGAGGGGGGGAAACACTGCCATCATAAATACCCATCAGCAAACGTAGGCTTCATTTGGAGACATGTTCTCTTTTTCTCAGATTGAAGTTTCTTTGTAAAATAATTTATATTCGTTCACCAGGACACTAGTCCTTATGCTAACGCTAAGTTAAACTAGGCATCATGACATGCGTGAATGTGTGTCATACCTTCAGTGAAGCCTTCAACCGTTCACAAAAAAGGGGCGTGGTCAGACTGGGCCTTCTGAGATGCTACAGACAAACAGAAAGATACAAGTTAACATGACACAAACGGTTATGTGATTTCTGACAAAGCATGAAGTAGAGACAGCACTAACGGCATTGAACTACACTAGAAGTCAAGCGCTGTGGAGATGGCATTATCTTCTCAGCATGGAAGTCTCCTCATGAGTCCATGGTTAAGCTCCTAGGTGAGCGTACTGTACACAGGAGACTACAGTTAAAGCTGTGGCAACAACCTCACACTTACAGGAGCAGTATATAATTTCCTTCATAGCTGGTGGTCCCTTTAATCCAGGAAATCCAGAAGGTTCTCATTAGCAATATATAGAGGAGACTGAAGCAAAGTCAGCAAAGGTCCAAATTATGGTAACATGTTCATACAAAATCCTTACACAATACTATAACTATAGGGTAGATAACATAAACTATTGTTTAAGTGTGTGGGGTCAGTAATATTTTTGAAAGAAGTACCTTATGCTCCCCATAGCAGCTTTTATTTTGTATAAAAACAATACAATTATAATACATTATTACAATTTAAATTAGAATAATACATATATTAGAAATAGTGCATTCCTGTGATGGCAAAGCTGAATTTTCTGCAGCTATTACTCCAGTCTGCAAACTATATTACAAATGAAACACACTAAATGTAGGCTACTGCATGTGTCATTTCAGTGTGTCCACAGTGAACAAAAAGTGTTTTTCAACAACACCAAACATGCAAAACTGTACTGTATGTACAAAATACCACTGATACAAGGAACTATAATGAATATAATGTTACTGAAAGATTTGATGTAGGGTTGAGTTACACTGAAATTTAATGCACAGCAGATTGATGACTTTGTTTACAGACGAAAGCATTTTGTTAATTCATATTAATTTGTATGGAGATACTGCCTAATGGATCATGTATCACAAGGCACTCTAAAAGACGGCAAATAACTAGCAATCAATGCTAACCAAAGAGAGACAAAATTCATTTCCTGGGAAAACAAAAGCACTTTAACACTACAAAGGAATCAGTAATGGTGCATTAGGGTGAGATTTTGGGGGACCCTCAAAGTATTCCATGGGGTCTGTGAAAAAGTATAGCATTAAATATATAAAAATCTGATCTGTAATTAGTAATGCACCAATATAAGTTGATTCTCTTTATAAATAAATAAATTAATATAACTGACTTGCTTTAAATCTAGCTTATATTGGAGACTCTTGGTTTGTAAGATAAAGGTTATACATTTGTGTGATCAATCAGTTTTTAAGAATGCTAGACATGAAATGCATGTGATCGAATTCCACATTGTTCAAATTTGTTGTCAATCATGACAAGGAGAGCCGTTCAGGAAAAAACATCATGTGACCAATGTAAGCAAATACTGGATGCTGTGGAGGTGATGTGACGGCGTGTCCAATTGAATGAATGGACTCAAATAGCGTCCAATCAGAGGAGAGCTCGGGCTTGATATAAAAACCCCTTAAAGCCGCTTATTTCTGGACACCATTATCAGTCTTTGTGTGGGTTCTGGAGGACTGTAGGAAGGATTAATTCCGCTTTCCCAAAGAAAATCAGTATAAGGTATGGATTTTGCTTGAGATCATTAAATCAAGCCTTTATTACTATAATATTCAAAAAATATGACGTGATAACGCTGCCGGATCAATTTACAAAAACATGCATCTGTGGGTTGTAATAATGATACAAGTATGATCATGAATGCATCGATATTTAAAGGGAAGTTGCATATTTAGGCTTTGTTTGCAATTTGCAATGCGCTGGTCATGATATCCTAAACTCTTAGAGGGTTTAGTAATATCAATTTAAACGCTTTAAATGATGTGCTGGTCAAAAGAATGCGGATACGTGCATGACAAGGTGCTTTTGTCCCAAACATCAGCAACGACCTTGCAGTCAGCTCCCTTCTCTGCAAGGTCTTTGGAGACGTTGCGCATTACGCATTCGCATGCTTCAAAGAATAATAGATGATTACCATACAAGACCTTCGTAATGCACAAAAGGCATTACATAACGTACAATATATGCATGCATTCGAATGCAGGTTGCAATGACGCGTCACTTATCGGACGCGCGCCCCACATTCCATCATATTTACTGCCCTGCGTGACATAACGCGTCACCGAGCACATTTATTGTCGTCATCTCGCTGCCGTTTGTTTGATGCAACCGTTCAAGCGAATTTAAACGAATTCCTCCGTTTCAGAAAATGCGCTTTAATGCCGTTACGTCACTTTTAATGCAGCTGAGTGGCTGGCTTTGTCCTTGTGCTTGACGCGGATTTGATTCGCCTTTAACGCGCTCTTGTTTCCAATATTTTTATTTTTTTGCACCAGGTAGACGCAACCATGCCTTTCGGTAACACTCACAATCAGCTGAAGATGAACTTCAGCGCTGAGCAGGAATATCCCGACCTCAGCAAGCACAACAACCACATGGCGAAGGTGCTGACGCTCGAGATGTACGCAAACCTTCGGGACAAACAAACCCCCAGCGGATTTACCCTGGATGACGTCATTCAAACCGGAGTTGACAACCCAGGTAAATGCCAGTGTACCCTTGATTTAACCAGCGCTTGGGTGCAGGGTGACGCTTTCAAAATATTTTATTTGCAAATTTTGTGTGTTAGAGACGCTGGGGAAAAGCGTCCACAAATTTGATGATTCATCCTGCACAATTGTTTTTGACCAATCATATGCACCCCAGATTGACAATGTCCCTCCCCCTGATGCCACCTGCCGCTAACTAGCCAGTTTAAGTTCTTAAATCTACCAATGTCAGACTCAATATAGTGCACAATTTGTGCTTTTCTCTACTAATTATTAAAGTAAACTTAAAGCAGGTAATGGTTACGCTGTCCAGTTCATTTGAGATTAAATGGATTGAATGTATTTCTAGTTGGCTGGTCTTTGAAAAAGAAATTGAGCAGTCCTGGTTCCTGGCTGTGATGTAATGAAATAGGTTGCTAATAATGGGTATAATTCAGTGGGTCTCTAAATACTGTGCTAGTAATGCATTTTAAACAGTTTGTGTTATGGATACAATTTTGTATGACAACATTCACAGTAATGTTCATCAATTAAAAGCAGGATAAGTAAAGATGCAGCATTGAAAATAAGCTTTTTTTTTAAGAAGCCCATGACATTTGCTCAAGTGCTCTAAAAAAAAAAAAGGTTTTCATCAACGGTAAAGGTATCATTCAAAGCCTTCTTGAGCCTAACTTGTTCAAAAGTTAAAACACTTGCCACCATGCATCTGACTCTGTCATTGCAACTTTCTCACTCCATTTTCGCAATCTAAGGTGTTATATTTGTGAAGTCTAACAAAAGAGGAATTGTCTTCTCGAATCTCATGATTGCTGCAAGACCAACCATGTGTCTGGCTATATTTAAGCATTTGCCTGCGACCAGAGTTTGTTGTTGGCGTGTGAGTTTCTAAACCTCATCACCACAGTGCTGATCTTTTGTGTTCTAGGTCATCCTTTCATCATGACAGTGGGCTGTGTTGCTGGAGACGAGGAGACGTACGATGTGTTCAAAGAGCTCCTGGACCCCGTCATTGAGGACCGCCACGGGGGATACAAACCCACAGACACACACAAGACTGACCTGAACCCAGACAACCTCCAGGTACGCCGTCGCTGTCCAGTGCATCTAATTGGGTTTTAGACTTTTAAAAATAAGCTCCTGTTAATTTGGTGGTGCTTTTAAATAGGGTGGAGACGACCTTGACCCCAACTACGTCCTGAGCTCCAGAGTGAGAACTGGCAGGAGCATCCGTAGCTTCTGCCTTCCTCCTCACTGCAGCCGCGGGGAGAGACGGGCCATCGAGGGTCTGTCTGTTGAGGGTGAGCTCATCTAGGCATCTGTTTTCATAGGATCCTCATGTTTCATAATTGGTGGTTCAAGAGGAGAGGGCGGGAACGAGTGGTTGAAGCATCCACTCTGTGATGCAGTTGTGTTGTGGTTTTCGCAGCTTTGGGAGCGCTTGATGGCGATCTTAAAGGAAAGTACTATGCCCTCAAGGACATGACGGAGGAGGAGCAGCAGCAGCTGATTGATGACCACTTCCTATTTGATAAGCCTGTGTCCCCACTGCTGCTGGCCTCTGGGATGGCCCGTGACTGGCCCGATGCCAGAGGGATCTGGTGAGTGCCACCGGTGCATTTCTCCATTAAAAGTTTTGCTTACTAAATTGATATATTTAGGTGCCATCTTAATAACTGAATTCATGTATGTATTTTGATGTACAGTTTTCCTTATGGAGAACATTATAATAGTTATTGTTATTATTTATTATTATTAGTAGTAGTAGTAGTATTATTAGTATTTAAAATTATGAATTAATTTGTATTATATTAAAATATAATTAATATTTATTTGTTTTATTTAAAATTGTTTTATTTACCCTTTATTATTATTTTTTTTTAATGGATTTATTAAATGGTTGTTAGTAATAAGTGATTTCAACTAGACATGTAAATTGTGCCAAGATAATTATATAATATAATATATGATGTAGTACAGTGAACATTTGAGTGCGTCAAGAGTTGTCCTAAGACTAGAACACGTTTTGGTCCTAGGACAGCTTTGAAAGCTTTTCATCCACTTTAAATATTCACTAGTATATTTTTAAATTGGTAAAATGATTGTCCATATTGCTTTATAGGCACAACGACAACAAGACATTCCTTGTCTGGGTGAACGAAGAAGACCACCTTCGTGTTATTTCCATGCAGAAAGGTGGCAACATGAAAGAAGTCTTCAATCGCTTCTGCACGGGCCTCACAAAGGTTTGTTTTTAATCAGTCCCAGCTCTTTAGCGTCTCCAGTGTTTGCACATTGTTAAATCTTCACTTGTTGTTCCTGCAGATTGAGGAGCTGTTCAAAGAGAAGGGCCACGAGTTCATGTGGAACGAGCATTTGGGCTACGTCCTAACCTGCCCCTCCAACCTGGGCACAGGGTTGCGTGGTGGCGTTCATGTCAAACTTCCTAACCTCAGCAAGAATGAGAAGTTTGGCGAGATCCTCAAGCGACTGAGGCTCCAAAAGCGTGGAACAGGTACATGTTCGCCTACAGTTCTGGTACGTGTACAGGATGTAGGACTAGTCCCTAATACTAAACTTGCTCTCGTCTCCAGGTGGAGTTGACACCGCTGCAGTAGGCGGTGTCTTTGACATCTCCAACGCAGACCGCCTGGGCTTCTCTGAGGTTGAGCTGGTTCAGATGGTAGTGGATGGAGTTAAGCTGCTTATAGAGATGGAGAAACGCCTAGAGGGAGGCCAGTCAATTGATGACCTTATGCCTGAGCAGAAGTGAACACTTCGTGACTCCTAACTTAACTCCTTCCCTGCCTCCACCAGTCCTCCCTTCCTCCAGTACCAATAATCTTAACTACATCAAGGAACATACACTCCACCCAAATGGTAGTGGCACTAAAGTTAGACGAGTCTTCCATCAGTGTGAAGGATTTTGTATCTCAAACGTCCTGCAATGTTGAAGATGGAGCTTAACACCAGAAATAAAGTCTCTTTGGCCCATGGAGTTTCTTGTGTGCATGTGTTATTGGTAAAAGATCAACTGAATGTGTTTGTGGTTTTCAGTCTACCACTTAATTTGGGTACTGCATGTGTCTACCATTGTTGGGGTAGTGTTCCAGCTTTGTTTTGGAGGCTTAGTTTTTATTTACAGCTCTGATTGTTTAGTGTTTTTAATTTGGTGGTCCTTTATAACCTGTGGGATAATCCCTGTTATTTTACAGGTGCACTAACATGGTCATTATTTGCTTTAGAGAAACCATAATCCCCATAATCAATCCAAGTGATGGTAGCCATCTTTGCAATAAGTTCTCAAGAACTAGAGTTTTTAAATTTGTGGATTTATTTATTTTTTGCTATATATATATATATATATATATGATTTGCTTTTTCATAAAAAAATAAATCTACCCTTATTGGCTTTCAAAACGATCTCGTACTGCCACCTGGTGTTCGTATAGGGAGTTCACTTGCATGTATTGCGCTTGTTTTTAATGCAGGAATGGAGGAAACCATTAATTCCGGTTACTTTGCAAACATTACAGGAGTCTTCCAGTATATGACAGGTTTAGTCAACGCAGAAATAAATTTTTATTTTTATATATATAATTTTTTGGGATTTCCAAAATGGGTGAACAACGAAGGCAAACCATGCTATATTTTAATTGTGTATACTATTTTAGGTAACTTAATTTGGGTAACACCATTGTAAACCGCTCACTAAGAAATTAATCTTATAAATACTGTGATCGGTCAGACTTTGACAGCGCAGAGAAAAGTAACTTGCACCATGTGATATCGTCATCAATACTTCAGCCCCCAGCAGTAAATTCGAAGTTCTAATGTTACAAATAAATTACAATATTCATGTCGTCATACAGCACTAATAAAAACATTTCATTACATTACACAAACATTAACAATTTAGAAGTACGTTCATGATTGTAGCTATTTTTGTCTTGCATCTCATCTTTCATGTTTCAGTTTTTTAAATGCGTAATAGTAAAGCTATAATGTAATCAGAAACCGTTTAAAATCGCTGGGCTAATACATGTTACAATTTTTTTAATGACTGCGGAAATATGTTAATTCAATACACACATCCCACCGACCGTAAAACAATTCTTCACACCCTTCTATAATAATAACAACAAAAACATTTATTAATTTCAAAGGGTTACTGACATAATTCGGATATTTTTAACATCCGGGCGAAATAATTTCGAACAGTTGCATAGAGTCTATGAATTTGCTTCAATGCACATTAGCTGTAATTCCTCAGGATTAGATATACTGTAACATTCAGAGATAATTATTGTAACATTGGGTCTTTTGTCATTCAAGTAAATAAATCTTTGCTCTGAATGTATCCCTATTTGGTTATTCAGGATTTTCAGTATTTGACTCATGACCACAACCTACAGCAGGTGTCCTGTTCCTAGAGCTCTACTTCTTACAACAGGGGTGTGAAACGTTGATCCACATTAGTGTACAGTAGCTCCATCCCTAAAAAAAAAAAACCCTGGGAAAAAATACCTAACTCCTGGAGACCTTCATTAGCTGGTTCAGGTGTGTTTGATTAGGGTTGGAGCAAACCTCTGCAGGGACACCGGCCCTCCAGGATCAACGTTCCCCACAAAGTTCAGCTCCAACCCTGATCAAACACATCTTAACCAGCTAAGAAACATATTCAGGAGCACTTGATAATAATAGATGGATAAGCAGTGAACGTCTTCAGTTGGGAGATCAACAGCAGGGGTGCCTAACTCAATTCCTGGAAGGCCACAGCTTTGCAGAGTTTAGCGCCATCCCTAATTAAACACACCTGATCCAGCTAATCAAGTCCTTCAGGCTTATTTGAAAACTGCACGGTGTGTGTTGGAGTCCAGGAATGAAGTTTGACCACTCTGATCTACAGCATAAACTTACTCCCATACTCATTTATGAAATCTGGGGTGCATTTCCCCTTAACCAGGGGTCTCAAACTCCATTCCTGGTGGGCCACAGCTCTGCAGAGATTAGCTCTAACTCACACCTGATTGGAGGTTTCTAGTGATCCTGAAGACCTTGATTGGCTGCTTCAGGTGTGTTTAATTAGGGTTTGATCTAAACTCTGCAGGACACTAGCCCTCCAGACTGTCCCGAGCAGTGTTGCCAATTAATTTTGTAGCTAGATTAGTGACTTCCCTGCCCTTTTTGAGATTTTTTATTTTTTTTCCCCCAAAGTTTATGGACACGTATATAGCAACTTCTGGGACAAACCTTATCTAAGTTCTCATCTGCCCTCTGATCTATATTCATCTTTATGTAGATCAGTGAATTTGCCATTATGATGGCTACCAGTTTTAGCTACTTTTTAAATTAAAAGCAGTTTGTTAACACTGGCCGTATTTGTGTAGGGCTGAATCTGTTGTGCCCCAAATATGCACTATATACTTTATTTTTTACATAAAGAACTTCTATCTCGTCTTACCTCAATATATACTTTCCGTCAGCTGTCAGTGGGTTCTAGCAACTAGGTACGCCTACAGCATGGGCTGCTTCAGGCATACTGGATTCTAAAAATCGATTTCCAATATGCAGAGAGAATGCGCAAAGAGCAGATCACAAAGTGGCACGATTTCTTGCTACGACTCATTTCTTTTTATTGTGCACATGTATAGAACACAAGGTGCGAGTCACTGTATTCACAGAAGCCCACACAGGCATTTTAGTCTAACAGCATCGAGTCAAGCATGTCTCCTCATCACAGTATTTACAAGGTTAAACTCCACAATAAAGCTCTTCACTGCCTTAACGGCAGAATATAAAAATCATTTCACATGACTAAAAACTGGAGTGGAGTGGAATGGGCTGGGCTGGTATAATATAAAGTTACATTTTAAAACAAAACAAAACAAAAAAAAAGTTTAAAGCAGAGAAAATAGCTGTGGCACTCTAGCCAAACCCTCTGCAGCCAACTAACTGACAAAAAACATATAGTGTCGGTTCCTGTGAGCTAAATACTTACTGATTTTATAAATGATGGTCCTGGTGGTTCATCCCAATCTTTCTAACACTTCACACACACTCTTCTAAACACACTTATGCTGTGAAAAACTCTTCTCAGCACTTCACACTTCTGTATAACGCTCACTGCAAAAAAAATTCATTCACACTCATACATGAAACACTTACACTCTTCCTTACATTCACCTTTATGAATCATATACATGCCTATCAGTATATGGGATTCCTCAGTCATAGATCAGAATAATCGCAAACAATGTATATTTTGTTCTCTGCTCTCATGTACTTCCAGTTTATACGCTCGTTTTTGTAGATGAGCTATAAAATTCACACAAGTCCTTTGTTTTAAGCTTACATGACCTCAGCTCTCATTCATCCGATTCAATTCCAAATCTACAGAATCTCTCTCTCTGACAAAAGAGCACCGCCTGCCCTGGTATTCTCAGCAAAGCATCATGGGTAAGCAACTACAAATAAAGAAAAGCTCCAGTCAAAGTGATTAGTGCTTGATCCCCAAGGTGTGATGTACAGCTATAATATATTTAACATGGATAGAAGAGAGCGTGAGAGGAGTGGAGTGGGAGATACGGAGGCCTGGCGGCGGAGCTGATGGGGGCAGACCGAGAAACCTGAGGCTGCTTGTTTGGCCTGGTGTTCGCTGGAGAGGGAGTTGGGAGTAGTGCGGTTAATAGTTCCTCCAGGGTCAGGGTTTAGCAGTTTCACCCCTTCTGTGGTCTAAGTGGCACATAGAGGTCAAAGATGGAGATTCAACACCTCGAGACATCAGTCCTGTCGGTCTCCAATGGGAGAGTTATGCCAGAGACCTCTGACGTGGTTTTATTCTGGGGTAAAGCTAAGGAGAAACAAACAATACAAATAATTTAAAATGTATATTCAAGGAGGATTCATTTATTTCACAAAAGTGAAACACATTTATATTGTTATTCACCAATAAACCAAAATTATTTAGCAGCACAATTGATAATAATAAGAAATGTTTCTTGAGCAGCAAATCATCATATTTGAATACTTTCTGAAAGATCATGTGACAATGAAAATAGAGTAATGGCTTTGAGTCACAGGAACACATTATAAAAGATACTCTACCGCTATATCCTGTGTGTGCACCTACCCCTACTAGGTTCCGTGGCACATAGCCTTCTTTGTCATTGAGTTTACTCCACCACCACTCGGTCTCTTTATCGTCCTTCCTGTGTAGGACAGTGATGGCATCGCCCTCCTGAAAGGACAGCTCATCTGCGCTCTGAGCCTCATACTCCCACAGCGCGTACACAACTCCCTTATTCATCACGCCCAACTTCTCCTGCACACCTGCAAACACACACACAGAGAAAAAGGGCTTAACAAGGCAATGAAATCTCTCATTTGTATGATATTATAGCATTAGCATGAGCACCACACAAAAATAGTTACATCTTATCATTTTAGGGAATACGGAGTAATACTACTGATTAACATACACTGTTTTTAAAAATGTGTATTTCTAAAAATGTATTTATAAAGGAAAAGTCGTCCTAAGTAGTGAAGGGAGAAGTGGGGCTTTTTAAGTTTTTGAATCAAGTGATTTGTTTCTATGCACATTAAACTCTGTACTGTGAGGACCCCTGCTGGTTAAAGCTGTGTAAATACAAAAGACAAAATAGCACAAACGTTCAATGAAAGTTTTTACAAAAATAATCATTCTGAGCCCCACAGAGAAATAGAAAGGCACTCTTACCATAGAGAAACTGTGAGCACTGTATGTAACCCTCCTCCATCTCTTCACATTTGTCTGCTGCCGTCTCCACATCACTGATAGTGGTGGCAAAGATGGCAGCACCAGACTCCACCAGTATCTTACACAGGTGGACGCTGTTACAGGAGGCAGCACAATGCAAGGGCGTCCTGCACACACACACACACACCAGTGAGTGTCTACTCAACATCTATTAGTTTGAACACACTGATCAATCTCTTTCACAATGACAGACCAAACAAAGTGTCCTCACCAGCCGTCACTGTCAGCTGCATTCACATTAACACCAAAATCCAGCAGGAACTTGACGATGTGGTGGTGTCCGGCGCACACCGAGTTATGAAGGGGTGTGATGCCCTCATCATTAGGGAGGCTGGGATTGTCCACCTTTAAATATCAGAGGAATTACATAAGAATTTGTTTTAAAAAAGGGGAAAATAAAGCAGTGTGTATAGTGTGTTCACGTGGCATACCTCATAGATTATCCTTTGTACAAGGTCAAACTCGCCCTCCAGTGAGGCATCCAGCAGCAGAGCGAGTGGGTTGAACTTCACTCTAAGGCCGTGACCCGTCCGCTCCGAGTCGGGTTTCTTTAGGTTTGTGCGTTTGCCCTGGAGAGGACATGGACCATTAGGTTTTGTTCACACAGCACACAATCCGATTTGCTTTTCAAATCTGCTCTTTAGGACTGATTGTCCTTCAAACCATTGCAAGAAATATAATTAAACTAAATAGAAATCTTTTGTAAGAACATAAAAATCTTTTATGGATTTAGAACTGAAAATGGCTGAGTTTGTGTGAGGCTGCGTATCAGTAAACTGACCGTGGGCTGGGATGATGGACAGATGTCTGCTTCTTCAGGTGTGCTGGCCTCAGCTACAGGACTCGGCAAAATCGCTAATGTTTCTGCAGGGTTATTGTTATCGTCTTCAGACGGTTCTAGTGCTGGAGGGGTCAGCGGCTCAGCCTCTTGCTCTGGGGGCTCATTATCGTTGGCATCACCTTGCAGGACAACATCCTCAGCAGCAGCTCCCTCCGAGGGCACGACGAGTGTTTCTGAAGGTGGATTCCCATTGTCTGCATCAAAGACCATTTCACCTGTGGCCACAGAGGGCTGGTAGAAAGGAGTCCCTCCTCCGCCCACACCGCCTATTCCTCCTTCCATCCCTCCAGCCAGGGTGTTGAACCGCTGATAGAGAAGTTTCTGGATGTTAGGCCCATTGGGACCCTCTGGTTCTGTAATCGAGCTGCGCTTCTTAAGCGGCCGTGGAGCATTGGCCAGTTTCTTGCGCAAGGCCTCCAGCTCAGCATCGCTCTGGTAGCGCATAGGGGAGTGCACCATTGGTGTGAGTTTAGTGGGGCTGAGAGGTCGCGGGATGTGGTCCACGCTGGGCGGGGGTGGCTCAGGAACTCCCATAATTTGGCCATCAAGGTCCAGCTCAAAATCTAACATGTCTCCTCCTGGACCTTGCAGGGCAGGAAAGGCCCCAGAGCCCCCGAAAGGTAAGGGAGAGGGGGGCGTAGAGCTGGGAGGCAGGAGTGGCTTACCATATACTGCAAAGAAAAAGAACAACAAAATACTCATATACAACGCACTTACAAATAAAACACACGTCAATAAATAAACCAGTTAATTAACATACTATAATACATTTTGCATTCGTCTGTTTTTAAATTATTTTTACTAAAAGGGCATTGTTGACCGCTGCAATGTTTCTAGCCGTTTCTTCAGTCTTTCTTGCTGAGAGTAGTGCATTTATAAAAGACACTGAGTCAATTTGAAAAGCGCTGTGAGACACCAGCATTCTGCTCCGTTCTGTCAAAATGCATCTAGCCTTTTTAAAAAAAAAACAAAAGATGGGTCAAAAATTAACACTGCCTGAGTAAAACAGTAGATTACTTTACCATACACCATAATAAACAGTTTTAAACCCAAAATATCACTTTAAACAGACTTCATTCTTTATTTCCAGAGCAGTTTCTGATTATGTTGATGACTGTATCTGAACAACTGTAGTTATTTTTTTTCTTACAACTATTTGTAATTACAAAAACCATAGAATTATATATTTTTAATAAAGATTTTATTTTAAAATAAATTTATTAATTTACCAAGTATATTTTAAAATGCAATGTAAACATTTAAAATATAAATTATTATAATTAATTTAAATATTTAAAATAATATTAATTATATTAATATAAGTAACACTTACACATTCACTATTAACTATTAGATTTACTATTTTGAATCACCCTCAATAAACTTCTAATTTGCCGCTTGCCTATAGTTAATAAGCACTATTAATAATAGTGAGAATTTACTTAATATTTTTGGTTGTATCAAGTTAAAAGACTCTTTGTGTTTTTACACTTATGTCAAACTGTCTTTATAAAAAGACTGAATGTTCTTTTAACTTAAAGTTGAAACATGAAGTTTAATATTAATTGATGTGTACCTGCTTTGACTGCGGGCTTGATGTTCAGAGGGTAGTTCTTGGGGGCTGCTTGTTGGAGGTACATATGGTAGATGGAGCTCGAGTTCATAGTGGCTGGGCCTTTTCTGGGTGACTGCGGTCTGGAGCCCTTATCTGGTATGAATGGGCGTACTGCTACAGCCACAGGAGGGTCTGGCCTCTCACTAGGGGGGAAAAAGGGTGGACTGGGCTGAAAGGTGGGACTGGGGGGCACAGAAATACGCTGCTGGATCTGCTGAGAGGAAGAGCCAGTGGGTGCCGGGGGAACACGGGGCCAGGCCGGCTGCGGCGGGGGGTTGGTGGGTAGGCTAGGCACCGGTCTAAGGGGAACATCCTTGCGTCTGTCCAAAGAGCTGGTGGAACCCGAGTTAGCAGACGAGAGGGGATGCTTGCTGGTATGGGCTCCGTATGGAGGAGGCTGGGGCTTACTGAGAGGAGGAGCTGACCCCATTTTACTGGAATCCTGAATTTAAAACCGACATGGTAAAATCAGTGTAAAATTGTAAGACAGTAATTAATTTGTGTGCGCGATTATAAGTTAGACGTACCTTATCTCCAGGTGTGCCTGCAGGTGATGCTGTTTTACAGGTGGTGTCTGTTCCAGACTCCTTCCAGTCAGGTGGTTTGACTGATGTGTTGCTCTTGTTGAGTGTGGGCCAACCGGCATCATTTGCTAAAAATGGAAAGAAAAGCATTACTACATGATCAGACATGACTGAACAACTCACAAGGACATTTATTATTAGAACAGTGATGAACTGCACTGCTAATATACTAGATGCATGATCTCTTGAAGACTTCAACAGAGCTTAAAAGTAAGTCTACATGAAACTCAAGTCAAACAAAGAGAAAGATGGATTAAAGCAAACTGACTGAGCCACCATTTTACTTAACTTCTCTGTCTGTTATGTTTGTGCGTATTTAGTGTGAAGTCAACAGGTTAGCTGAATGTTAGAGAATGATGAAATGGAGCCAGTCATTTAGTGAGTTTAAACGTACAGAGGAAGAGGTAGAGTGCCCAGTGAACCTTATCAGGGTAGAGTTTCTCATCCCAGCAAACACATTTACTCTCACTCATGAGACCTTGTACAATCTACCTCAATTACATTCTTACACACACTCCCAAAAGACAAGATCAGCACATTTTGACTCGTATTGAATTGCAGTAAAGAGCAAATAAACTAGGGGGGAATGTCATTGACCAGACTGAGGGTTCTGTCCCTTATGAAAAACGTGTAATTTTGACTTCTGCCTTAAGCCATGTATTGTCTGCACTTTTTGCCTCTCTGCACTTTTTAAGTGCATAGAAACTTTAACAGAATTATTCTCCTACTGCTTAGTTAAATAAGTTTACCCGAACGTCTTAACTATAGTGCATATCAGCATAACAATGGAGTAAAAAAAAAGATTTCAAAAAATACATAAACTGAATCTCAAAATGTCGTTGTTAGGTTTGTCCTCCTGCTTCAACCTTAAACCTGATAATCATGTTATCCAGCATGATTTGAGATGATAAAAAGAGCATTTTGAACTTCAATAGAAGCAAGAGTCATATAGGTGAGAGCCACACTAAGACTTGGTTGACTGCTTTGATCCTGTTCAATACACTGAATAAGGTTCATAGGCTGTTCCTCCTGCCCTCTATCAGACACATTCCCACTCACGAGAAGCGCCGTCCGACCCTGCCGCAGAGCCGGTGACTGGGGGTGGAGCCCCAGGGCCTGGGCGGGGCTCTGGAGGGGGTGGAGCAATCGGGTCTATGATGTCTAAATCAGAGACCTTCCAGGGGCCGGGAGGCTTTCTCACTCCATCTAACCCCCCCCCACAAATCCCACAACATCAAAGTACAGGGACAGGGAAGAGAAAAGGGAGACACACACACACACACACGTATGCACAGCACAGAGCAGAAACGACACAAGAGGTTAGAAGTGAAGAAAATGAGAAATCAACTTCATAAACAAACAGTAATTGAAAAGTGGGAATTCACAGCAGGAAGTGATAGGATACATGCCGTGGTCTTTTATAGCATATGCTTTTTTCCCCCCTACCTTACTTTCTTTCTAGGTATACATTTAATTAGCTTATGCATTGCTTGGGAATCAAATCCATGACCTTGAAGTTGTGTGTTTGAGCAAAAGGAATGCTGTAGCATTTAATCGAACTCCATTGTAGGAGTTAGTCTCAGGTTTATTAAGCCCAAAATATACTTTGATTTTAACTCATACACTAGGTAGTGTGCATGATGTAAATTTTATCATCAGCTTAGTATGTGCATACCTCCAACCACACTTTTTAGTTGGTCCACAAGGGGGCAATACTAGTCCTGGCCATTGTTTCATAGTTAAAACTGAAATGAAAGAGTCAGGACAACAGACTGCTTGAGACTGCAACAACAACAAATGCCTGTGTTGATGATCACTTGTCTGAGGGGGATAAGGGAGACCTGCTATTTTAGATTAACAGAGTACAAAGATGTTTTATCAGTCACAATAACTAGAAAGAAGCAGGGCAGACAAAGAAGAAACTTTTTAGTGTGTATACGTCAAGCGGCTTTTTTCATTACATTTAGGATTACGCATATAGTAAGTGCTGCATAAGTTCATTGCCGCTTATTGGTTGCTGGTCTATTAACATAATTGCCTCAACTTAAACATCAAATGAGAACAAAAAAAATATATGATTATCTGCTCTTTCTCAATGCAGGATTCCAATACATAGACAAGAAGGGTGCCATTTATTTGGCACCATTTCATTCCAAATAAATGTTTGACGTTATCAAGCAGACATCTGTTTTTATGGACTGACCTGATTTGGAGCGGGCGTGGTTGGCTGGGGTGTTTACACCCAGTGACTGAGGTTTGAGAGGTTCAGGGGGCACTACATAACCCTCCGGCCTGGCTGGCACCGGGACTTGGATGTAGGGTCCCACAGCAGCCACACGGCCGGTGTTCCCGGGAGCTGGCTGTGGAGAGGGAGGACCGTTTACTCTATTCAGCTGCAGAAAGGGGGGGAAAAAAGGGCAAAAAGGGAAATAAAAGAAAAAAGGTAATAAGCTTAGTTGAAATGTAAAATCTTTCACAAGCTTCAGGTTTTGGTTCTGGCTTCTGAACAAGATTGCTAAACAAATTAAACCAAGAAGCGCGAGTAAGTGAGGCAAACTCCTGGCCTTACTGGAAGGTTTTCTTTTTGACGTGCCTCAGCTTTTCTCTTGTATAGTCGATCTCTGAGCTCATTGATGCGCTTGTCCATCAGTGTCACCTCCATGTTTCTCTTATTCAACAGCTCTTTCTGCTGCTGAAGTTTACTGTTTTGGTCCTGATTCAGCTTATTGCGTATCTGATTGGAAAAAAAACTAAAATATTAGCACTGACAGAAATGACAGACACATATTTGTAACATAGATATACACAGAATAATAAACAATCAACATCTATGGATATGGCTAACCCTGTGTTTCTATACCACAAACAGCATAAGCTTTGAACTAATTTTAATAGCCAATGTTTTTTTGTGCGTGTCATTTATACATTTGGTGTGGTCAAGTTCTTTTAATATTATATGGTGGAAAAAAAATTATTTCACAACAAATCTCTTTAAAAAAATTCAACTCTTGAGTTGAGTTTGTGCTCCTACCTGCAGCTCCTGGTAGAGTTTGCGGAGTTCCAGAGCAGCGGTGCCGGTGACCTGTCCCCCGAGGGTCTGCAGGCCATTTAATTTGCCTCTCCTCAGGTCCTCCAGCTGCTGGCTGAGCTGATCCACCCTCAAGACGGCTGCCTGCAGCTCTGCCTGTTTCTCCTGGAACAGCCCGCTGATGTGCTCGATCTCTGCAGCTAAGAGAACACCGCCGAGTTATACACACGCAAACTTGCACGCAAACACAGTCATACATGAACCGACATACTTTCTCCATTACTACAGCATTATTATTTAATGTGCAATGAAAAGGTAACATATGGCTGGAGTTCTTGCATAATGCAAATCTAGCAGGCTGAACAGATATATTCAATACAGTAAATCTGAAGTAAATTGTTTTCACCATGTGTCAATAGCAAAATATAATATAAAACCTAAACCTGGTACAAAAATAAACCATCCAGCTGTGGGTTAAAACTGAAGAAAGAAAAAAAAAAAGGGAAAAACTTTACCATTCTGGAAAAACAGCTAACAATCCACAAAAATCTCATTTTAAACACATCCCTTAAGAGACTCATTTCCAGCAGAGTGGACAATCCCATCTGGAGTTGCGTGTGTGGGGAAATTTGGCATTATGTGAGATCATTACTATTCACAAACTAGCACAGACCTAATCCTGACCTTATGGCATGTGTGCATGTGCTCGCAGTTGCAGTTGGCACTGCAGTGTTCGCACGCAAGCGCTTATGTGAAGCAGAGGATGAGTCTGCATTTTTAATGCAGCGTACATATTTTACTCGTTATCAAAAAATGATCTACTCTCGAATAGACTTAGCTGTTGTTATGAATTGTAATTGGATGTTAAGTTAGGGCCACAAAAGCATGCATGTGCAGTAACGTTTGTTTATGTTGTTGTCACTGAAACCGTCTATACTCAGATGATTGCAGAAGTCAGTGGTCAAACAAGTACCGCACATACACAGGTTGCCATTGATGACTTTGCTGTAGTCCACTTGGCCCCTCATGGCACGGATCTTCTTGAGCTTGGCTTCCTGACTCTCCACCCTCTCCTTTAACCTCTGTAGTTTCTCAGTCTCAGACACAGCCTGCTGCTGCCGTCGCTCCTGCTGCTTCAAATAGCGCAACCGTTGCTCCTACAGACAGAATACATAGAGAACATAAGCATACAAAAAGATCTGGAAAAACCATAAAACAGAAACAGTGAACTGTCACGGACATTTAAACAATCTGCTGTATCTCTTTATTTTACACCTCTGTGAAGTGTTTTCTTCATTAAATGCCAAAACCATGCATTAAACCTTTTACACATTTTTCCTTTGTTAATGTCAATATTTTTATAAGTCTGACTTCTTGACACTTGGATAGATATGTTGTGTGGTTAAAAGATTTTTTGTCATAAAGGTCAACGCCATCAGAATCACACTGGCCTTATGTATAAAGAGCCTGTGGGGTCAGTGCCATTAGTTGAGCACAGCCTGTTTAAGCCCTGGGCATCTGCACTACCCTAACAGAGCAAAGTGCATTCAGGACCACATGATACGATCCTGTCTTTTTGTTGAAAGACAACCTAGTGATTTACTGTCAATGTCACGCATGGAGACATTTGCTATAAAGAGCAACATTAGTACCTTTGGGAAAAGATGCTGCTTACAGCACTGACTTATTGAGTAACTAAGTGAAAAAATAAATGCAATTAGGCTCTTTTTTGAATCATTTCTTTATCTGCAGGGAATACAAACAGATGCAGCGAAATGGAAACGGTGTCTCTGAGTGAGTGAGAAAACATCAGAGGCTCAGAGTCATCACAGCACATCCACTCACAGCAATATTAATCCAGATCTGAGATCAGTGTTCTCGTTGGGTCTGATCCCAGAACAGTTTGTAAGTGTGGCCAGTTCTAGATTCCACACGTAGCTCTTTGTTGAATGAAGAAAAAGCTATTTAGCAATAGTATGGAAGAAAAATGCCTGCTGCAGCATACAAAGCATGTCAGAGTTGTCTGCTACATAATTGGCATTTTTGGTCTCGTTTAGCTTCCCGCCTCAGCCTGTTGTTCCCATGACTAACGCCCCTATAATGGTCAGAACAACCTGCTGTAATGACCTATAAATGGCACCGAGGAAAACAAAGATGAGATCAGTAACTTAAAACGTCTAATAACATTGCACAGTGATAATAAAGAGCTTACATTGCTTCATAAACAAAGTTAGAAAGGTTTACCCAACAAGCAGCTGTGTTTTGAATAATTACAGGGATACTTCACCCCTTAATATAATTTTTTCTTTTGCAGAAAATGACTTGATTACAGTTATTTGCATATCATAATATGAACAAGATTTAATGAATTTTAAAGTGCATTTTTTCACGTGAAGATTAATTTACTGGGCCAGGTAAAATAAGATGAGTGCTCTTTACAGGTACAATTATGAGTAAACACCCAGAAATGGCAATGGGAATTAAAATTATAGAATTATTGGTAAAAACAGCTCTTCCTATTTCCTAAGAACTGTCTGCTTTTTACAGTCATGTTCACAGAATGAATAGTGGAAGACCCTTTGGCTGCTGGCTTAAATTAATAAAAGCAGGCTTTTGCTTCACCTTTTAATCATTACTGACTTTTTGTTGAGCAAAAAGATGTAATTCAACATTCTATCTGAAAAATAACACCAACATTTATACATTAGTAATCGAGCACCCTTCTTAAAAGGTAACGCTTCAATTTATCTGCTAGCTATTCAGATATCACACAACTGAAAGCTTGGTTCTAGATAGAACAAATGTAGACTGATAAAAAAGGAAAAGCCTAAAATTATTTGCCAATTTCTGGTAAATGCTACCATGCAATCAAAATAAATGATCACTCTGCTCAAAGAAAATTATGCTCAACATCCACAATAGACCACTAGTGAAAATGATGTTGAACATTTTCTAATAGTAGCAATAATAGCACTAAATTTGAAAGTTTACTGACATTTGATTAACACACTCTTAAACACTCTGGGTAATTAAACATTCTATCAGAAAAAAATACCGAAGTGTACAATGATCCTATCGTTCACCACCTAGCTACTAGTACATTTCACAACTGCAAGTCCACTCATGATAAATGTAGACCAATGAAAATAATTATTTGCCAATTACTGGTAAATAAAATAGTCAATCAGCTTAAAGGATAAATAAAACAGCAATAAAATCAAAATAGAAACCATTCCATTTTAACATCAGTTAATAAATAAAGGGCACGATTTGATTCAACAGCAAATTCTAAATGGAAGAAAAATTAGCGTCTAGTCCTCTGCATGAAAACAATGATCTATAAAAAGATGCCCATCAAAGGACACATCTGAGCGTGTTACCTTAGCGACAAGCATCTGTTGCTGGGCCTCAATTTGCTGCTGCTGACGAGTAGCCATCTCCTGCAGCTCTGAGAGAGTGAGCTCCACGCGAGGGTTTCCCACCTACACAGAGAGAGAGAGACAGAGAGCGAGAGAGAGAAAAAAAAAGGAGGGGCGGTCAAGCCAAAAACAAAATATATGCAAACAAACAAGGATTCAAAAATGTCTGGTTTAACTCCAGAGTCATAAATGACGCAGAACACTGAGAAACAGACAAGTGTGTATCTGCAGGGCTTATTGTAGTGAGAGCTGGGTGTGAAATGGCCTTTGGCCAAGTAAACACTCGGAGCTTAATTATAGCAGGAGCGCTAATGTTAGTGTAGACCTGCTAAGCTCATCGGGAAGAGGAATGGGGGCGCTTTTAGCCAAAAGGTTCTAAAACAGGCCTGTGTCGGAGACGCATCCCAGAATCCCACTCTGTCACTCTGCATTCTGGAAGATAAGAGCAAGTTGTCTGTCACCGTGGCTGTTGCCGGAGTGTCACCATGGCAGCAGAGCAGAACTGCCGGGTAGTGAAGATTAAAGGCACCAAAATACTCAGATGGCAATTGCCGTGATGGACTGGTATTTACAGCAATCAAGCAGTACTGAGGTTGATTCAAGGCAGCAGCATACATGATGTGAACATGGAATATAAAACGTAGTTATGAAATGAAGAGAAGCCGTGTAGGATGCCTCACTCAAACCTGAAGCCGAACACCATTAACAACCTGGTTCATGCTGTGCAAAAGTCCCTTTGAAATTTAAATCTTCCATTGTCTGTGGCAATATAGCAATGCTTCCATTTCCTAAAAAGCCAGCAGTCGTTTTGTCTCTGGGCTGTCCTAAGCAAAAGCCATACAAGTGAAGCTGGGCCAGTCATTAAGGTTATGTAAGGACTAGGGGGCAATCAGGCACATAAGTAGGAGTCGAATAAGTTCATCAAATTTGCCAATATATTAACTGCAACATGTTAGAAGTTACACATTTGCTGGTATTTAATTAGTAACCTAGGAACTTAAAGATTTCAAGTTTTAAATTTAATTCCAATACTTTATCTTTAAAAAAATACTACATTAATTTTCGAGTAAGATTTTCTGTTGTGATTGTGTTTGATATTTACTATAAACTACACAAATACCTTTTATTTTACAACATAATTAATTTCAATAATGAAAGCTGAAATGTGAGCATCATTACTCCAGTCTTCAGTGTCACATAATTCTTCAGAAATCATTCTAATATGCTGATTTGGTGCTCAAGAGTTATTTATTTATTTGTATTGACATTATTGAAAACGGTGGCGCTGCAAGAGTATTTCTGTTGGAAACCTACTTTTTTTTTTTTGAATCCTTTGAACAGAAAGTTCAACAAAAGATCAGCTTTTCTGATCAAATTTGCCACCCACATCTATGCATCATGGCACAGAATTCAAAGGCAGTCTATCAGCATTAACATTAACATGCATGAGTGCACAGAATGAGAAAGATGGGGATGTTTGTGGCGTGGTATTGCCAGGTCACCTACAGCCTATGGCTACATCTATTCTTATCCAAGTTAATACCATGATCTATTCCCATAATTTATGGGTAGTATTGTTTCCCACCATGATGTGATGATTGAAAACACTTCTGTAATTGTCTCATAGCCCATCAATGCTCATGTCTCACAATTTCTTGTTTTTGTTGATCTCCATGCTTTAAAATCACTAGATGTGAAAATTGCTCCTAAAGTATGTGCAGTTACAGTCCCATATAATTAAAAAATGGATTAGGGTAAGAGTAGTTTCAGCTACAAGCAGAAAAATAAGGTATAAAAATAGTAATATCTGACATCATACAAAACATCGTCATGATCACCTGCTTTTTTGTACACAGAACCATATTACATACATATCAGACATAATATGTACAAACAACATTATTATTTTTAATAATTATATTTTTTTGAAATAAGTTAATGCTTTTGTTCAGCAAGTACAAAATGTGCTCAAAGGAAATAGTAAAAAGACATTTACAGATGTTATAATTTATTTAAAAAAAAAATACTTTTGAACTTTATTCATTGAAAAAGCATTGAAAATTAAATCGCCTGCATAAAAATAATAAGTAGTAGTTCAACTGTGATAACACATTTTGGATTTCTAAAAGATCATGTAACACTGAACCCTAGAGTAATAGCTGCTGAAAATTTAGCTTTGCTATAACAGGAATAAATTACACTTTAATATGTAATTAAAAGAAAAATAAATAGTAATTTCCAATTTGATTTTTTTTCATAATAATATTGTTTTTGTCCAATGCTTACAAAAAAAATATATATAAAAAAAATTGTAGTACATATATTGATGTGTGTCCATTTATTTTGCCACTTTTACCTTTGGCTTTTTGTTACATGTGTTTTAATCTCATGAGCAAGTGATACTGTTTTTGCTTACAAAATAAAATAATCAAAAAAGGCAAACAACAGCTGTCTAACAAATATCAGTAAGAGCTGAAGAGGTTACTGCGTCACTGGAAGTGTTCTTCTTCAAGTTCAAAGAGATTGTGCTTGTGCCGATACACAACTGTCCCTTCCATTCAATTAATTATTAGCAATTGCTGAGGGAAAAAAGGAGGGCTTTGCCTGGAGCAGAAGGCCCAATCAAGTCGGAATCAAATCAACTGTCATTTCAAATCAGACTGAGGGATTTAACTTTTTCCCCCAATACCGTCGACTTGAGTCTTGAGGCTAAAATAGGCTATATGTCAGACAGACCAAACCATTACAAACGCTGGTCACACCTATAGCTCAAATGTGTCTAAAGACATCGACTTGGAAACAACACTATTTCAGTTAATGATCAAGTTTGAAACAGCATTGTAAGCTCAACACTTACCCGTTTTTTTTACTAGTTCAGCTTTCCAAAGCACTCAAGGCTTGATCAATAACGACAAATATTTTTGTGCAGTTCCCATAAGCATGAGCGCCATGGCAGATCTCCAAAATTCATTAAAAGTTGAAACGACTTGACTCAAGTTTGCTAGGGAATGATTCGTGGCTTGAAGGGCAGTTGTGTCAGGTTCTGTTTACCCACACAGGCGACTCCGTATGGATACATCACATGGGTTGTAAAGAGCCCATCTCCATGGCGATGTGGCATAAAACAGACTGATTTGATTATCCTTTTCTGAGGTGGTTATGGGAAGGAAAAACACTCCTCTGTCTCCTCTGATATTCTGTGAAGGAAATCCTTCAAATCAGACTGCATGGCATGATCTTGCCAGCTCTTATCCTTTCGTATTCTTTTTTACCAAGTGCAGTTGTACAAATATGGCTGTGGATCTCTAGGGAAGGTGCAAGAGATCATTCATCTGTGGGGCGAAACTCAATGCTTGTTAAAACAATAATCGGCCCTATGAGGTCAATTAAGTAAAGACTTTTTTTTTTTTTTAAAGATCAGGTTTCATATTTCCTGGGGAAAAGAAGGGGAGGTATTTTTTTTTCCTGATAAAATTACCACCAAGAGAGCAAAATGAAAGTATTTACTCGCTGTTTCTTGCTCTGTATGTAGGCATTATAACAATTTCTGCAAAGCAGTTTATTCAGTGGGAGAGAAAGGAAGCAGGTCAGTGGGTAATGACTTGGACTCCAGGGCCATGTGCTATAGATCTTGTGCTACAGAGCTTCCAGATGCTTCAATTCTGGAGGGATGAAAGACTGGAACAGTCCTGTTTGCTAAATGGCCAATTTAGACACTTTGTTAACAAACACAACACAATACGCTGAGAACAGCAGCAATCCTGAAAGTGCAAAATAATGGGGAGAAAAGGATACTATTTTTTGTTGCAATGCCTATGGCTTTTTTTTTTTTTTTTAAATTGAATTTCCCTTTTCAGTGGTGTCTGTCATGCAGTAGGGACATTTTATGCTTGCTTTATGCTTGCAATGCCTCAAAGTTGAATCGCAGGACAAACTGTGGCATTGAATCCTGCATCTCTGTAGGGCAGCGTTTCCCCAATCAAAGCCGCTTTGGACGCAATGTTACATGTTGCCAAAGCACATTAGCCAAAGCTGTCTGGTGAAATATCAGATGAAAGTGAAGCTCATCTTCTGACAGAAATGTGATTTTGATGGTGCACAACCAAGGAGTTTTATAACAAGTCAAGCGATAGAAGTATCCATCCATCATCACTGCACAGCCTGCACGCACATGGACAGCATGTTCAGCTGTGACTCTTGGCATGGACGAAGCACACACATAATCTGCTTTCCGCACCAAGATTTAGACCGGTGCACATTTATTGGCACTGGCCTGAAAGCTGTACAGAGGATGTAAAATACATTCAAACAATGTTATGATAAGCTGTACATTATAATACCAGGACTGTGTTCTTATTTAATAAATCTGAAGACGTAACTCTACCATGACCCCATTATCCATCAACACTAAACAGGACTGGGTATTAACACTGATTGCTCTGTTGGGTTGTGCCGTGTATCAGGGATTGGACTATATAAACGAAACAGATATAGTCTGTAGCTAATGCCTTTGGCTATATCAATGGGTTATTATTATTATTTTCATTATTATCAGGCAAGTATAAGCATCTAATTAATATCAGGGCTTATTTGTTCCATCATATTTATTATGCATTCTTACGGTGTTGCACGTTAGAACCAATCAGACACAATTTTATTAATGCAATGGCCAATCAGAGGCTTTCAGATGAATCATCGCTGAAAATGCTCTCTGCTCTCTTACAAAGTCTCTCATCATAAACATAGTTCAGATCACACACACACACACACACACACACTCTTATGTACATGCATGTAAACCTTGAAGAACTCCCAAAAAAAAAAAAAAAAAAGCCAACAACTAAGTTCAAACCTTAATGATTAACTGTCAGATAGAAACTAAAAGAATAAAAGATCAAGAGACATTTTAAATACTTAAAATTCATGGCGAAAAAGAGTGAAGAAACCGCAAAACCTGGAACATGTGAAGCCCTGGAGAGAGTATCTGCCCACACTGAACAGGAACAGCTTCAACTTTATAAATCATGATCTGCCCACACAGTTCAGTGTTCTGGAGCCCATATCTCTGCATGCGTGATGGACAGACATAGTCTTCCTATACAAGCAGTGTCTCTAGCTCAATTACATACCATAGAGCAGTCTATCACGCACTTAATCTATCACAAAGACTCAACACAAGAGAAAGACTGACAGCTCTTATTACTTTCCAAGTACAATGGACCACACACAGATTCAACACAGCTAATTTAACCATAGCAAAGCATTAGGATCCTGTGTTCAGAGTGTTCAGAAATGTATTATTGAAAAGAGATCTTGCATAGGAAGGTCTCTTTGTGCATTGAGAGCAGAGGCATTCTTACCTTTTAGACTGTCCCTGGGGGCACAAAGTTAGCCCCAGCTGTGTAGATGAGCGCAGGGATGGAGTGATGGGATGAAAAAGAACACAAAATGAACAAGCAGAGGGGAATGACAAAGAGGACTGAAGATCCCAGCATGCACTGCCACGCTCCACTGCAGACAGGGCCACGGTGACCCTCTGACACGGCACGCGGTTAGAAAGGAGACTCTCGCTAAAGAATACAGATGGATTGACAGCGAGAGGAAATGAGAGAAAGGGGGCCACCCACTATTTCATAAGAAGAAAAACGTTCCCTTTTACTGGCTGGCCACACATTCAGGGATTTACCCTACTGTGAACGCTGGGCGTGGATGTGTGTGTGTGTGTGTGTGTGTGTGTGTGTGTGTGTGAGAGAGAGAGAGGGAGAAACATCTTCAGAGAGACAGAGAAGTCAAAACAGAGAAAACACCCCTGCTGTAAAACCACGGGGATGATCCTCTTAAATGCGGTTATGTCATGAAACGGGTGTAATCCACAAAATAATAAAGACGTAACGGGAGAACGTGTTATGAGGTTTTAAAGAATTATATTCTCTCTCTCTCTCACACACACACAAATATATATACAGATGTCACACTGCTGAATCAGCGGTGTTTGTGTGCCCGTGATGACTTGCCTTGAATCCAGGGTAGGGAGGTAGGGATATTACTTTAAGTACAGGGATGGGATTCTTCTTTGGGAATGTACATGTTTAGAAGTAGACAGACTAGGATGAGGCCAGAGGGAGAAATCAGATTAAACATCCCAAAAAGAAGAAAAAAAACAGCCATTGCACAAAATGACAGGAGTTTTGTCTTAGCTGTACTCTGAGGCTGATGATACACTGGGCAAATTTTTTTGCAATTTTCCCTGGAAATTGTTTTTGAGAATGTTGCTTGAACACTTTTCAATTGAAAAAGGGTAACCAATTTCTATCTGGATAATTTAAATCAGTCTTGGGCCCTGTGAAATGTACGGCAACATTGCTTAAATCAGCCTGAGGCTCAGGAAAAGCAGCTCCTGCCAAAAGCATGTCGTCACAATCAAGGAGAATTATTTGATGTTAAAAGTAAACAGTGAAGTAAATTTCATCCAGCATCTGCAAAACAGTATAGATTACATTATGTAATATTATTATATTTAACTGATATAATATATGTTACAAAATATCTCAAAACAGAAATTCTAATGTGACGCAAAAATTCTTAGATTCTCATATATTATCTTTTACAATCACTATCTCTTTCAGGTCAAGTACAGCAATTATCATTCTGTCCTCACCCTCCGTTTCTTCAGTACAGATGGCAAATTAATCCTCAGTTGTCTAACTAAACCATTTAAATCAAACTATATTGAGAACATTCAGGATCACTGGCCAAACTAGCTAAATGCCATATATATATATATAGGCTATATAAGTAAACCCTCTTGATTCGCAAACAAAGAGTACAAATGAGAGCCATGTGGCTGCTTGACAAGACAGGCAGACAGGCGAGTTGTGTAACAGTCCCTACAGGAAGGCAGCACCTGTCAGAAATAAGTGTGCGCTAAGCACTGTGAGACTGGAGAGACTTCATGCCTGGGTGGCAACAGCATCGCTAATCAGCTCCCACATCAACCAACTACCTGTGCCTGCACTCCATCTCTGAAGACTAAGACGGCTGCACAAAAAAAAAAAACATGCATTTATCCCTCATAAATGCATGTGTCTTTTTGATCCATACGCTGGTGGTCTACAGTCATCTTTCTCCCTAAAGGTGGAATTAGTTCCGCTTTCTGGAGCCTGGCTTTTCCCCTGTTGGAATCTGGGCCAGATGGTTGGAGGAGATGAGCGCAGTGGACCACTCTTTGCAGGAAGCAAGTCACAAAAAGAATGAGTGATGTGACAAATGCTTATACGAAAGAAAATGGTGAGTGATTCTGAGACGTGACAGGTCTGGCTGCGTTTGGCTCAAGTTAAGAGAGAAGAACTGAATAACGTGACATGATCGAAACGCTTCGGTACTGATGAGTGTTGATTTCAGCCAGAACTTTGCAGCTGCTGTTTTGCATTACAGTAAGCACAAAAGCATAAGATAATATAAGTATGTGGAATCTGACCCCCCAGGATGCATTTGGAATAACCACAAAGCTAAGATTAGAAAAGAAGGCACACATTTTGATGAGGATGTGATATGAACTAACCTCGTTCTCGTTGTGCATGTCTGAGCTGCTTCCTCCTCTCCTGCTGGGCTGCTCCTGAGACTGCTGGCTCCCTAAGAGCGGAGAAATAAAATACAATGAGTCTATCAACAAAAAGCACTTCGAGTTGTGAAACAATCATGAATGAGCACAAAAAGCATCTATACGTATTGGCTGAATCGAGACAGAACCGTCACAGGACTGGAGGAAAAGTTTAGATGCCTGTTCGTTATTGCCATATGACACTGGAAACATAGCTTGCGCTTTTAGTGGATTACTGGCACTTTTTCCCCTCCCACACACAGGGGTTTCAGGTTTATGCCTTAATCCAGAGGACACTCAATACAAGACTACAATGATAGGAAAAACCTCACTGGGATGTGAACAGAAAGAGTGAAAACAAACAAATGGATAAAGAAAGGCAGAAAAGATGAATAAAACCGATCACGTACATATAGCAGCATTAGACTTGTGTTCAGTGGCGATGCAAGAAACCATCTTGGTCAAAAATACCGCTATACACAACTGTACAATAAGGTGACGTCAGAGTATGTCTAGCATATATTGCAACAACAGCTTAGTTTGTGCAAACATTATTTTATTTTGTTACACATATTGCATGCACTTATTATAATAATAACAACTATGTATGTAGTTAGTTGATGTATATTTACACTGCATCAAAGACACCATAAAACAGTGTAACCCTATTTTAATTAACATTTATAAATTTAATTTACCATTTCTGTCTACCTTTGGTCTTTGTTATCCAATTAAGCAAATTCACAGATTAAAAAAAAAAAAAAAGAGTCTAAAATATTGCACAATTAACATTTTCTACCATTTTGCAATAGTTTCATTAATTTTTAATAGTCTCAATTTAAAAAGTCACACGTAAGCTGTATGTATTGTGTTCTTGTCTTAATATGTGTTTGTACCTGTCCAGTAAAGGCAAGTGTGGACAGAGATGAGACAAGGTGCTTGATTATATAACCATTAACATGTTACTTAATCACCATAGCCGTGCTGCCAGCATTTTTTGAAGCCTTACACGACTTGCATGTTCAGTTTGAGATATGCTTTGAGTTCATTTCAGCTATAGCTCTTAAACATGGTATTTGATATGATTTTACTGTGGTACACTTTTTCCAAGTGACAATGCCTCGCTCAGTGTAATTTGCAGGCACTGACACTTTCAAAGCTACTTTGGGATCATTCGTTTTGTGGGAAGCACAACAGAACTGAATCAGAAACAGAACCCTGTATTGTGTCTCTTTCTTTCACATGTTGGAGGCCACTGAAAAGGGAATGAAAAACATTCAGCCACTGTCAGCCAGTAAGAGGAGAGCGGCAGTGGGCGAGACGTGGCCTGTAGCCAGTCGAGTGGGAGTGTTCTCACCCTGATCGCTGCTTTCAGTGGGCGAGTCTTCGTGGCGTAGGTAGAACTTCACCTCCTGCTTTCTGGGCCCCCATTTCTGCAGGTGCTCATACATCATGTGGTCAAAGGGTATGGCTCGCTCTGGAGAGGGGAAAACATAAGACATGGCATTAAAAACAACAAGCCACTCTAATTTTAGAAAGGTCTTAAACATCAATTTTTTTTGTTCCTAAAAGGATGAGATAGTGTGTTCTTTGCTAAAGGAGCGTTTTATTCTAAATGTTACACACTTAAAGCCACACCTGAAGAGAAAAAACAGAGGAACAGACACAGTTGGATCAAGAAAACAAAGAAGACGTGAAACTGAATCAAAAGTGGCGTCCAGCCAGAGGAATGTGGTGGGGCTGGGCAGGCAACAAAGACATGGATAGGGAAAAACAACATTTTGGACATTGCGAACAGGTGGCGGGACATCTGGAAGCCTGGCAAGAATCCAAAGGGGAATGGGATAACACAAGAGAATAATAGAAGGAATTATGAAAGTGGAGGATATCAGAAAAGCAGACAGGCTCAGGGACATTAACAAAGAAAGTGAGAGGAGCCAAATTTAAACTTTAAAAAGTCTGGAGCCAGGCGCTTCAGCTTAAAAACAATTAAACTATTAGACAATTAGACTATGTGGACACAAACGTTATAAAGCTTAACTACATTTGATGACTCATGTAAAAGTCACAGCCATGACACTAAGATGTTGTGGGTGGTTGCTACAAAATAGTTGCTAGGTGTCTGCTTACTAGTCCATGTTACCAAATCTTTGATGCATCAAAATTAGGGCCGGGACTTTAAAGGTGCCATAGAATGAAAAACTGAATTTACCTTGGCATGGTTGAATAATAACAGTTCAGTACATGGACATAA
>JAUCMU010000080.1:15608878-15621176 GCA_032275025.1 Enteromius treurensis | reverse complement strand
TGAGACACCCCTAGCCCTTCACGTGAACGCGCCAAACGGAGGGGTAGGGGAAAGTGTAGGGGTAAGGGGTAGAATTGAGATTGGGCCTAAATATTACAGCCTCATTAGGGGACATGCTGTAACTTAACTTGTTTATTCTTCCATCATGATTGATGTTTTTCTTGGGGGGCAAAGAAATCAACATAATAAGCATTTTCTACCATTATCGAAAAACATACCATCAACTGCAAATGCTATTTGCTATTGCAGACAGTGTGTGCCAGACCAAAAAAAAACATGTTTGATAAAAGTTTCCCTTTGCCAATTTTACAGTAGCCAAATAAGTTGAACGGAATAATAAGCCAAGCACAGTTTCTGAAGAAAATACTGTATTGACATTTGTCTAAGGTCATATGTACATCCCTTGAATAAAAGGACACCTCTTGCCCCTTTACTAAGACCTTACCCTCCAACTCAGCTGTATTTCAACCCAGCATCCAGCTGTTTAACCAGAGCTGCATTGTTCTGCCCTAACACACTCATATTGCAAAAATAATGTTTGTATTAGTGTTAACGATACTTTAGCATTAAACACAACTTACTCTATTAAGGGTGGAAATCGCTAGGTGCGTCGCTTCCTCCACCAATTTCAAATCCACTTTATATTAAGTTTTAAATAATCAATAAATACCATCCAAGACTGAAAATCATTTCTCATCGGATCTACACGATTCACGTGGGTCACCTGTTTTGGCTTCAAAACTGCGAATTTCGCCAAAAGGTGAGGGATTTTCATGCCTGATACACACTTTGATATCTAGAAAACTTGAATGCATTATATATATATACTGTTGTGCATCCCTACTTGAAAGTACTCTGTTTTCCTTAAAAAAAAGAGTTTACAGAAGTTCTACCTACCTATAGGGTTCCTGAATTTCTGAAATGTAGGCTACTATATTTCTAAATATCCTATCGCTACAGTTAATGGCAATATTGCACTGGTCTGTTGGACTTGGTTGAACAAAAATAAACAATATTTTGTTGCTTATGAGTTCAGTGGTATTCAATGGTATACTATAAATCCATTTGAAAACTTACTTCTCACTGTTCTCAGGTCAAATATTTATATGCGATTAATTTCGATTAATTAATTACAAAGCCTCTAATTAATTAGATTAATTGTTTTAATCGAGTCCCGGCCCTAATCAAAATATTTCATAAAGGCATTGTAAAAGTAATCCATAATCCAAGTTTTCTGAAGATACACGATTGCTTTATTGATTTAACGGATTTAATTTAGGCTTTTATTCACATAGATAGAGCACATAAAATATGGTAAATGGAAATTTGGCCATACTTGATTGACCCATGACAACCAATGAGTTTCTGTTTGCCATATGTTTGCCTTTTTGAAGTATCAAAGCTTTGGTTAAGAGGATTTCCAGCTAAACATTTTTAAATGACACATGGGTTCATAATTGATGATTGAAATTAGATTTTCCCATAAACAGCTCAATGTAGTTGTGAAATGGTATGATCAACGATCAATTTAGTACCCTAATTAAATAATAATTATCAATAATTACTGATATTCTAAAATAATTATTTCGCGAGTCCCATAAAAATAAAAAAAAAGCCCGCTGTGCACCACAATAAAATATAAGGTGAGGCAAAATCTCCACTTAATAACCAGACACTAATGATGTATCTTGTGCAATCCATCACCTGCTGGAAAATAACTGGGCTCATCACGATTTCAATGACAGATGCACTTTAAGATAAAGGGACACACTGCTGATGGAAGGCCTTTTGAAAGGAGGCTCCCTGAGCAAAGATAACATTTCTGGCACACAGCTGTTTATACAAATCACTATCATCAAGGGAAATGGAAAAATGGACCCATCTGTCAGAACAGAAGTAGCAGTTATGTCTGAAAGGACTAAGTGAGCGTGTTTTTCTTTGCAGCCAGGATCTTGAAAATACTGATCGTGAGCGCTTTTGAAAGAATAAAAGCACTGATGTTTTTTACTGAAAGGAACAACCAGGGTGGGAAGGTGAGAGAATCAGAGGATGTTGGAGTCTGTACAAATGATTTCAAGTAAAGTGCTTTCACATTATTAATATTTTTTCACTTTTTAATGTAAGAACTGTAGTCAAAGAAAGACTAATTGGATTCAAATGTATTGTCATTACACATGTACAAGTACAAGGCAACGAAATGAGACGGATCATATCCTGCAAAAGTCATTACCTACAATTACGGTGTTTACTTACTATAAACGTAAAAGGACAAAAGGGCTGGGGTTACGAACATTTTTGTAAGGGGAAACTCACCATTTCCACGCCAAACCTCGGCCAGGTGGCAGCCGCTTTCTCCTGGCTCCTTACAGAAGTCCACCACATCACGACACGTCGTCTCTGGAGTGATGGGCACCTCCGTCAGCGCCTGCTCCCCATCACTCAAATACACCGTTAAAATCGTCTGGGAGAGAAAAAGAGAGAATATTTGTAATATTTCACACCGAAGAGAAAAAAGGCAGGCATTCCCAATCAACCATAGGAACACTAGGGGGCAGTGCCATTTCTCAAAAACAACTCAAAACAGCATGAATCATGGATTATTTTGCTATTCTGTCCACAGAGAGCAGAAGACCGATTCACTACGTCAACCATCATGCAATCATCTCAACCGGTCTGTGACACAACACGGGACATTTCTCAATATAAACAAAAGAGCATCAGGATTACGTGGCTGGGGAAACAATTATATGTGCTATATTAAGTCTAAGGTGTCACATTGCTAGGGCTGGGTATCGTTCAAAAACATTTCAATAACAATACCGATAGCGGTAACGATACCTTTTTAGATACCAATTTTATGAAATCAGTTTTAACAAAATGGCATTATCTCAAAAAACATTTGTTTTAGCTTGTTGACATTTATACAGACTCAAATCCCCATCTCCTGAGCCCCTGCACGGGAAAAAGTATTTCCAACACAATAACTCAGTGCAAATTAGTTTTAATAAAGTTCAAATAGTTTTCCGTTTACACATCTGTTATGCTTCCTTTACTATAGTGCATTATTATTTATTCTTACAATAGCCTTATCATTGCAAAATAAAGGGAATTTTATATTACAGTTTAAAGAAAACTAAAGAAAAAATAGTAATATATTTCTGCTGTCATGCCCGACCCGGCTTTTGACAGCTTGCCATGAATACCTTTACAGTTTTGTGTGTACATGATATAACGATAGATTTACTCAAATGAAATGGCCAAGTGCTCTTGAAGCAACCCTTGGAGCAGTTCGGGAGATGTTATTCATGTAGCCTACTGTATTTATGTCCTCATTTAGTGAGACGCAAGACGTTAATATGAACAGAAGCATCACACGCAGGTCAGTATGTTAGTCAACAAAACCGCACGTCTGCACCAAACATTAACAGAGACATGCAGTATTCATCTTTTTTTGCGTGGCAGAACTGCGCCATTGCGCGATACAGGGGGGGGGGTTGCTTTTACCCCCGAGGTCGTAAAGTGTGTTTGAAAAGAGTTTAATAAGTAATAGTACTGGTCACCAAGTCAGGTACCATTTCCATCACATCTCAAATGATGTAGTGATTAAATAACACCCTATAAATGGAAATCAGACTTTAAATATGTAGACTAATATTGTCTAGTAAAGGCTATTTTTATAGCTAGTGTATATATATATATATACACACACACACACACACATATTTGTACATTTAACATAATGAGAAAAATAATATTTTTATATTATAATTAATATTTTTATATAATTTACAGCTTGAAAACACAACTTTTCTTCTTACATATCATATTTACCTTTCTTTTTTGTCTTCAGGTCACATGTGAGTAAGTACTTCAATTATTTTATAAAGAATTGTAACACAATGTGTTGTAAATCTAAATCATTTTTTTTTTTCACTTTATAAATTTAAAGGATACTGGGAAAAACCCCAACAAACTTCACGAAGCAGAAAAATCATTTTAAAAGTAAATGTGCATTTTGCACCAAATCAGCATATTAGAATTATTACTCAAGGATTGTGTGACAAAAAATTCAGCTTTGCTAATACATAAATATATATAATATTATATATATATATATACTTTGAAAAGCAAAACAAATTAAGCTATTGTGAGCTGTATTAAATTAACATTAAAGTATTTCACGTCTAACGACTTGTCAAGGTGAATTTGCAAAGTCAACTGGTAGAGCATCACTAATAGTTTAATCAATTTTTTATAAAATCTAAAACAAGCATAGCCATCAATCCCCAATTACTGATGCATTGCTTTGTGGCTCACACTAATACGCAAATATAGTCTACATCAATAACACTCAGAAGTGTGGACATAGCCATTATTTATTTAGTCTCAAGGATTGCTAATTGGGACGGTTAAGAACACTACTAGCAGTATTAGTGCACTAAAACGGAGTGTGTCTGTACAAACCCCATATAAATCCCCTCTTCCTCCGATGCATCCAGAAAAAGGCCAACCCTACATTATTTTCTCATGAATGGAGGGCAGTACAAAACACAGGTGTGTAGGAGAAGAAAGCTCTTGCACTGAAGTAAACCTGTCAAATGTAGAAACACCATACCCGCATTCTTTTGTGCGTAGAGTTGAAAGCAACAATTGGATCAGGTCAGTTTCAGTGAACTCTGTGTGGAGCAACACCAGGACTGAAATATTTAGGTTTTTCGAAACCCCAAAATGACTCTTTTGTGTATTCACGCAACAATGGATTTTGTGTGCCGCAACACTAGAATGGAAATATGTAGGCCGTGCACAAAGAATGTGTGTGTGAAGGACAAAGAAAGGTGCAAACTAAAACCGCAGGGAGAACAAAACACACAAGCGCAAATGGGTCCAAGTGACCTGCGGAAAAGCTGGATAATCTGAGGAAAGCCCCTCAGAGAAGATTTAAAAGAGTGCAAACACAAACAGGGAACATGGATATTGGGAAAAAGACAAACAGGACTACCACTTTATGTGGGTTTAAACACTAACTGAAAACAATTTAACCCTCAAATCTACAAAAAAAAAAAAAAAAAAAGTATAACTTGGTCTAAACAATGATTCCTTGTGCCATTTCTCAGCGAATATGCTGTGCTGCTGCTGAATCTACAGCACAATAAACATTTATTTTGAGCGGAGTTTTGTCTAGGCCCAATGACTGTGTGTCACAAAATGGTACAAAGACGATAAATACATGACTATTGAATTTTCCTCTCTGGCTGCATGCAATAAACAGCACTGGAGTCTGATTCACAACAAATGGTGCTTACCTTATGTGCTGCCATTAATAAATTGACCAGAAATTCTAAATCTGAATCAGAATGAATGAGTCACTCATTTGAGTGGTTAATGCTCACTCACTGGACATATATTTAACAAAATGTAATTAAAGAGTCCCATTCCAAAAAGAGTTTGTTTCAAAATATATATATATACAAACATACAGAAAAATAAAGTACATAGTAAGGACCAATGGGAGAGGGTGCAGTTCCTGCAAAAACATTACTGTAGAAAACACCTGTCAGCAATGAGTCGGCAGTACAAAAGCTTGTGTGTGAGAGAGAAAGGCACTTTTGTTCAGCTTATTTAAAAATTCACCAGGCCTGACCGATAACGTGAGGTTTGTCCTTATGTCAAGGTCTCAAGCAGTGCAGAGAGGTGGGAGAGACAAACACGCTGGGTCACACTTTTGCATTCAGCATTCACTGTCACTGCATCAAACTGAATGACACGTTTATCTGAGCACAGGCACGACCGCAGCCAGCTTCTGAAGAAGTTACGCGCAGAGTGCTAGATAAAGTCCCAATGAATTATATCTCAATAAATAAACAATATTCTACGCGAGTGTTTAGGTTTATTGTTTGTTCTTCTCATTTATACACTACACTGATAAGTAATGCCATTAAGATCAAGTTGTTTTAAAACAGAATTTGTATTGATGACGAAGACCATTAAAGTGGTTATGAGAAAGGAATAGCCTTTGTCATTCTTATTGGATGATATGGAGTGGATTCGGGAAGCTACGGCAAGAAAAAAAAAAACAAGAACTCTACATCAAACACAGCAGATTTCCACAGAATTTAAAAGGACATGCTCTACAATGTTTTACACATACAGTGCCCGGTTCCACTGTCTATTAAATATTTATTTAGACAGTGCAGCACTCACAGTGCATGGAAAACCTTTAATCGTATTAAAAAACATTCTTTAAAAGCGTAAAAAGTGAAAAAGACAGCCATGAAGAGGGATCTGAATTGATTGTCTGCTCTAAATTCTGTGCCCATTGAAAAAAAAAATGGTGTCCTAGAAGGTAATTGTTAGAGAGCAGGTTGCAGTGATACACCTCCTCTCACCTCCTCCCTTGCTAAAAAACTGCACTGAACAGACTCAAATGACGAGAGATGTACCAAAATACATTTGAGGTTATTCTAGTTAGAAATATATATATATGGCCCCTCATAACCACAAAACATTTTATTAAAAAGTTACACACAGCACATCAACTTTTTCAGCTCTCGGCTACATCTAAACCATTCATCTGTGAGTATCTGTAAGAACCAAGTCCTGCAATATGATCGCCATCCGCCTTCTTGCATTTGTGTAATGGAGAGATCTGCTCAAGTAAGCATCCAGCCTACTGTGTTCAAATCTCATCAAATATGTCTCCAGATGTTGAACACTAAAGCTGATTTCGCTTGAAATACTCAAGCGGGGTCAAAAATATCACAACACTGCAGCACTCCAGCAAATAAAGTGGAAACGAAAAAACCCTCACGTCACAGTTCACGATTCTTCTTCTCTTGAAAAGTTAATATACGCTACCTCGGAAGAACAAATTCTTCCTTTCAGCATAGGAAGAGGGCATATATAATTCAGATGCCCAGACAGTCAACTCTTACTTGATTAATCTGAACAATGATAATGAATAATGACTGTTTCTGCCAGCAGAGATGAGAACATCTAGATCCCCCGAATCTTTGCAGGCCCCACAATTACCCTCTCCTGTCGCTATCTTAATATATCCAATCAGATCCATAACACAAAAGCAATTCTATTGCATGGCAGAGCCTAGCAAACAGAGATGGAGAACAGAAACCAATGGCCGTCTTGGCACAGAGTTTATGAAACCTAGCAAGAGACTGCTTACTTTTTGGCAGGAGAACTAGACTACATTTTTATGATTAGACTTATAGTCTCACTGAAAGGCTGTACTATATGTACCATACAATCCTGTCAGCAACAATTTAGGATTAATAAAAGTAGCTCATATGGTCATCACTTCTGAGAAGAATTAACACATTTCTCACTTAATTAAAATAGAGTTAGTTACTAGTACTGACTGACTTACTACCTGAACTACTTGTGACGAAGACACTAAAATTACTTGCTGTCCAGCCGTATCTGTGAGGCACAGGTTAGTAACACTCTTGCACTCTCATCTCTAAGCAGGACATCTATTTGCATCACCTTTCCCCACTTAGATGTAGTCCGTTTTTTCCTGGCCTCTCTCTTCAGCTGCCGGGCATGCTCCTTGCTCCAGGTTTTATCTCCAGGTTTGATAGACAAGCTGACCAGGCCTCGAAGAACAATAGTCACAAACTTCTTCATGTCGCAGGAATTGATCGTAGCTCTACAACAAACACATCCTTTGCATGCGTCTCGTTCAAACCCACTCAGCAACAGTAGCAGGCAAGGGTTCCCTGCAGCAGAAAGCCTTCAGTAGTCACACTAGCTGTGTGACTGCTGAGAGCAAGAGAGCGTGTGAGTGAGAGAAAAGGAAAAATCAGAGGAAGACGACGGAGGGAGGGTGCTTCTCTCATCAGAATTGTGAAGGGTGCGTCATCAGGTCCCCTCCAGAATAAGGCTCCCTCGAGAAAACAGACCGATGCACCCCAGAGCAGAGGCGGCTGATGGGTGCATGCCGTAAAGGAAGGGACAAAGATATCATGACCTGTACAAACTGTGAGGGTGAGATGTTACAAATCAACTAAACGTTTACTAACATAAAACATATGTGGGAGTTTTGGAGATTACGTTTGCCTAATTTGATAAAGCACAATTAAATTATAACAATTTTGCTAGACTCAAATCCTACTGCAAGAAAAAGAAAATGAACATACTTAAGTTGGACAATTGGTCTGCACTGCACTGACACAATCTTCTACTCTCAAATGTATTATTAATGCTGCCACGAAAAAAGGCTATGCAAATATGGAAGAGTTGAACCATTAAGATAAAAAATAATAAATCATGGAAATGAAAATGGCAGACCATTTTAAATAATACATGCTAAAGTGGATTTTATTACCTGGAATTATCCTCTTTAGAAAATAAAATCTGTGAAACTCTAAAGCCACAATGAAGCCCTCGGGAGACTGACATTGTTACAACCCCTAAAAAGATTGGAAGAACTTTATATTTATACAAGTAGATAACTAGAGCTAAACTTCAATCTGCTTCAAATGCATAGTATTCATATCATTGCTTTTTTTCCTATAGAACAAATACATTTTTTGGATTTTGTTGACTTGAATTGCATTAACAAAAAAAATGTTTCAAAATGTCTTGGAACAACATGAGGGTGGGTAAATAACAACAGAATTTTGGGTGACCTGCTGCTTCAAGAACGACCCGCTCTTAAGGCTTATTCAAAAATTAATTTGTCTGCATGTGCATGTTTAATATGACCTTTACAATGTTCAGTAATCTTAATGCCTCCACAAAAGAAAAAAAGTGGGCAATGCATTATGTATGATGACATGACATCATGCATTCAGTGTCACTGCCGGCAAGAATTTATGCACAAATGTTGATCTTTTCCATTTATTTTGTAGCTGTGGTTATAAATTTTAATCAGCAAACCTTACATTAAATTACTTATTTTCTGTGGGCACCCTTTCTATGACATCACAGTAACAATGTTTACTGCTAAATTATGCAACAAGTATTAAATGGAAAATATAGCAAATTGAGACCTAAATGTAATCAGAGGGTTGCATGGAACCTTGGATGTTTGCTGACATTAGTGACATCATTTTACAAGGCTCTGGGTAACTATATAAGTCCCTCACTGCAAATATGACCCAAAAAGAGTTTTGATTACAGTTCCAGTAAATACTCAATCCAATTATGATGCCAAAGCTGAAATATCAAGTGCTTCCACGAAAACTAAATAATGCTTGTAGGCCTAATTATACTTTAATTAACTTTAATAAATAAATAAATGATGTAATTAACAAGTGTATTGCCTGGTGCACATCTTAACAAAAAATACAGATATCCAATTTTATATAAAGGTTAATAAAGGTTTCATGAGGGGTAAAAGAAAGTCAGCCTCTCTAGAGAAAGTGCTTGATAAATCATTGGCAGTCTCGTTAAACAAAAATAAAAAATCCTTTTTGAAAGCATAGAAGTGTAGGAGGTTTTTCCTCAAGAGGTTTAAAGAGGATTGTCTCTCTCATACAGTACCTAGCTTCTTAGTCCTTCCAGATTCAAACCCCTTGTGACGGTCACCATTCATATTTGAGAAGCTCCTCTACGCAAAGGATGACAGTTAAGCAGGAAGCATTAAGGAAAGTGAATGAATTAGTAATGAGCTCAATGGCAAGTAAAGGGGCGGGTGTAGAAAAAGTGACATGAAACAGCAACAACAGCTTCTGAATGATTATAAACTGATGTTTTTTTCATGTTTTTAAGGCAAGACCTTTGTCAAGTACCACACTGAATGTCAGAAATTTGTTAAATATTAATCAAATCCCGTCATACATAAATGTAATCAGTGCAAGCTGTCTGCACCTACAATGTCTGTTATATTTGTACTTCAAACCACTCCAAATTTAAACATGATCACACATAGTCCTACAGGTCTAAGCACCTGTAGTCAGATAGCATTGAAATGAACATTTCTAAACACACAGCATTGTTAGTAATCCTAACTAACTCATTTTCATAATAAAATAAATAAATAAAAATACCTACAAGTAAAATAAATAGGTATAAACAGCAATATTTAAAACAAAACTGATACAAATGACAAAAGCACATGCAATTACTAAAAATTGAAGTAAATAAAAGCCCATATAAAATATCAATAATTATTACAATAGCACAAATATATTATATATCATTGATTATATACATGAAACAGCAACTGATCAGCCCACAAATGAGAATAAAGTAGTAAATAGATAGTAGTAAATAGAATTTTTTGGAAACCAGAAGCCGTCAACACCAGGCTAACAGACAACTCCAAGTACAATGTATTGAATTTAATTCATTAAATGTAAAATGGATATTTTTCTTATGTGGACTGAAACTGAAAAGTAATTTTGTCTGCCTGATTTTCTTTAAATAAATTAAATTACTCCATAAAATGATTAGAAACTGCAGAGGCTGCGAAACAGCATTACGGCAAATTCTTTACACAGTCAACTTAGAGGAAAGGCTCAATTGCCTTTCAAAAAATAAAGTGAAGCTACAGCAATGAGAGGGAGAGGAAGATGAGGTTGTGTCTCGTTCAAATTGCCCCAACAACAGCGTGTTAGCAGCTCAATACACTGGTCTTCATTGGCTGCCTGAGTCACACGCACAGAGTGGATGAGATGAGACGAGAAGGGCACGCTCTCTCGCTGACTGAGGCTGTGACACTGATGCCATTACAGAGCTGTGGGGCAACCCGCCATACAGGGCAACCTCACATTTCTGACAGCACATTCATGTGCCACTAACATAAAAGCTCATTGGTTGAGGACGTTTCCTCTGTTTGATCAGCATTGGTTGGTCCAGCTCAAGGAAAAGTCACGAACGTGCCCTCTCGTCCCAACAAAAAAGTGTCAAAACAATTCTAAGAGCTTCTAAAAGCACCTAAAATGGCTGTGAACAAGACCAGATTTAATAAGACACTTTATATCAAACAGCATCGGAATGAATTACTGTTCTTGGAAACTACAGGAAACCAGAAATCAAACTTCAAGAAGTAACTACTTGGTGATAATCTGGCTGAAAAGTGACCATTCAAATCCTTAACTTTGTACCTTGCAGGATGTATGACCAAACAGCTCACTATTAACAATCATTATAGTGACCCAGAATTCATTTTACAGCTTTAAAACTCTCAGTACTAAGTTAAAAGAAAATGAACAGCTGCATCTGAGAGCAGTAAAGGAGAATGCAGAGGGGCAGGACCGGCATCATGATCAATACGCCCTAATTAAAGCAGACACCTACTGTGTGAAACACTCCAGATTAGATGTCAAACCCCCAGTAAACACAAATCCAGGACATGTACACACACACACGTGCAGAGAGAGCCACAAGGCAGAACAGCAGATTGAGGAACTGTGCATCAGTCCAATGCTTTGAATTCATAGTGAGTAGAGCACTGAGGCGACAAGTTATGAATCTTTCTCCTAATAGGAATGCTATCTAGCAGAGCAGACACCGTGGGTTCAGCTGAGGTTTGGCCATGGACAACAAGGCTGTCAATTCAAATAGAAAGACTAACTTCCAGAATGTTCCAAGCTTGGTTCATGAGCAGGCAATATTTTTAGTTTTAACTTTACAGAACATGTCTTAAGATGCCTGTTCTGTTGCATAACATTACCAGACATGATGATATAATGCTGATTATTATGTAAAACAGAGCATTAGTTGAAACACGTGAGTTTAGGTGTAAGATTCATGTGGTTTCATCCATATCTGAACATTTATAAACAATGTTTGCTAATGAAATTCATTGTAAAGTGTTACCCATATCTTGTCTTTATGTTCACTCCAAATAAAAGTGAGTGTGTGCTTATGTAGTAATATTACTTGTGTGAATTGTGCACAGTAAGACTTTGTATATAGAAAAAAAATATTAAACTAATAAGGTCAAATAAGCTATGCTTTTACGATGTAGAAATGACTGAGTCAAGCAAATCCCCAGGCAAAACTGGGGAAAAAAAGGAAAGCTGGGTGATATGCATACTTCTGTAACCTCCTCATGCTCGTGTGTAGCTCAGCACTACAAAGGATCAAAATTAAGTAGCCTCAGCCTTGAAAAATACATCTTTTAATTAGTGGTGGGCCGTTATCTGCGTTAACGCGAGACTCTTATCGCGCAATAAAAAAAAATATCGCCGTTAATCTATTTCCAAAGTTGGGTTGGAGTCAATACTACAAGCTATGGGGACTTTCACCTTTAGCGAGGATGTATAGCCGAATTACACTGTAGCCTTATTCGGACGGGACTAGTTTTCTAAACTACTGTACGTGTGAGCTTCGA
>JAUCMU010000080.1:15597945-15608778 GCA_032275025.1 Enteromius treurensis | reverse complement strand
ACACAGATATCTCAAATATAATAGGTAGCACACAAATTCTGAATGCCTTTGGCAGATCTCAAATGAGCCATTTTAATGTAGATTAATTTCAAAATTAATCTAGATTAAACTGGATTAGAAAAAATAATCTATCCCCACCCCTACTTTTAATATTACTATTTAATATACAATCAATTTCTAATCATATACTAAAATAATAAACAAACTGGTACATGATAAAAGAAATAATTTAAGAATGTGTGTGTTACCTATTCTTTAATAAAAGAGCATTAAGAGGGTGTTCAGTCATAAACAGGAGCACAGGATGACATAAGGATTTTTACCTTTACTGATTATGCAAGGTACTGCTGCAATAACAGACTATCCTCATTCCCTATCTGACACACCCATTTACACTCCCTTATCCTCAACCATGCAATACATACTACATTTATTTTATGTTTTGGGTGTGTGTGTTAGTAACCTTGAATGGTTTAGGCCTGTCGTGGACAGATGACTCCTGGAAGTTTTCGTGTTCTTTATATTCCGTGTTATCATTGGTTTACAGCAGTAAGAGAAAGAATGCTTTTCTAGCATTGTTAAAAGCATTTATTGAATCCAGTGTCAACAAAAGCTTTATTATTACAGCATCTGAAATGTCATTTAGATAACTTTACACAATTTTTTAAAAGCAGTCGTTCTCAACTGCAGTCCACTGCTCTGCGCATTTTGTATGCATGTCTTATGTGACACACTCAGTTCAATAAGGGAACCATACAAAATGTGCAAAGCAAGGACTGGAGTTGAGAACCACTGGTTTAAATCAGCTCAGAGGTCCATTAATAATATTGTGAGACCAATGTTTTAAAAATAAAATTGCATATTAAAATATATGATATTTTCAAAGAGTAAACTAAATCAATCTAGTCACTGTCAAAATGAGCGAGTCACTGAATCATTCATTCAAATGATTCATTCAAATAAGCTAACTCATTCAGAAATGGTCTTAATGAACGGACTATTGAATCATCCACTCAATGATTTGTTCAAAACTGCAGATTTATTCGGTAACAAAACACTGCTTTGTGCTGTTCTTAGATGCACAATGTTTCTGCTAAAACTTACCCTATCATTACTACATCATGTACTCCTAATAGACAACAAGATCTCTCTAAAAATCCCTCTACCAAACCTTATACTACAGCACCAGAACTGCTGCGTGTGTACTATATTGCTTTATTAATATCAAGCACTGCGTTGATGTATCAGAGCTTGCTAAATTTACCCACAGGAGTTATTAACTGGTGTGGCAGGCAAAGGGAGTAAACAAACTCATCACTTATCCACAAGGCCAACCAGCACTCTGCCTGCTCTCTTAGACAATCCATAGAGACCGTGGCAGGTTCTGAATGCATCAGTGACCCTGTTTTCAGCGCACCACTAGCATATGGCATGCTTCAGTAAACAGTAGACAAATTAAGCGCTTTATTATATACACCATAGGAGCGTTTGGGGATGTGTCTCCCGAGTATGGGTGTCTTTGACCTCTACTGAGGTTTGATGAAGTATGCTCTTAGATCTTCTCATCTACTCTGTTTCTTGGCTTACACATTGCTCTAGTTCTCTAGATACAAATAGCCACTAGGCAGTACATATGTAGGCATTTCCCATCATGCATCTGCATCCCAGCATGATAGAGCAAACTAGGTCATGGAGGAAGTCTCTTGTGATCTAAACAGCATGTAGTCTCTTCATCACAGTCTTAAACTAAGAGTCCTCTACAAGCCGACAATGGAGAAAACGGTTAATTTAAGCAGATGTCTTGAATATTCTAATCTAGAGAAACCAAAGAAATACATGCCATTCTTTATAACTCACTCTGTGCAGCAGTTATATGCACATCTGTGTAGACCCAGAGGTGCAATCTATATGGGTTTACATACGAAGAATCAATGAGGCAAAAAGTTAATCCGCAAAATACAGGACCATTATGTAAAGCTCTAACCTTATGATGAACTCAACCACACCCTGCTGTTAGTTTGCCGTTTACCCCTCGTATGGCTGTTTCCATGGCTGTCAGCCAATTGCAGCACAGGCAGCTTAGAGGCTGTAGCTACACTTTAACAATGCCAACATCAGCATAGGGAGAACGTGTAGGGGCTTCAGCAAGCAGGAAACTGAAACGAACATCCTTTGTTTGAAAGCTGCTGCAGATAATCATGCTTCCAACAGCATACAATGAAGGGTACAGTTTGAATCAATAAGTAGAAAATTAATGGTGTGGTACCTTAAAGCCATTTTGCAATTAAGATAAAAGCAAACAAATCAAACATTCTAACTTGATTGTAGAAAAGTCTATTTAAGACCACCAACAGTAGATACTCTATATTACATTGTTAAGGCTCCGTCACATTTACCATTGCTAGCTGAAATTCCTTGCAAACAGGAGTTTCAAGTAAGGACGGAAAATACCCTCAACTTAGATTTTCCGGATTGCTGTGCTGCTTGGTTTAAAAGTGACTTCTCTGTGTTTCTTGAAAACTGACCTTTATCATCCCAAATTTCCCCCAAAAATGAAAATTATGTCATCATCTACTCACCTTCGAGTAGTTCCTAACCTGTATAAATTTCTTTGTTCTGCCGGACACAAAGGAAAATAGATTTGTAAAGTTTGTAACCAGGGTGTTTTGGGGCACCATTGACTTACATAATATATTTTCTTCCTAGAAGTAAATAATTGCCCAAATCAGCCTAGTTGCAATTTAATTTTAACAGTTAAACACTGTCCCTGAAGTTTAAAGCTTTTTCCACATCTGCTCCAGCTTGCAGATCCGACTTCCATATACAGCCCCATTTTTAATAATCTAAAAATTTGAAAAGAAATGTCTACTAGAAAATATCATCCGTAAGTTCTCACAGTCTGTGGAGTATACTTTGAAAGGCTTCCACATTCAACTGAATGGGACATAATAAGATAAAGCGTACAGCTCATGGTTCTCCTATTAGCTACCTACTGCCGAATAAAAAGTGTGTGCTTATTTCACTTCATAGACAGGTAATGCTGAGATTAGGCTCACACCTTCTATTAATGACAATATCACATTAAAAAAATCAACCTATAAGACTAACGGAAACGCACATTTTACTTTTGTTTAGTTGCAACCAATCAGATCCCTTCCACTACAGCAAAACAGGATATTATTCAGAGGGTGGTCATCAGCAATCTGCTGGAAAATTTCAGTTTGGGACACATTAGAGTAGAAGAAACAGAAATATGAGCATACACATACATTTAATGTGATGCTTGGGTTACTAGGAACATGCAATAACTGTATATTTATTTGTAATAAGGCAGTAAAATACTATTTTGTTGATAATCATAAAATGTGGGTTAAATGTCCTCAACAAAGTTAATGTTTAATGACATGAAGCTTCCTTTGGAGTTAATGTGTGATCAGGGAGTAATTCACCTGCAGGATCTAAGTGCTTATGAAAATAGTGATTTTCTGTGAAGCGGTTTTGAAAAATTACAGATTATAAAAGAACAACACACATACAAATAACCAAATTTACTTAATGTCTTGGTAAACAATTATTAATAAAAAAAAAAAAAAGCCTAAAAACAATCCTTGCATATTTAAATGAATCAGCATCCTTTACTATTTTAGATCCTACAAATATAAACCTGTTCAAAACTTCATTAAAAAGAGCAATAAAACATGAATGAACAAAGAGCAACTACAGCATTTGTATGTTTTCAACAAGCATCACATACTGAGTCCGTTTGAGGGAGAGACGCAAAACTGTCAATAATGATTTAGCATTTATGAAACTATTAAGCCGTTAGGGAAAAAACATGCTCTTAATGAGCAACCGCGCATCTGCATCACAATACTAATAGCTGCCATTAGTGCACAGAGAAAAAATGAGATTGACAAAAGCCTTGTCGCACAATAAAGTTTCATTTTGAATCCGTTCTGTGATGAAAACTCATTGTGTGCCAACTCAAACAGAGGTATTGTACTTAAAAAGCTAAATGATCAGTGAAACAGCAAACAGCACAGCATGAGGCACAAATAGTGTTTTTGCACTGTGGATATTCCCATCCACAGCCCATTAACAGCTTTCCGAAAAGAAACTCCATTATAGATCCCCTGGCAAGGCTCTAGGCAGCTCACAATGCCTCTCTCAGCAATGATCAAAAGGAAAACTAAGACTTCCATACTAGCATAATGAACCAAGATACTGTACGGACATTCAAAAATGTAGTAGGTGGTTTCACTATAAACACAAAAGCTATGATAATCAATGCCATGCCTCACTATGTAAACCATAGAAATAATCTGATTTCATTGCATTGGTTGTTTTGACTCTAAATTAATTGAAACGAATACTTACTGGCATCATTTTTGCTTGTGTCAGAGGAACATCTGGTCTTCAGCTTCACAACATCCACAAGGTCCAACCCGAGATCACAGCCCTCTGTACATCATGAAAACAACTTAATTTGCTCTGACACATGAATGTCCACAACACAAACAAATTCAGGCCAAACAGGCCACGGCTCTGTGCATCGTGTTATTTACTTTAATTAAACGTAACATTTAATTAACGTAACAAGCAACTGGTTCCATGCCACATCTCCTTTAGCAGATCAGAATTAAAGGGGAGCTTTAAAAGACTCGCTAAACTGGAAGAACAGCTGACTGTGAAATGGCAGATGTGTCTATTTTCCACTGCGAGCCCACAACTTAATCTCTCCCCGCAATGAATGACTTATATCTATATATATCGCGTTTTGACCAAGACTAAAACTAAGAGGTTTGAACGTTTGTCACATTTAAAGACGTTTACTCCAAGGAGTTTCCCTCTATCCGCCCTGATCGTTTCAACACGGTTCTAACATCTGTTAGCCAGTTAGCATGAACAGAAAAACATCTCGCTGTACTGTAAATGTTAATAAACATTGAAAACATACACAGGCGGTGAATAAAACGACTTTATACTCACTTGTCTCGGGCAGATATATGCCATAACCTTTTAGAAAAGATACATGAGGTGTTCCTCGTATCCTCGCGGAGTGAAAGCAGCAGAGTAACGTTATCGTTAAACTCGCGAGATAGCTAAATTAGTTAGCCTGCTAGCCGAAGCCAGGTAAAACACTGCGTTACGCGAAGCGAATATGAGAAAAATAAACCAGAGCTTGCGTATTTATCTAAATGTAGTCGGATATTGGTGTAATATCATTTAAAGCACCGAATTAAAAGCAAAACACGTATAGCAAAACAGCCAGAAGTGGCTGAGGCGAATACAAGCAGCTCGCGCTGTTGTGTTAAATGATGGCACGCGCAGACCTGGAATGACTGGAATGTGGAGCTTAGTGACTTATGGATGTTTGTATGTGTAGTCATTAAAATCTGTACCTGATGAATATCGACTAGGTCAAACACGCTCTTAGTTTGTCGAGGAATCACGTTCATTGTTAGGAAGCTTGAAAGTAACGTTAAATGTTTTAGGAATGGCTTTACTTGCATGGCATCATTTAATATACGGTCTTAAATTGCAGATGTTCAGTAGTTGCCCGTAATATATATTTTTACATATATATTGAATTGCGTCATTTTTAAAATGTATTTTTTCAATATTTGAGAAAGAGTTAAAAGGACTTTACATTTGTGAAGCTGGTGTGCTGGACAGTCCTTCAACACCCACTACTGATCAATAATAAGAACTACAAATCATCAACTAAAAATTACAGGTATAAAAATGAAAAAACAAAGCTCTTATAAAATATTAAAAGAAAATGCTGTAAATACGCATTAACATCAGCTCAAAGCAAGCAAACAAATGCATGCTATTCAAGTACTAAAGCCATTAAACAGTGTTTGCAGGACTTCTTTAATCATTTTATTCCATAAGTTAACAATCAAACAATTTTTTCTTCAAGACAGAGTGAAAGACTACAAAGCATTGAATTGTCCATAGTGTGTTCCAAATCAAGCGGTTTATTGTTTACATAAAACAAAATACAGATATCCAGGGGAAGTTCTCCAGGGTAAGATTTACAGAATGGACATGGGGAATGACACGTCGCTGGTCCAATCAGTGGGCAGGCTCTGTAAGAAAAGTCACATTAGATACAGAAAGCTTTTTTAATATGTCCCATAAATAAGCATTAAACTATCATTTAGACCAGGGTTTTCAATCTTTCAGATACTCCAAATATGATCATTCTTGTGCAAGGGAATCCCATCCTAAAATTTAAAACAAAGCTCTATACTTTCATGTATAAAGATCCAATGGGGTATTTGTGTTGAACATCACCCGACCAAACCAAAAAACAGTTCTCATTGCATCTGCTTGTTAGAAATAATGTTAACAGCATTATGAGCTGAAAGTAATATCTTTGGACATTTTTTTTGTTGCCATTTCATTCAATATTAATAATATTAATATCAGAATGTTTGTAAGATGAAAATTAGATGTTATGATCATCTTTAGTATCTGCTTTGAAGCAAACTTGAGTAAAACAGCTCCATATTTAACGAAGCATATGCAAAAGACCTGAACCAGAAGTGGTGCGTTTACAGCATGCAAAAGTTTGTTAAGCATCATATATAGTGTGTGAACGTATTACAAATGTGTAAAATATTATTTAGAAATATTCACGTCTTAATTTTTTTACTTTTCACTATAAATCTTATGCAACACTTTTCTACCCAACACCTAAAACTAGACATTTGTTTACTTAAAAAAATACTTACTTGACTGCACCGCTTTCTTTCCTGCAAAACAGCAATTTTACTGTTAATATTTAAAAAGAACATTATCAAGCTCATAAAATCAAGTTCGTTAACTTGAACATAAGCTTCTAAACTATTATAGAACAAAACTGTCTATGAACATAAGCTATGCTTAGAAGATGCATAAGATAACATACAAATTAATATTTGAATGACAAGAACAATGTTTTAAGAATAAATAAGGGTTTATGACATTTTGACAGTATGCACAATACTAGCTCTTCAACAAACTTGACCTCTCACCTCCATAGGAAAGTTTGTAGTACATGAAAGTCATGATTCCTACACCAACCCACATCTCCTTGTATGCTTTGGTGTAGTAAGGGGCCATCTTAGCCCACCAGCCAGCGAACGCACCACCTGCCATCTAGTGATCAAAACAAACATGCATGAACATTTGTCTAAAAGGCTTCAAAAACATGTAACTTTTCCATGCATATGTTAGAACGAGCAAATGTTATAAGAGCCACTTTATATTAATAACCCATAGAGTAACACGACACAAACAGCACTTTCAAGGACATCAATCATATAGTCATAGGCCAGCTCGAGGAAAATGAACATTAGACTTAAATAAACGGCGTTATTAAGACGCTGACAAAAAGAGCAAAAACATTTAACGTTAACGTTAGTATTTCACTGTTAATATAAAGCGAGTTGAATATTAAAGATAGCGCGTCACTGGAACAACAATAGCTCTTTTCGCCGTCTAATATAGAAACTAAGTTATCGACAAGATTGTGAAAATGTGTGCCATTCAAGTGTCAAGCTTGAGTCAATAACTAATGTTGATTCATTCAACGCGCTCAGCAAGGCCTTAGCGTTATCATGTATGATCCAATAACCGAAACAAATAATGTTTTACGTTACAGGGAATCTTTGTTGAAATGGTCAGTGCTTATTTAAAACATGCAAACTGAAAACATATACTTTTATTATTTTTAAAAAGCGTACTCACCTCTAGTATATTAGTGCACTAGACCACTCGAAGAAGGTCACTGTTCAGCAGCACTAGCTCAGTGGAGAAGACAGCGGAAGACCTCTGCAGAGTTCCGCTTTGTAATTAAAAGCAACGAAATCAAAATAAAAGTCTTTATGTAGAAAAAAATATTTTTGTTACGCTTAGATTTTTATTATTTGTTTTATTATATCTTCTTTAGACAAACGCAAAATTTTAATTTTAATTAGATAAAAATGTAACTACTTTTAATTATGAAAATGTTTGCACCACTCAATCTTTCATCTAAAAGTAAATTGAATAGACAGATTGTATTGTTGTTTTGCATTGGATTTGTTATCAGAAAAAGACAAAAAATAATGTAAAATACTGAAGCAACCTGGTCAGAAAAACAACAACAAAAAGTCTTATAAAAGTTGACTTGGCAACACTAGTGTGCGAAATAATTATTATAAAAAATACAAATAAAGTTTTGTTAAAATTTAATTGTGCATACATTTCACTGACAATGGACATGAGGATAACAATAAAGCAGGGTCCACAGAAGTAAATAAATAAAATGAAGCATGTTACACAAAAGTATCACAATCTTTTCTCTCTTTTTTCCGTGGAAGAGGCAACAACAAAAGTATACACAGAAAATGTGATAAGACAATATTTATAAAATATACTATATTTTATTTAGCATCTGCAGGTTTTTGTTATTCATGTTGTCTGACCCAACACTTATTCAGCAGTGAAGAGTTGTCACATGTTTGTTTTTACCCTGTTTGACACTACTGTGAGATGGAAGATTTATGAACAGCCCTCACTGTAAACAACAACCAAACCAAACCTGTACTTTGTCTGCCACCGTCAGTCCATGCTACATGATAAACACAGTTCTGTAACTATATGATAAAAGACAAGAAAAGATTGCTGTGATCTAAAAAGCAAGGGAGAGTTGAGAGTGCTATTGTAGGTAGTTCATGGGTACAAGCAGCAAGCAGGACCACTGATGCGCAAAGGCAGTGGTGCAATCCTCTCCCCTCAGGCTGATCTCTGCTCTGTAATCCAGAAATATAACTATGAAAAAATGACAGATTAGGTTGGATATCTGGGTTGACTGCTCTGGGTGTATGTGCTTATGTGTGTGTGCTACTTTCAGTTTGATCATTAGCTGTAGACCCTGGAAAGCTACAGCACAAAGAAAAAGTGTTATTTAATTAGAAAGAAATGCAAACAACAAAGGCAGTTCTAAAGTTAGACAACAATATTAAAGCAGTATTTATAAGAACATTAAATGAATTAAAATTCTGTTATTATTTACTCATACCACACATGCTTTTTGATGCTTTTATTTTGTCCATAAAACAAAATGAACTTGTTATTATTATAATGTTTTAGAATGAATATGCTGTTGTCAACAATTCATAACATCCAGTTGTCAAGCTCCAAAAAATGCAAAACAACAACAACAACAACAAAAACATTATCAAACCACAAAAAGTTGTACTGTACTACTTAAACTTATTACAAATATAAATAGAATCGTAATATATGTATATAATTAGAAACCATTTATTTTAAATAATTATTATTACGTAGATTTTTTTTATTATTATTATCGAAAAAGTAATTACTTCATGTCATATAAAAACTTTATCCCCCATCTCATTGATTGATTGCGAAAAGATTATGGATCATCTTCCAAATGTTAACATCACATAGATCATCACTTTTAATCAGTGTATTTAGATTTTTCAATGCAAGTGTAGATCTGAGACCTAGGAAATTAGCAAACAGGAAAGACACATAGTTGCATGAACTTTTCTCATGAGGAAACAATTATGTTAGAGGTGTTGATTTCATATGTATTTGTGGGATGTGATTTGTATGAAAATGCATTATTTTTAGTACATTTAAAAAGTTTTAGGTTAAGGTCCCCCCCTAAACCTAACAATCAGCTGGATGCAAGCGGGTCATATTAAAACATATAAATGAGAAATGAGACTACTAATTAGCCACCAATTTGCCAAAACATAAAACTGTTAGGAATCGCTATGAGAACATGTTGAACTTTTACAATTAAGTGTCTCACAATGTGGTGCTGTAGGCCTCATAAGCAAAAGGATGGCAAAAGGGCAGACTCCAATCTCTGTGGATGGAGTAAGGGCAGGCGGCACGCAAATGTTTATCCACATAACTAGAAATCGTTGGAATTTCCTCTCTGTGCTTCCCTGACTCCTCTGATAAGGAACTAGATGCATTTCCAACAATGTAATTTCTGTCATTACTCTCTGTAGGTGGACTGGGAGCAGAAACCATTGTCGGTGGAGTTGAAGGTGGTGGACGTCTCTGCATGCCGTCTTCCTGTCTCCTCAGGAAGTCTCTAAGAACTTGCTTGAAGACACCCACCAGTTCCCAGGGAGGGATGTCATTGTGGCCCATTAGATCATGGAGCCTTGATGAAGCACAAGAAAAAGAAATAGTAAAATATTAAAGCAATGTCACGGGAGAACATTAATCACAGCGGTGCTGATATTTAGATCAGCATAATTGCGAGTGAGTAGCCTACAGCTTTTGTACAGAGCATGACAAGAGTAAAAGATACTGTGGCCACAGATTAAGAATTTGTTACTCTTATCTATTTGACTTGGTTTCTTTTTTTTTCAGTTTAAGCATGGCTAAACTATTATTAAATTTACAAAAAAGAAACTAATAACAGCGTGGCCACGATTCACCTAAAATGAGGGAATAAGTTGGCATAGCAAAAAATTATTAATCTTTAGCAATAAATTCTCAGTTTATTAAAGTTTAATTCAAAACCCCAATAAGCCCCATGAAGTCATGGTTTGCTGTGAATATTATAACAGCTAAGGGGCGTTGTTATGTTTATGTTTGTAGTGTAATTAAATAACGGCTTCAAACTTGCCCCAACCAGAATCAAGGACCAGAACTATCCGTTTTAGAATTTTTTCCCCCCCTACATATTAAATTTGGGGCTCCATATACAAACATATGGTGAATATTAAGTAACTTTAGCTTTAGACAGTTTTGTAGCCTATACTTTTTCTCTGTCAAAATGTTTAATCAACTATTGAGATCATCTCT
>JAUCMU010000080.1:15575758-15586741 GCA_032275025.1 Enteromius treurensis | reverse complement strand
TGCGGGCATCAGGGAGCCACTATCAATATACGGGGCACTAGAGCTGGGGTGGCAAATGGGGTGGCAAGGCTTTTTCTATTGCCACCCCGTGCCACCCCGGTAGATCCGCCCCTGAATAGACCAAGGCTTCTGTTTGTTTATATCAACTGGTACAACGTTTTTGGAAAAGGGCATTTTTAGCAGTGGCTACCCACTGCTCCGGGTGTGTGTTCATGGTGTGTGTGTGTGTGGGGTTGTTCACTTCGCTCTGCTGTGTGTGTGCACTTGGATGGGTTAAATGCAAAGCACAAATTCCTAGTATGGGAAACCATACCCGGCCACAAGTCACATCCTTATAGCAATAATGCATGTTGACAGCTATCCTCAGTAATTATGACAGGGCTTTTTGTAATAAATCATTGTACCCTAAGGTAAAACAAGACAAAAACACTATGTATAAAAATGACTTGATCTTGTGTACTATATGCAATGGGCAACTTAAATGACAGCCTGGCCTCATAAAACTACTGTATGGGGACTGAACTATATCGTTATCTGATGACATGTTACGAGTTTTTGTTTTATCCAATGTGAACATTGTTTACAAACAAAGAGCACATAGCGAAAAATTAATTTCCTGTTTTCACATCTCAGTCCTTCCAGTGCTTCGGATGCTGAGCGCCGCACCCACCATCAGCACATTTCTTCTGGTCCCTTCACAATGGTCCTACCCCACCCGTTCCGCCTTTATTTTGGAGTGCGACACTTTTCCTCTCTCCTCTCTCTGACTGACCGGCAGAGGGCGAGAAGAGCCCATCAGAGACGCTATAAAAGGCTCAATACAATTTTTTGTTGTTGTGAAAATGCAGTAATTCTTCTGTTAGGGTTAGCTAACTGTATTTATAACTTTGTAAAAACAACTGAAGTCTATTCAGTGTCTCCAGTTACCTAAACAAACGTATGCTTGTGTTTTGCAAGTCATGCCTGCGAGCGGAGACAGCTCTGTCGTCCGAGTCCGTCCCCCACCTGTTCCTGAGGGCGAAGATGCTTTTGTACAATAGACGGGTACGCTGGGCACACCCAACTGTGCCCGCTGACAGATGGGCAGCGTCATAATTTAAGAGATGCATTACTTATATGTAACACAAACATCACTGACAGGTAGACTAAGCAACATTTGCACTTTTTTGAAACATCCTGCTGCTGGTTATTTTATATATAAATATCGAAATCTGGTTAAAATGATGTTACTTGTCATTCAGTGTAACACAATATGTGTATTATGTAACAATTCAAACAACATGTTTATTCTGACTTACTTGATTACCTTGATAACTGCAAACATTTTTGTATTATAAGTTTTCTAAAATATTACGTTTAAATTACGTAATGTTTAATGAACTATATGCTAATTTGCACACATTTCTAGAATGAAAATCTAAACACTGGATGAAGTCAGTTTCAAAATTACAAAATTATGTAAAAATATGTATTGTAATTAAAATCTATTGATATAAAAATATAAAGTTCTATAGAAGAAACATGTAACCGTGTCTTTTGGATGTTCTCTTTCAACTAGTCTGAGAAAATACTTTAGGAAAAACCAAAAATCCCATAATCTCAAATTTGACCGGTGCATGAAAACACAGGGTTTTTGTCTGCAGTGTCTCCCCTTAAAATAAAATAAAAGAATATTACATTGTTTAAAACTGGTGAAAAAAAAATCTTACTGACAAATAGGCAAGACCTAGGATAGTGGCAAATATATCTGAATAATGAATTTCAATTATATGGTATTTTATCCTTATAAATTAGAGAAATAATCCAGAGTATTTGTATTAGTATGTTAATAGTAAAGTTTGGCCTGTTAGCACTTAGTAAAAATATGTAATTAAATATTATATAAAATTTCACAGTCATAGCATCATAGAACAATATTAAAAGACGAAAGATGAGCCATAAAGAAGTACATTTAAGAACATTTATTTTCGCATTCAGTATTGAGTACATCTTAAGTGCAAATAGTTAAGAGTCAATGGCTAAAAGAATGAACAACACTTAACATAGTACAGATATTGACAGATTCTAACTGGCAATCACTCACCGAAGCTTCCTTCTCCTCCCTCTCTTTTGTTTTGTATCATTTTAAAAAAAGATCAATGACAGCACCTAAAAACATGAATCTCTGTAGCGGAGTCCTACGAAATAGAAACATACTGTGATGCTACGAGTGAGCTGACCGTATCTAATAGGAACATTGCTAAATAGTTGCGTTTGTGCTCAGATATCATGAACTAGCTGACAGTGAGCGTTATTTTAATTATGTTCACAGATATAATGATAGAAGAGGAAAAGCCCCACCCAACGCCCAAGACACAAAAAAGCTTTTTTTTTTTTTTTTTTCTTCCAAGAAGAGAGTGTCACTGGAGAGCAATAAAGCTGGAGAGATTCTTCACATACTACAGAGAGTTTCAGCACAGCTGAGAAAGCACACAAACTTAAAGATAAAAAGAGAATTCGTCAGCACTTAAGACTCTTGACTTCATGCACTTTATGAGCAACACATACAAAAAAAAAAAAATCACATCTAGTCTTGCTGCCAGATTTGAATTATATGTATCAAGGTTACTTCTACAATTCATTGAGTAGTTGTACTTCTGACTCGATCCTGAATTGAGAGACAGCACGCTTCGCTTTTTTTCTTTTTCTTTTTTTTCTATGGTTACAAGGCGAGGATGGGACTTCTCCTGCACAGCTCAGCCGTTGCTCTAAACGTCACAACGTGTACAAAGTAGAACTATGTTCCAGTGATGTTTGTTTGTGTCTGATATCTGTGTGTGTGTGCGTTTGTGTACAACGATGAACCCTCGATCATCATTCAGCTTTCCCAATAATGGGGCATTCAGGGGCTCACAACCTCCTTCAGGGGGCCCCGTGGGGCCTATTCAGCCTTTCGTTTGGCCCCAGGAATCTTCTCCTGGATCCTGTAACACAAACACACAATAATATTATATTATATATAATTTATTTTTGATTCAATTATTAGTTTTATTTAGCAAGGATACATTAAAGGATTAAAAGTGACTATTAAAATAAATGCCTTTGTTGCCTTTCCATTTATAAAAGAATAACAAACAAAATAAATGCATGGCTGAAAATGCATCATTGCTATTAAATTAGTAAATGAATTAAGATAGAAAATATTTATTTCAAATTGTAATAATATATCACAATATTATTGTATTTCTATTAATAAATGCAGCCTTGGTAAGCACAAGATACTTTATTTTAAATGTATGTAATATTATAAATGCTTAAAGGGAGTACTTACTTTCCTACCACAGAGTTGACTTGGGTTCTTATTAGGTCCAGATACTGATCAATCTGTGCCTAGAGACAGATAAATATGTAAAACGTGAGTCATTGTAGTCATAGTTTCTTATGAATTATACATGATTCTGTAGTCATGGTAACAATGATGCCACTCTGACCTGGTATTTGTCATAGACCAGAGGCATGGAGAACATGGACACCACCACTGAAGCAAGATACAATGCCAATGTTAAAAATAGGACAAAAGAGTACATAATCAGTAACTGCAGGAGCCCGCAATTTAAAAAGCATACCATTCAGCCTTGATTCAAATAGAGTATATAAATGGAATCGGAAAAAGATGCTCACCCATGATAAGAAGAGTGAGTCCATTGAAGAGAGCTCCCACATACGTTAGCAACCACATCAGCACTGCAAACTTGAGTCAAACAAACACAACCAGCAGTTCATACACATCAATATATGCACGCATCAATAATAAGCCAGTACTGTGAAAAGCAGTGAAAGTAGGAATTCAGTGTTAAACTGGCCTAATATTATGTACTGTAATTCTTGATTTACTGCTATCATTATGTAGATCAGAGCTATTTTCAAACCGTGATGCATATTTATTACCTATTCAAATTTGTGATTGATAACATGAAAAGTTACAATCAATCTTTATGCATTGAGACAGTTCACGTTTTGAGAAAGTACGTTTAAAAAAAAAAAAAAAAATTTATAGATTTATTCAGCAAGGATGCATTAAATGGATCAAAAGTGGCAGTAAAGACACTTAAATCATTTAAAAAAATATATTTTAAATAAATTATGTTCTTTTGAATTTCTATTCATCAAAGAATGCTTAAAAAGGATTACTGTTTCCACAAAAATATGTAGCACAACTAATTCAATACTGATAATAAGAAATGTTTCCTGAGCAGCAAATCAGCATATTAGTATATATTTCTTATTTCTAAAGGATCATGTGACACAGAAAACTAGAGTAATCATGCTAAAAATGTAGCTTTACAATAAATATAATAAATACAATTTTTAAATCATTTTAAACTATACTAAAAATTTACAATATTACTGTTTTTAACTAAAAAAATCTTTAAAACATAAATAAATAAAATACAAATCTTCCAATCCCTTAAACTCTGAATGGTAATGTACCTAGAAATAAGTATACAGTAAATGTGTTATTTGGTTATTTCCTGATCACCTCTTATCATTTCTATGCTGTCCTATGAAGTATCAGTTTTAAGTAACATTGATAAGATTGTATAACCCTTGTGTAGATTGCATTGAACAGAGGGTCACCTTTAGTGAGTCCACCAGATCCTGCACCAGAAACAGTCTACGCAGTTCTTTCAGTGTGCTGTTGATGTAATACTGAGCGTTTTCCGCGTACTTCTGCATCTGATCATGGGACAGTGACATCTCCACCTCCAGATAAGCTCTGCACCCGCAATAAAACAGTGTTAGTAACTGACTGAGTGACACACACAGTCTGTGCACGCACGGAGCAGGCTTACTTGAAGGGATGTCCCTCATCTGTTTTCTGCACAGCCTGCAGCACAGACTTGTAGACTCTGAAGCTGATGGTGGCGGAGAGGGTGGCCAGGGCCAGATAGGCCACCACGCTGACCACACTGAACTGCGTCAGAGAGAAAAGCAGCAGCAGGAAACTGCCAAACACCAGCCCACTCTGCTTCAGGTTCCTCCAGTACAGCAACTCCATCACTGGATGAACAGAGAGAGAAGATCAGGTGAGGTCAAAATCGTGCAGATGTGGTAGTGCTTTACAGTATGCCTAAATCGGTCATTGATTGTTTTAGGATCCACATTTCTACATCCACTGAACGGCGTGACCTATGATGATGTAACAGTCTGAATCAGCGCTGAGTCAGAGATAACACAATTAGAAATGATTACACAAACAGACAAGACTGAATTCAAAAATATGGCTTATGTCCAAATATGTGTATGTCTCTGCTTCATTATATGCAAAAGATAATAGTAAAAAAAAAGAAAAATATATAGTAGGGGTTTGGCATGAGATCTCGCGATAGTGGTATGATGCGGCGCAAAAAAATCTGTATTCTATTTATGACTTGCAGACACAAATTCAAATGGCTTCATCGCATCCAGTGTAGGCAGACTTAAGTGTGCTTCTCTTTCCGTGTTTCGTTACGTATCACGCAGAGCCTTTAGATTGTACTCAATCGTGGATTAGCGCGGACGGACGAGCTCGACACATGTGCAATGTCACCTACTTGAGGGGCACTCTTTTAGCATTCTTCTCATGCATACACTGTTGTACGCGGACTTGAAAAAATGCCTGCACGCGGACAGGGTGCGCAGGTGTCCACAAGTACGCGGCGTTTGCTGTAGAAGTTTGTTTTGGTATTCAGCCCGACTCTGTTTTCTTAAGCTTTTTTAAAAAACTCGTTTACCTTGCTTTTAAAAGGATATTTCTGTTATTTGTTTTTATTTATTTATATTGTTTATACTTTTTGTTTAATTACTTGCCTGTCAGTTTGTGGCAAAATATTTTGCAGTGTTCACGTTTTTCACACATAATTCACTGAAATAGTTTAATTACAAAAAGTTGATTACAAAATGCACCTACATTTTTGGAACGTTTTTTAAAAAAATAAAATACTATTTTTCCCAATATATTTTATCATTGAGAATTTATTTAAAAAAAAGTCTAAAAATCTTGTCTCGTCACACCCCTAATATATAGTATCTACTTCAGATTCTGTAAACCAGTGAATACATTTTTTATTCCATAAGATCAAGGAGATTATAGGGAAAGATCTGATAGGACTTTCTTAAACAGAAACAAAAGAAAAGTTCTTAGTCAATAATGAAAGTCGATGGTAACCAAAAAATGTTTTAGGTTCTACAGAACAAAGTCATTCGGGTTTGGAATTACAAAGTTATTCCTTGTGGCTAAGCTGTACTTGTACTTACCACAAAAATTAATATTGACTATATATATATATATATATATAGTATAGTGTAGTAATTTCAATGAGCACAAATCTTAATGTTAAAGCATATATAATATTCTGAGGGAATTGCGTGTTTCTAATTTTATAGCAACAGTTTGGACAGGACCCTTTTCTATTCTAACATGACGATGCCTCTGTGTATAAGGCAAGGTTCAAAAAGAAAAGAATATATAAAATAAGAAAAGAAAAAAAATAAATCACTGTGAACAAATTATTTCAATACACAGAAATACAGACATTCCCACAAATGCATAGCCTATGCAATAAGTTCAGCTACAAAAAATAACTATGTCCTCATCTTTTCATCTAATATTTCTCTGCATGTCTTTAGCAAATCCTGACAGTTTTTAAGACCAAAAGAGAATTTATTGGTACAAGCTGATATTAGACCTGGTCATAAGATTCACATTTCTGGCCCTCTATTTTTGCCTTTTGGGGTGATTTATTTTTTTCTCCAGTTTTATGCTAAAATATTGTTGATGCAACGTGACTTCTTTACCTTTATTATTATTTAATTTAATTTAATAACAATTGTATTTGTACAATTGTTATTATTGTATTGTTATTGTATTGTTATTATTGTATTGTTATGGTATTGTTATTATTGTATTGTTATGGTATTGTTATTATTGTATTGTTATGGTATTGTTATTATTGTATTGTAAATCCCAAACATATTTTAAATTCACTATGAAATTTAGTCATAGTAGGAAAATAGGTATGTCTTTTATCATACTGTCTCTGTGGCCTTCTGCACAAATTCTTGGAAACATTCTGGCCAAATGACAGCATGGTGGCCATGGCAACAGACTGGAACCAGGTGCACAGATCTGGCAGTGCATGGTGCCTCTTTTCAAATGTTATATAATGTGATGTCCATCATTAATTTGCCAGACCAAATGTGACCGTAATGCTATAATTGTGTCTGAAACCTAATGTCTGAATGGTCCTACATACATAATGGGCATTTAATAAGCATGGTTTTAATGCAGGCCAATACGATGGTATAATTGCAGTCAAACAGCACTAAAGACAAAGAACACCCTAAAAAACGAAATCCTGTCATCGTTTACTAACCCTCATTTATAAAAAGCCTTTTTTTATCTGTAGAACAAGAAGTTATGTCTCTGTTTTTAGGTAAACTAATTTATTTGGTTACCAACATTGTTCAATAGGTCTTAAAATACAGTAGTTTAATCTAAACTCAGTAAACACATATACCTTCCTTCTTGCAGCTTATTCAGTGTTTTTTAAGTTAAAAACTGAAAAGCATTACAATGTCAAACTAAAATATTTCTTGCATTGTGCATTTTTTGGGATCATAATTAGAGTTTGTTGCACATGTGCTCATAGTGATTTACAACATATGTGATTTAATTGATCCGCAGTATTTAACTGACATCCCAAAAGCCCCAATAGGTTTCTGTGGTAACACTTTAGCACAGGGAGCAATTACTACTGTGTGTCTTATCACTATAAACTATTTCCTTATTAGTATGCCTATTAAAAACCTAATGGCTGTTTATAGTACTTATATAGCACATACTCTGTATAGGCAATTTCTACGTCCTCATTCCTACATAATACCTTAACTTAACAAAGTTTAAACTACTTAACTATTAATAAGCAGCAAATTAGTAGTTTAATGAGCCAAAAGGCATAGTTTATGGTTTGTTAATAGCGAGAATTGGACCTTAAAATACAGAGTGAACATAAATATATTTAATATCATACATAATGTTTCTTTTCATGTAAATTGATGGGGATTTTACTGTAAAAAAAGATTGAAAATAAGCATAATGTGGAGTTAAGGATGTTGAGATATTTTTTACTGTGAAAAGACAAAAATGCGGATTAAGAAAACTCTTATTTTTTCTAATTTCATTTAATTTAAAAGTTTATGCTTAAGACAAATCTTAATATCTGACCCAATTTAGCTACTCAAGAAAATGCATCTTAAGGATGTTAAAGTAATTTACTGATAATAACTACACACATAAATACGCTGATGTTACCAGTACGGTAAGCATTTCCAGTCTTTTTGTGAGCATTGTTAGTGTATGTTGTACAGCGATATGCATTATGTGATTTAATTGATTTGCAATATATCTGACTAACAACTTTGGCAAAGGTTTCTGTCATAGTCTCATAACATCAATCCACTGCTTCAACACACCCGTTCCAAACCTCTTCCCTCTGCTCTTTATTTTCCACCCAATTTAAGGCGATGCAACATAGAGACTGAACTCGAGGGATTAAAAATTAAGCAGCTTATATAGCTCATAATTATAACCTAACATCAGCATGTGACTCAAATGTTAGGTGTGGCGGACGCTCCTTTATGCAAAATGCAAATCTTCATGTGTCACAATTCTACAGCTCATTATAGCCAATATTCAGTCCTTTTCTATGCATCGGAACAAACGCATCTCTATTTATTTATTGTTAAAATCGGCACACAATAGGATGCTTGCTCATTGCGCCCACTCTCTCCCAGCATGCACTGGCGCTTGCTTGTTTATGGGGTCATTACGGTGAGCTTTGTATAAAATGTGTCGGCGTGGAGTTGGCAGTTGAGCTCAGAGATGAAGGAAGCACGGTCGCCACGGAAACTGAAGAGATGGATGCAGTGGAGTGAGCAGTGATGCAGTTGCCATAGCAATGGAGCTTGCCCCCCCACCGAGCGCTGCCTGCCAGACAGAGTAATAAGGTGCTGATGAAATGATGGGGGAGGGGAACAGGAGGTAACACTGCTATGACAGACCCTCAGAAAAGACCCTCTTGCTTAGAACACACCAGTGCTGACTAACATGCTTCTCGTTCGTGCAGGACCTACGCTTTTTTATCAAGCTAAAGGACAACCGCTAACAACCGTCCGGTCCTTGCGGGCAAGAATGGCTAAAAATAGCTAGCGCTGTGTGACTGCACTGCAAATCGTTTCTTTAATCATTTTTATGTTGTTTTCAGTATATATAGAATATTTCAGTACATACTAAAATTGTGTAAGATGTTAATACTTGATTTTAGAGAATATATCATGAATTGTGGTAATTTACTGTATTTGCAATTGTTGGATTTTCCCACGTTTTATTTTTTGGCAAGCTATGCAATATCTCGTTCAAAATCGGAATGGATCGATTCAGATTCTGGAGACAATACTGCGTAGCTCGCCAGTGATCTACGGCTCTGTGTATCAACTGCCGCTCATTTTAAAAACAGCTGATTGAGATTTACCGCTAATCAAAGAACGGGATGAAAAAAGGAATATATTTGAACAACTCCAGTTTGATCTTATAGTACATTTTTTTGTAAGCTGTATAAGCTTGCCTGATTTTATTGCTCTATGATGTGATATGGTTGTATGGTGTTCTTGCATTTTTTTAATGCTCTGAAAAATTGTAAATTCATACACCTAGCGCTCCCATTTAAATCATGAAATAAGCGTCAGAATATCAGGACGACCTTTGTCCGCATTTTATCATAACCAATTAATGATGGAAAACTGTGGTTAACATATATTGATGAAACATCTATGATGAATTGTTTATTTATAACTCACAACAACCCCCTGCTAAGGGCATTGCCATTCATATATGCTACATACAACCATCCCAGTGACCATTTTTGTACCTTTTATTCTGAAGGTGTTGTATAACTTCCCACAAACAGCACTATACAATATACACACGTACCAGTAAAAACTTACATAAAGGCATAAACAATTTATGTACATAAACAATATATGTGTATAAGCTACAGGCCTGAATGCAGATTGTAGTTATTTTAAGGTCATGCTCCATTGTAGACACATAGCCTGCTCTTGACATCAGTGGATCACACTCCTAAAACAAAGAGATCACTTCAGACAGCCTATGACTAACATTATTACACACTCCACACTAATCTGGATGACAACAATCTTGGCATGGGACGAGGAGCTCCAGAAAGACAGAAGGCAAATAACATTTCTCTGCTAGCAATAATAAAAAGCCCTTTCAAAGAAGTGTCACATGCTGTGACATCCCAAACAGCCCCCAGATAAACATACAAAACGGGCCTGCTAAAACAGCGACAGATGCCACAATGAGACAGAAAGAGATTGAAAGTCAGCAGTAATTAATGGCTGAGTTGAATCACTCTCCGGACTGGTTCATCATACTGTCCTATATGGGACAGCGTAAGTCTATAGGGCAAACATGTATACTCTTACAATTATAACACAAGTTAGGTTTGCAATATTAGGCAAATTTAGGAATGTGATATATATTCTTGCTTGAGCAACTCCTATCACAAAACGAAACCACTTTGCTGACCTAATCCTTACACAGCAGAGCCCGCATCAGGAAGTACGCATTAAGGGCACAAAGGGGGCGCTCCTGAGCTCATTCTAAAACCTAAAATGTAAAATGGGACGCAGTTTTGCAGTCCTGTGCACTTAAATATAGACACTAAGCTACCAAGACAACAAGACCACAATGTGAATATGCGTAAAAGAAACTGGTTCAAAGAAAAAATTAAAACATTTACTGGCTCTCACGTTGTTTCCAATGAAATACCTTTATCAAAGTTAATTACCAAATACTTATGTGGCTTTTAACTTCACCAAGCAAACTGGGTTAAAAGGGGATGAATACTCAAAAATAGATCTTCGACCTAGATAGTAATG
>JAUCMU010000080.1:15564551-15574576 GCA_032275025.1 Enteromius treurensis | reverse complement strand
GAGACGGTCTCTGTAGTCAAGACGACGGTAATCCCTGGAAATCAGGTGTCCCCAACTAAGCAAGCCAGAGGCGACAGGAAGAAACAGCAACAGAATACACAACCCTGTACCGACACAGGCATCAAACAGTACAACATATTTGGCATTTATGGCATTAAAAAGCGAGAAATCTTTGTTTTTATCGTCTTCATATAGGTTTTATGGCTTAGTGTTGCAGTGCCAACAGAGCACTTTAACAGAAAATGCACACGGGAATCTTCTCCACTAAAAGGAGGCAACAAATCCCGAATGAATCCTAACTGAAAGGCCTTAGAGGCTTCATTCAAGTATGAATTAATAACAATAAGTAATTATATGATAAAATTTTTTATAAAAGTGGATGGATGCATGTATAGATAGATAGATGAATATATAATTTGTGGTTTTATGAGTAGTTAAGTATTAATTAAAAATGAACAATAATTCATTTATAAATTAACATTACCCCTAAAATAATTTCTGATAATAATGTGTTAAATAATTAAACATCATTGTAAAATCTTCCCAGAAATCTTAATCAAGAAAGTAACAAATATTTAAATACTCTCACATGAAGAAGAATATGATTAATGGATGTAGATCTATTTGTGTTTATAAGCCCTTGAACTGTCAGAGATGCTCAATATATAAATAGCCACTACCAGAAACCGTCCCTCTTAAATCGTTCTAGTTTTCTTCCTCCTGCACGAGTCACTCTAATGTGATCTAGGTATTGTGCTCTAATGTGATAGCACTGGATTTATTAAAAGGATGGATGCAGTTGTCTTTCAGTGCATAATAAATATATATATATATATATATATATATATATATGCATAAAAAATGAAACTCACTACATGTATCCACATCATTGGGAATAAACGGTTGACATAAACGACAAACTATGAGCTGACTGTGGAGTCAGGTAGCCACACCCCACACATCTCTCTTTCGTCTTTTCTTCTGTCGCTTTCTGCTGCCAATGCAGCCCGAAGGCCTTTATGATCAACACAAACAAGCCACATGTGAAGATATTTAAAAAGGCATTCGGCAGCTCTTTATATCTGCATCCAAACGCACATCTGACCTGATAATGAGGCAGTCATGCACATGCCTTTTAATTCTAATCAAACACACCCAGAGTCTATGAATTCAGGATGGACCCCCTAAGTACAACGAGGAGGGAGGAGAAAAAGGGCGTGCCCGGCTGTCTCAAACCCCCCAGTCTGGCTCTCTTATGCCCATGATAGCGACGGCTTTGATGCAAAAAAAAAAAAAAAAAATTTAAATGCGGGCGTGTGTCTGAGCATCTTCCTGAATCCCACATGCACCTCCCCTAAAAAATCCAGCAGCCTCAAATAATACCATCCCCAGACATGCACATGCATCCTCTCCGTTCCACGACATTCATCCCTTGTACCCCAGGATCCCCTTCCTCCTACCCTGGCACTTCCAGTTGCTCCAGAAACCTTCCATCTTGATAGAGTCTGCGGCTGCCATGGTGCTGGCCTGCATACTAGGCTGGGTGAGGGGAAGGACTGTTAATCGCTTTCTGCTAACGCTACTGCTACAGCCTCTTCGCTGCTTGCGCCGTATCTGTCACTTTCCCTCTCTCTCTTTCCCTCTCGCTCACCGGTTCACACCAGTGCATGAATGACCCATAGGAGGAGGAGACAGATAAGGGAGGGGAGGCTGGGATAGAGAAGAGGAGGACTAGATGTGGCGATAGTGCTGCCTCCTGGTGGAGGAATTGAGAATCGATTTTGTTAGGCAGATGCGTGGGGGAGGGGCAAAGCATCAAAACATCAAAAGGATGCTTCATGAAACACACCCAGTTTTTACATCTTTTGAGCTTGACAGTCACTGTATGGAAAAGAGCAGCGGGAACATACTGCTAAACATCTTTTTTGTGTTTTATGTAAAAATCTTTTTTTTTTATGGTAACTGTCTCTTTAAAGCCCTACAGTGGAAGGATGAAATGTTTGTTTTCCTTTTTTATTTTAGATGGGAGACTAATCTTAACTAATCCTTTTGAGGAGGTTCAAATCTGGTGGTAAACATTGTCGCAGATGCATTTTGCTTGTTCATTGTGAAGGCTCATTCCCTCCAAGATGCATCATCTCTGACAAATTTCGCTCTACACTGCTATAACAGTGAGCGTGAGTGTGTGTGTATGTGTGTGTGTGTGTGTGAGGACGGAGACATCATAAGGCAAGCCTCATGAGATATAGAGAATGACTCAGCGCTCTCGGTTAAAAGAAATAGGATGAGCTCACAGATAAGCGGACAGTCCTGTCCAGTGGTCAGAAATGGACTGGCCATATGAACATCAGTGGAACGTTTTCTGACCAGGCCAGAAACTAAAACTAAATCTATATCAAAAATAAACGTTACTAAATTTGAAGACATAAAGTTACAATCTCATCAGGCCTGGCCATTAAAGTGGCATATATAATATATAGTTAAAAAAAATATAATTATTAATTTAAATACTGTGAGAAATACTACATTCTATGTACATACATTGTTACAGTACAACATAGAAGTTAATAGGTTAACTCTCTGAGATACACTGCAATAAAAATCGATTCAGATGCATACGCACTTAAACACATTACATCTGCCCCTCAAAAATTTTGTATTAGTTATCATATTATACATTTTTAATATTACCTACATTAAAAAAATATATACTATAGTGTATCAGATATAAATTGCCTAATCATGGTCTCTGATTCTAGTTTGGCAGCATGGCAGACTGTAATGAGACACTTCAGTGCACAGAGAACCTTCACCATGATCCCATATGTCAAGTACTGTCAGAGATAACAGTAACTGCACCAATTTATCACGCAAAAGAACAGCACTTCGGCATGAATTATGCATTATCTTTGACGTTTAGCATGACGTTGTATACATTTAAACACTGATGTGAGCAAATGCACATCCAAACAATGGCAATTAGTTTATGTGTAATGTTTTTTCCTTAGCTTCCAGTGAACTCAGGACACAAGAAATGCCAGGGGCTTTTAAAAGATAAATGATTATTAGAGACAGAATGAAGCAGAATAGAAATATAGAGAACCACAATGTAATGATTAAAAAAGTGGCCTTGCTACAGAGTGAACTGAACTAAAAATACACCCCCTACAAACATTGTTTTTAGTGTGGGTTTAGAACCCATAATGAACCCAAACGCATTGCATAAACGTAATTTAAATGTTTGCATAAAATCTATTTTTAAAAATGCCTGTTTTTCTAATTTATTTCTTTTATTGGTCTAATAATCTTGGGAAAATGTATTTGTAGGTTTACACACAAATACCAAACAGAACACAATAATTTCTGAAGAATCGTGCAACTCTGAAGACTGGATTAATAGCTATTTAAAAACATTCAGTTTTTACCTTTTACAGCTTTGCCAAAATCTCTACTCTCAATGCAAACACACATATACTGAAATAATGCATTACAACCTCTCTCTCCAATCTATGGGCTGACAGCAAGACAAAGAAAACAAGTGGTAAACTGAGCCCTCTGCTGGAAGAAAATAGCATTTTTCTTGATTCGCTTCCTCAGTATGCTGTTACAAATGCCATCTCATTTCTAGAGGCTTCTGTGAGACACTGAGCTCAGGAAAGGAGGGGGAGAGGGGGTGAATCAAGATAGACTGTGGCAACATACCTAATGTGCAAAACGCCACAGACACACACACATTGATTGGTCAGCAAGTTCTGTAGCAACAGTAAAGCTGATCTCTTTTTACAAACACTGATCCATGGTCCATGTGCTGTAAAAACGAATATATTGACTGACAAGCATCAAATAAAACATTGATCGTATTAGATAATGAACTGATTTAAAGCCAAACATGACTTTCCAGCTGCATTAGGACTGAACGACAGGATTCCTGTCAACTGCCAAGACATACTTCAATGTTCATCTGTCAAGAATGGAATTATGAAAAGATAGCCAAGCCTTTTTAATCTCACTATACTATATTGTGCTATTTTTCCTCCTACCATGTTGCAGTGTGGCTATGTAATCACAAGACGGCAGTACTCTCTGGTCACAAACGTAGCGACAAAAACTGACCTAAACCACAGGGGGATGCTTTGTTCTAAAATCTTCAAACAACAGTCCAGCCCGAAGCCAGAGCATTAATAAAAGATGGTGACTGCCTTCAACAGACACAGACAAGCAACATACTCATCTACTAATACACAATGAAGTCGATGATTCTTTTGCCAAAACTATAATTAAACATATTAATATCTAATTGATATTAATTATATATATATATATATATATATATATATATATATATATTTCTAAAACTAATTGTTAAAGCAATATATATTTTCATTTGTTTATTTGAAATAGTTAATTTAGGATCATATAAACATAGTAACACGGCCATTCATTTTTCATTATTTATATACCTTAGTCATTACTGGGATGTGTTCTCATCACTAAAAACATAAATCATATGGTTTTATAAGGCACATACCGCTGTAGGTCAGACAGATATTCCATAATAATTTTTCACAATTTCACACATGATATTTCCACTGAGCTCTGCTTCATCCTGAAGGCACAAACAACAGATGCAGGAAGCAGTCAGGTGTGAAAATAATCTAAAACATTAGCCATCCAGCTAAAGGCTCAGGGGATTGCGCGAAAAATGTGTCTCATAAAATTGATATATTTAACATGCATGAGCTTCTTGAGCTCTGCAAATGATCAGAAACGTCATCTAATACTGTGCTGTATTTCTTTTGACCATTGCTGTTGGATGATGAAGCAAAGCAATGACACATGTGCAGTGAACAGTTAAGCAGGAAATGCCTGAAATCTGAGCCTCATTTTTTAGTGCACAACAGCTTTGATTTATTTGTATTATAATTCTGAACAATCACATTATCTAGGTCTGTTACTTTCAAAGTTATTGTAAACACACTGATATCTGAGAGAAATTGCATTAAATTACACATTTCCACAATTGCCCTGCCTATATTTAATATTAGGAAAATATTAGATGCTAGTCCGTGCATGCCCAGTATTGACTGCTTCTCAAGGGAGTGATGCATTGAAATGTGTTTATTCCAAAGGAAGTCTCCAGGGTGAGGCCAACAATCGTGAGTCAGTTTTTATTTTAATATCAGCTTTACAGCTCTTTCACCTTTAAATAAAATAAAATAAAATAAAATAATTTGGAACAATCTACTGTTGTTCCAAAATAAAATAAAATACAAAAAAATAATTTGCATAAAACAAAATAATTTGCATATAATAAAATAGTATAATTTGGAACAATCTACTGTTGTTCCAAATCCATATGATTTTCCTCTGTGGAACATTAAAGATTATATTTAATAAATGTCTCAGGATTTGGTCACTGGTCAATTATTGAGAACATCACCATTTTGGTTTCACAGAAAAAATAATTTTAAAAAAGAGTACTTTAAGTACTTTTTGTGGGAACTGTCCCTTTGAAAAAAAAATTTCTTTATTGTGAGACTTGAATTGAATGATTAAAATTTAAAAAGAAGTTTTACTGGGATAATATAACATAAAACAAGTACTCATGCATTTGCATGCATATACTGTATATGCATTAAAGGTATGGTTCACCCAAAAATGAAAATTCTGTCATTAATTACTTACCCCCATGTCGTTTCAAACCCAAATTTGGACAGACACGTGAGCTGTAGCTCAACTACACAAAATCCCTCTATTGTTCAACTATTATTGTGCTCAGATGAAATAACTCAAGATAGTGACCATAGGAACTTGTGTTTTGAGGTGACTGTAAGTTATTGAGGAACATGCTTTTACCTTTCTCCCTGGTTAGACCCTGGAAGACGACGGGTGGTGCAGTGGTTCTCTCAGAGCCTCTGCGAGCTTGACTGGACCGTCTTCTTTCTCTCTGGTGCACCTCCACGGCAGGGTGCTCCACCTTCAGCTCTGGCAGGCCTGGAGTAGAGATTGTGCCGCTGGGCTTGGGCTTCTCTTCCATGATGGATGTCTTTTCTTTAGGAGCAATGGTAGGGGCCGGAACAGTAGGAGGTGCAGTGGGAGTCACGACTGGTTCTTTACTTGCCAAAGTCGGGGTTGTGGGTTTTTTGACTGGCTGTGGGCCCACCTTGAAACCCTTTGTGGAGCCATGGGACAATCTTTTGGGGCTTTCCTCCCCACAGGACTCCAGAGCCAGTTCACTGTCCAGCTCTGCTTCACGTTCCTCCCTCAAAATACTGTACTGCATTGAAGGAGTTGGGGCAAACGCAATGGTAGAAGACGGGGCAGGTACTGTGGAAGATACTGTGGCTGATGAAGTGGTGCTGGGACTCTTACTGAAGCTCATGTAGCCAGTGTTGGGTGCTTGAGGGCTATGCTCTTCAGACACCAACTCAATCTCAGAGTCGCCAGATTCGGCACTGCTTCCTTCGACATCCTGGGGGGAAGGAGGCAAAGTGGGTTTTGACGGGGAAGGCTTTTTCTCTATTGGGGAACTCTCCAGCTTGAAAGTAGGTGGACAAGGTGAGATGGGAGCTGTTTGAGTCTTGTCTTGGGTGTAACTCATTATTTTAGTTTCATCCGCCTGGATGTTTGCATCCAAAGGAGAATCAGACTCTTCTAAAAAGAGAAAGGAGAAGGGGAGACACATGATAGGGAGTAAGGTAAGGTGTCTTGTGGCCATCTGGTCTGCCGAGGCATCCCACAGTGCAAGCAACGTGTGTGTTATTATATTACTAAAAAGGTATAACATATAGCCAGTTATGAGTAGCCAGTCAATGAGTAACTTTTTTTTTATGTGTTTCCACAACTATAAGAACTTTTGACCTGGTGGAATTCTAGAAGATCAACTTGCCAAGTCAGACATGTTCTAGGCCTATGCCTAACCCTATTCCTACCCTTACCTAACCCAACTCATAATTTATCCCTACAATCAATGGAAATGATAGCTGAATAACCCTTCCTGTAAACCTAAAACTGACATTTCCTATAAACGATTTCCCCCAAATCTGACTGGTTGACTGGATTGTTTTTCCAGGATTAACAAGGATGTTGATCCAGGAACATGTTGTACTTGGTGAAATTACAGTCACCATTCAAGCTGACTTTGGGCGTGGGATAAAGCTATAACAATTAAATCAATGAAGACATGCTAACATGTCTTCTCTAGGGCATAAATAAGCACCTGAAGCATTTACCGATTTTGAAAATGCTTGTGAATGCTCATTTTCCCTACCTCAGTAGCTTAATGATGTTTTGTCTTATTGTGGTGTACCCAAAAAATTTAATTCTGTCACATTTACTCACCCTCAAGTAGTTCCATACCATGGTTCTACCATGGAAGTCAATGGTGATGGAAAACACCCTGGTTACAAACCTTTTTTTCAAGATATCTTCCTTTGTGTTCGGCAGAACAAAGAAATTCATACAGATTTGGAACTACTCAAGGGTGAGTAAACGGTTTTTATGTTTGGGTTAACTATTCCTTTAACTACACTGATGTTTTATTGGGTCTGACCTATTTCTGTCCTAACCTCAACTTTTCCAAAATGTTTGCAAATGATTTTGCTGATTTTTTCCACCAGATAAAACCCCCTCAAAAAACGATTACAATTATGTTTACGTCATAGAGCTGCTAATTTTGTAGTCTCTTAGATAAAAGCAAATCAAATAAAGAAATTTTAACGCATGAAAGTTCCTAGACTGGCATTAACACCTACACAGGAGGAAAAGGTTCAGCTAGCAGCAGATTTAACGGTGGTGTAGTAAATACATTACAGTGAAGTGCTTGTGTGGGATGGTGATGCTCACCTGTAGGGGGTGTAGATGACTCAGGGCTTTCATCCTCAGGCTCTGAGAGCGTGACGGTTGGCACTCCCTCCAGCCCCAGACTCAGAATGCTCTCTTTCTCTGACACTGTAAGTGTGGGGCTGTGCTGGACTGTGGTGGGCGATACAGATGTAGGTGGCATTTCTGTCAGGGTGATTTTCACTGGGCTGGCACCGCTGCCGCTACCTGGAGAACGGTAGGGCTGGTAGTCAGACAGCTCTTCATCAGATGGTTCCTCCACATTCGGGAAGGTCTGAGAGTCCAGAATTGAAGAAGAGCCAATGTCTTCCACATCCACTTCTACCGGTGACGGGCACTTCTCTAGTTTAGCGTATTGGGTGGGCTCTGACAGGCCGCTCATCCTCCAGTCCTCAAGGGGGCGCTGTGAACTACAGGAGTCCTCCTTACGACCGATGTCCATGTAGTTGTAAGAAGAGTCAGAAGCTTTCTCAGAGTGATGTATCTTCTGAAAGCTGTCAATCTGGTCTGCGTTGGGGTTCTTGGTGCTGGGGTCCGAGGGCAACTGGAAATGGGATCCAGAGGTGAAGTCTTCTGTGCTGGTTATGTTTTTGTCAGCCGATCTGCTCATGCTGCCAGAAAAGTAGGAGGTGTCTTCATGTGAGGCATAGCTTTGACTGGACAAGAGGGAGGTGTAAAGGTCATCTCTGTCATCAGTGGACTTCTTCTGGAAGATTAAATCTGATTTATCTGCATGAGAAGAGAGACACAATCAAGAACTTTAACATATTTTAACATACCAGGAGTCATGATGTTTAAACTGATTATTCTATAAAAAAAAGTTTAGTTTTTCTGACTCAAATCTAGCCCTCCCGAAAAAGCCCTATACACCCTTTACACCATTGGTCTTAAATTCCTGGAGGGCCACGGTTCTACACAGTTTTGCTCCAACCGTAATCAAGCACACAAGATCCATCTAATCAAGATCTTTAGGATCACTAGAAACGTCCATGCAGGTGTGATTTGGAGCTGGTTGGAGCTAAACAGTGCAGAGCTGTTGCCCTCCAGGAATTAAGTTTGAAACCAATGCCCTGTTTTAATATGACACTATGGCCCATAAAGGGACATGGTGATGGGAAGAAATTAGATTACAGCAGCAATCAATATAAATGCAGGAGGTTAAAACAAACTGGATACAAAATGGATTTCACATTTCTACAAATATGATTGTACATCATTGTATAGTTTTGTTGCAGCTGTATTTCATCGTTAAATAAATACAGCATCCTAGACGAGAGCTGCAAACCAAAGCAGCAATTTGACCTGATCTGTAACAGCCTCACAAAGCTTTTTACATCAAGTGACCTTGAGGTAAAGTCGACTGTGTACATGTTATTTGTGAAATTCAGACGCTAGAAAGAGAAGAGTTAGTGACAACACCACCACACCAATTCTCCTTGTATATTTCTGTAATTTCAAAACCTCATTTTAGATCTATAATGGAGGTTTGATCCGTTAATAGCAGACTAATGCAATTAATAACTAAGTTATGAGTGTGTATGTGTGTGTGCGCGTGAGAAAGATAGAGTGAGAAAGCATGTGAGTCAGAGTCTGTGCATCTCTCAAAAGTCTTTGGATAATATTGAAATGTCTTCCTTTTTTTCCACTAACAGAGCCATTCTTACCTCGCTTGTGAGAAGTCAAGTTGTTTTTAAGTTGATATTACAGAAAACATCGTCAAAGAACACTAGCAGCATAATGTTAATGTGTGTGTGGGAGAGAGAGCGGGGAGATAGAGCATGTATTTTCTGTACATAATGAAATACGAATTTTTTTGGCAAAACATGGAAATAAGCTCGAGTAAACTCGAGTAAATCGCCATACTAACGTGACCCCACTCCATCAGAGAGCCTGTGCCTCTGTCTCTGTGCTGCCCTACATTCACTGGGCAAACTGACTCCACCGGGACTCTATTTTTAACCATCAGTAGCTAAGAAGTGTGAGGATCTATGAAAAACGTGCAGAGAGAAAAGAGCCACTGATACCCCAAAAACCGCATCATATCACCGCCTTCATTATTAGCTACATTGCTAGGTAACACATCAGGTTAACTATAAGTACACTCTGAGAAATAAAGGTAAAAAAGCTGTCACTAGGACGGTACCTTTTGAAAAGGTACACTTTTGTACCTATTAGGTTCAAAT
>JAUCMU010000080.1:15537742-15559565 GCA_032275025.1 Enteromius treurensis | reverse complement strand
GGACCCCTACAGATTACCTGCCTCCAGGGCGGATCAGGTGCCTTAGCAGGCCACACAGGCTGGACAGTCTTAGGCGGACAGGGTCGGGTGCCTTAGCAGGCCATGGCAGATCAGGTACTGGCTGTGGCAGGTCAACACCAGTCCCACTTCAGACCCCTGTCCCGCCCACCTTTTCCAGGATCCACACCTTACTGCCCCCCCCCCCCCGGAGGAAGCCCGGGAGGGTGCTCAGGAAGCGCAGCCGACTCTGGAGGGCGCACTGGCTCAGGTGGGTTGGGCCACGACAACAGGTCCTCTTCACCATTGGCTCTGGTGGGTAGAAACATGACAATATCTGTGGGAAATGTGTTTGGTGCTTAAGATTTGTTTATTTTTATTATAAATTTTGAAGACAGTTATACTGCTTAATACGTATTTAGAAACAGTATGCATTTTTAGGATTGTTTAATGAATAGTATGTTCAAAGGAACAGCGTTTGTAAAAATCTTTACTGCCAGGATAATTTAAATTCATCATTGTCAAACTATTCATGTATTCATTTATTTAAAAAGAAATAAAATCTGTGACCTTTTACTTAAAGCCTTTAAATTTAATTTGTTATAAAGGGTTATTAAAGGTTATAATACATTAAAATATTGTAATACACTATATATTGTCATAAATAATTAACCAGTTTAAAATACATAGTATTTGACAAGTGTTATAATGCATTATCTGTTACAATTAATCATGAGATTGTACCATGCATTATAAGGTACATTAAAACTAGTTTTATGATGCATTATATATAAAGGCTTAAAGTGTTACCAAAATGTACAGTAATAGTGCAATATGTACAAACCGAATTGAATCCTTTACTCTGATAGAGGCCTGTTCACATTTCAAGAATACAGTCAAATACAAGAAAACTGTCACTGTCAAAGGGATTGGAAAACAGATTCACGGAGGACTAAACTACATTTGTGAGCATGTCGTTTAACAAAAACATTGATTCTGGAATGAAGCCAGTGACTGCAATGATTGTTGTTTTTGTTGAGTGAGTCACCAATTATCTGGATTTTTTTATTTATTTAATTTTTTGAAAACAGTGATTCATTTAGGAAAAAAACCCATGGAGTTCTGCTGTGTTTGTGTGTGGAACTATTCTCATCAACACCACAAAAACAGACAAAGTAACCTTGACTAAAAAGTCATTCGATATTCACTTTTTTTAATAAACTGTTGTCTAAAAGCAGCATCACATACCAAATAACAGAAATATGTAATTATCAGCATTCTGTGGTTGAATTTTTTTTTTGTGTGTGTGTGTGTGTGTGATGACCTTTATAGCGTGACCAATTTCCGAGTCACATTGAATGGTCCTAAACAGCCAGAGTTTTTTTTTTTTTGTTTAAAAGCTCTCATAGCTAACACGATCCTCCTCTGGATTGCAAGCTTTAGATCTTTCTCTCTCTTTCGAGCACAGATCCGCTAGAAGAAGGGTCACAGCCAATCCAAGTTGTTTTTTTCCTGCTTGAACCACTGACTCCTGTTTTTAGTGACCAATTACATCAAGGCTGGATCAGCACATGTCCAAGTTGCCGCCCGCATGCTTGGCCTCGCATGTGAGGACATACTGAACAAACACGACTCTATGCCCAATTATAAGGCCACCTTTATAAAGGATGCTTCTGAATGGTATGATAAAAGAGGTTTAAAATCCCACTTATGTCATCATCTGGGACCCTGGAGTCTTTTTGAAGTATGCATTTGGAGTTGTAAGTAGCGAAGTCATGAGGAAGCGTACTTGTAATTGTTCGTGGTCATTTACCGCAGTCACAGCCAGGCCTGTTAGCCGTCCTCTTTTTATTGTGCAGAAACGCTATTGTTTGTCTCCAAGCTCTGTAAATGTCTGATCAGTTTAGAAGAATAAGCACCGAGCAGCTCTCGTTCCCTATTGATTGTCGCATAATCCAAAGGCAGTTAAAAAGAAATCCCTGGTGAACCAAATGAGGTGCAATTTGTTTGTTTCTCTTGAAGCTTGTAGAGTGGAACCATGTGAAACAGACTTATATCTCCGAAGACTTTGCAAATAATTGGAAGTCTCAATTCCTGGTTACCACGTTTCAAACGTAATTACAAGTTGCAGGCATAGTTTGTTTTGTCTGATGTGGTTCTTTCATTTGCTTGCTGCTGTTTTCAGCCTCGAAATCGGCATCAATAAATTCACTTTTTCCTGTTTTATTTATTTACCCAACATAATGCCGTGGCATAAAACTAAAGACCAAACAAAAACGATCTTTAATAGCACACATAGCTTAAAACACAATCTTGAAATGCACGATTGCACTTTAGTATATGGTTTGCCAAAGAGTATTTTGGTTGCCTGTGTTCATACTGTGAGAACGATTAGAGAGTGAAATGCAGCACACTGAATTGCTTTCTGATTTGGTGCTTGAGCAGAAATAGTGTGATCAGGTGGTCAGTGCTGACAGGGATTGGGATGTAGAGATGCAGAAGACCTGGGGTGGATGTTGTGGATTAGAATGTGTTCTGTTGAATGCAGAAGGTGGTATTTTTATGAATTTTGCTTATTAAACAGTTTATGGTAGTTACAGACTTCCATTTTTTTATGCTGAATGCTGAAGTCTAATAAATGCATTTAATAGAGTGGTTTACACCAGGTTCTACCTTGCAAAAAGAAGAGAATGCTCTAATAATATTTAGGTATCATTAGCCTAGTGTTATAGTTTTCATTTAATTTGGTGTATTGGTGTGAACTAAGAATGAGCAATATTCTACATTATTTATTAAGTTAATGCTAATTTCTGCATTTACTTATGTATTATTAAAATCACAAGTTGTGTTTGTTAACATTAGGTAATGCACTATAAGCGACTTCGGTCACTTTTAGTAATTGGTTATTAAAAAATGATCATTCTTTAGCAATGAAGGTAAAGAATTTAAATGAACGCTCTTTAAGGTTGATGTTCATTAGCATTTACCAGGTGACTGCAGGCTTAAGATAAACGCCCCTGACAGGCTGATGGATGGTGTCTTTTTTCCTAAGAGGTCTCCCTCAGCACAGGAAGAGGGTAATGGTGTGTGCCGCAGCCAGGGGCACTTACTGAAACGGATCATTTTCTTTGTTTCAACTCAATAATGACTGCATGCAGGACAAACAGAGATCAGCTCTATTAAACAACCTCAAGACCTTTTAGGAAGGTGTACTGCATGAAACTCTGAAAAGCAGCGATAGGCATCCGTCACAGCAGACGCTGAAACATTCTGCATCTCAATCCTGAAATTAGTGGCTTACTGGATATCTCGGATCTGTTCGCTCGCTAAGAACAAGAACAGCTTTACCTGGCTACTCTGAAGCTCTATATATCAGCTCACAGGGGACAAAGCGAAGATATTTTTCTGTTGTCTGCAACATTAGCGGAGATTGCACGTAATAAGGCCTTGGATGGCTCTGACAATCAGAGCCTGATTGCTTTGGCTGGTCATAAGAGTGCCAGTGCTGTTTGATGTGCTGACCAAAAAGGCGGAGCTGCTCTCTGATGCCTTGCCTCATCACGATATAAGCGTTCAGCAATGTAGAAGTAATTGTAAAGTAATCTTGTCTACCAGCCTCCAAAAGATAGAAACCAAATAACAAAAACCAGCACAGGAAAAAGTGACTTCTACATAATCTTTAGCTGTATTGTTATGTGTATGAGAGAAAGATCTTACTGGTGCATACAACTAATTAAACGTGTCAGGCTATATAGAGAAAATCTTTCTGTCCACAAGGAAAATCCAGGATGTTGGCCAAAACGCAATGCCACACAAAGAGCTTTAGGAAAAATAAATAAATGTGTAACTGAAAACAGATATTTGTCTCTGTGGCATCAATCAAACTGTCTGCGCATATCCATGAGAATAGAATAGAATAGAAATTTTTAGGGTAACATTTTACAGTAATGTCTTATCTGTTAAATCTCTTAAACACAGATTACCAAATGTTTAAATAAGGAACAGTTTGCCCAAATAGAATGTTTGGCTACTCACTCTCAGGTCATCCAAGATGTAGATGAGTTTGTTTCTTCATTTGAATGGTTTTGGAGAAAGGAATCATTACATTGCTTGAAACAAACAATCAAAAAAATACACTAATTAAACGACAATTTTTTCACTGGATAAAGCAATATTATGGATTGCATTTTGAATTACTTGTGGATTATTGTTATGTTTTTATCAGCTGTTTGAATTCTCTATTTTGACAGTAATGTAATATTCTATTCTATTCTATTCTATTCTATTCCGTTTTACTCTGTTCTGTTCTAATCTGTTGATCCTATAATTGATATATTGAATCCATTTACAAATATAATAATATAAAAGGATAGATAAAACATTACAAGAATAGGCCAATATTTTAAAATCAGTGCATGTGTAATAATTCAGGTAATATAATGTAATATAAATTTCATATTCCTGCTACCTCTGACTTCTGCTAAAGTAAATGTATGTATGTGTTCTCATTCAGGATTGCTGCACATGGCTACATTTTAAATCCAATTTATTTTGTGCAAAATGTAATTTTTTATCATTAAATAAAAAAGGCTACTCTTTTAAAACTATTACTTATCTTAAAAAGTGTTCTTTGAGTATACGAAAGTTTACAGAAATAGTCTGGAATTTTAAAAGTTGGATTTTTATTTTTTTCCCCTGCATCATTGCCGCTTGATTATTACTGATGAGATCAAGACAGTGGCAGTTTTAACAGGCTGCATTCAGACTAATGCACGGATCTCTTTCCATATATCAGATGTTTTGCCCTGCTCTGAAAACATAACTGACGGTGTGTTCATCAGTTTTGTATAAAAGCATTAGAAAATGTAAGTGCATTCATACACAGCACCGATCAGACGCTTCAGGATAAACAAACACATCGCGCACGTGACGCGCAAGTCTGTGACGCAAAAGTCTGTCAGCGCGCCGGTTTCGTGGATCTAATACCAATGCGTTCCAAACGGTATATGAAGATATAATGATGTTCAATAATACGTTTATATAATAAATAATATAATAATAAATCAGTATATAAAAAGCAGTTTCTGAACCATATCAGCTTTTTAAAATTATGGTAGCAAGTGCCTAGTCAGTGCTAATGAGGCGAATACCGCAAAGGGAAATACATTCCTTTAATCTTGTTATGGTTCTTAGTACTAGGCTGATGCCCATGTGAAATTCTGTAACCAGCAACACTTTCTGTATGTGTGTAAAGAAGAAAGTGAACTTGCATTCCAGTGTCCCTAATGAATCATGGTTGACTGAAGCGAATACTTTAAAAACAATGAACAGCCTGTCTGTACACAACTCAAAAAGCTTTCTGATTTCTGATCGGGGTACCATGAAAGACAAAGCAGTGGGGTCTCTCTAGTACACATCCTACTCAATTGCTCATTATATGGCTTAAATCAAATATTAATAAATAAATAAATCAAATGTTGCCAGTAAGCCAAAGAAGCCATGCAAGATACCGGTGAGCTGTTTGTATTGCTGTTTCATGAAAATGATCAGGTTTGTATACATTCATGGTGAAAGACATAAAAATAAATGCATTGCAAGCTAGCAAACTGTAACACTTAATGACAGTATAACACTTATCTGTCTTATCTATTACCAAAAAAGAGGATGTATCACATTAACTGCATTCTGTCAGAGGTTATGCTTCATGTCTGTCAAATAAATGATTCATGCACAAATGGTAAAGTTAAACTTTAATCAAAAACAGTCTCATTGAAAGTCAAATAATAATAAATAAAAAAACGGTGACAATTCTACAGTAAAAAACTGCTAAACTGTAAACGGACATTCCCAGAATTCACATTTAATGATTCTTCTTAGTTATTTCTTATTAGTTATGTTTATTAGGGTTGTACGTTACATGTAATGTGGTTAAATTAATGTTTATTGCATATTTCAGTTGATGGTGTTTAGAGTTTGTGTGAATGACACTGAGCACCTTCTATATAATATATTCATATTTAAAAACTGCTTGTGATGGGCTTTAGATCATCATGTGAGTTTCTCATCACCCCCCGCATTTGGTGCTTATCAGTGTATTTCAAAGTTACAAAACCGATTTCAGTATTTAAATATAACATTATATAAGTTAATGAAATTACGGTATTTAACTGTAAATTTAACTTAAACCGTAAAAACCTAAAGTTTTACTGTATTTTTTACTGTTGAATTACTGCAACTACAGCTGCCAGTTTTTTTTACCGCAAATTCACCCAAAGAATCAGGCTCATTTAACATTAGTATCAACTCTAAGTTTAGCAATGTTCTCTAAATGTGATTCAAAAGGCCAAGTATCACATCCTCTAAGAGTCACTGTGGTTCAATAAGCACTGGGATAAGCTGTCATTCAGAGAGAGACTTTTTTAGGATTTCATTCACTTGTCAATGTCAATCTGGTGATTCAGATACACACAACACAACTACAAATCTTGTTTGACTACAGACACATCTATAATGAAACTTAAAATGATAACAGGCTCATTTATCAGTTTTAGTTAAGGTTAGAAAATGTCACAGTATCCACATTAAACCTTACCAAACCTCCAAGTAGCGCAAGAAGTCTTTGCTAGTAAAAAGTGCATTAATTAAGTAAAAATGTCCCAAATGTCCTTTTGTTTGTTTAATCAAAAGGAAAGTGCTTAGACTGCAGCTGAAGCACTTTTCATTGCTGTTTTACTCCTGCACCGAATGCTGATTTGATTTATTTTTTTCCCTTATCACCTAATACCATTTCCACATTAGGCTTAATGTTTTATATGCTCATAATAAGGTTATTTCTTGTTATCCAATGATAACATCACTATCTTTCATGAAAGACTGTTACATAATATCATTTTTACTCAACAGTCTACAGAATGAAGATACATTGAACACAGAAAGAACTTGCAAAAAAGACGTGCAAACCTGAAAAAGCTTCCTATTGCACATAACATCACCATTACTAATCTCTTATATTTCTTACATTCTGGTTGTAAAGACTAATTTTGGAGTGGTGACCACATGACCAAAGACTTTCTGCCCCTCACAGGGTTTATACTACCCAGCAGAATAATGTCATATAACAGAGCTTCGATCCCAGCCTGTGAGATGTTTCAATGACAATGTCAAGTATTGATCTCTATGCAGTAAAAGACCTGAGAAGGTTACTGTAAAGTGTCTGGTCTGAAAAGCAGCTGGAGAACCATGAAATACCGACAAAGATAATGAACCAGAAAATGAAGGGAGAAAAGCAAAACATCTCAGCATGGTATTTTTGCAGTTGTAGTTTTTTATGGTATGTTGTGATATATAATGCTACAAATCATAGTAAGAAAAGGTCATTTTTAGTCATTTTTCAACAAAAGTAAATAGGTGTCATGTGTGAATATAAAAGCTAGATTTATGGAGAACAAATAGATGCCTTCACTTTGTGATATTGGATGAATATAGTAAATTTAGTACATTAATGTTGTGAATAAATGCATTAAAATAAATATAGGCCTATGCATAAATGTGTATATGTATTAATAATATTATGTATAAATACAAATAAAAAAAAATTTGCATGTGGTATTTACTTCCAGGATGATTCCATGTTTTAAATGAATTGTTAATAATTGCATTTTCACTTAACTATCACAAAGCAAACATTAGAATCAAAAAGACCTTTGAATCAGTCACTAAATTAAACTGAGGTTAATTGAACTCTCAACCAGAAATTAATACACTAGTCATGTCAAACTGGAAATGAACCAAGAACTTTTAACCTTATTTATATTTCTCCACTTAAGTTAATTACACATATCAAATGACAGATTGATTGTTACACTTATGTTTAAGATATTATTTCGTAAATACAATATTTTCACAATTAAATACTGTTAAATACTAAATACTAATATTTAAAGATTTTGCATATTGGAATCAAATATATTTAGTTTATTAATCATTTCAATATAATACGTTGTAAATGACGCCACTAAAAAGTGTTCTGAAATAAATGCATTTATTATTTTTTTTACATTTTCTTCCTCAAAATTACTAATCGAATCGAAAAGCATTCAATTACGATGTCCATCCCTGAATTCAATAAAACTTCCACTCCAGACAGAGCGAGCCAGCAAGCCAAGGTAACTGCTACCTGATAACCAAGCCCCGGTCGACATAGAAGTTATGCATCGAGGCATTTCAAAGCGTTGCATATATGACGATGTACATTAAAATCGCTTTACCTGTGGAAGCTGTTTCCATGACAACAGGGAGCGGTTGCCGGTCGCTTTCGGGATGGCTGGAAAACTGTTTCTGTTTACTTGATTCGTCCTCCCAGTCTCTCATCTGCCGCTCCTTTCCCAAGTCATCCCGCCGGGTGGCGGAGGAGCTCCCAAAGCGGTCAATCGTATCAAAATCGTCCCCGTACCAGCTGCCCTCCGAGTCTGCCTCCGGCTTCACGGACATGTCTGAGCCTTCTGTCTGAGTGCGATGCTCTTCGGAGAGACTCGGTCACTGACACAGACACAGAAAAGCAGGCAAAGCACCGTGCAACTTCCCGGATCCGACGCTCGGTAACTGTCAGAAGTGGTTCGGGCAGGCCCAGCGCTCCAGCAGAGGCTCGCGCTGCTGGAAATGGCTTGTTTAGTTCGGTGTTTCGGCGCTGACGTCACTGTGTCTCGAGCTCATAGAGGCACGCAGCATTTAAACACAGAGAGCTGGAACTGGGCATAAAATAAGGCTTTCTGGTAATAAATGAGGATGTGGAAATGGTTACAATCGTTTGAGAGAATAAACACACTGGGGTTTGGATTCAGATTAAACTGAAATTAATTTCAAGTATTCTTTAGTAGCTAACGCAAACGCGATTGAATTTTTCCACAAGGATCTGAGCATTATCCTGAAAGTTACACTCGACGAGGCTATAAGTGCGTAGTGATGAGTATTATAGTTTTTTTTAGCAAATGGTGTCATCTTGTGGTTTCAGAGGTAACTGCAGCAGACCCTTTTCAGATTTTTTTAACTTAATAAATTAAATCGAGAGCCTACTTACAATAAAGAAACTTAACGTACTTTAAGGTTCCTCTTATTCACTTTATTTACTCATATAAACATCATAGTTTCTTAGTCCACAAACGGATACCACCATAATACATACATTTTCTTTTATATCCTTTTACACTTACTTTGGATAAACTGTGCATTTCTGCCTTATTTCCAAAATGTTGTAGCTATTTAATTAGAAAATAGCTCTGTCTTTAGTGTCAAATCTAAACCTTTTGTGTAATTGAAATAGAATACTACAGTACGATAGCCTATTTAATATAGGCTTAATATATACATATATATAAAGGCTAGTTCTTTATTGTGTCACATTGCATTTTACAGACAACTATATAGCTGTGTAGCTATACAGCTATGTAGTTAACTGCTCTTGAAAATGTTTTTTATTATTAGTACAGTACAGATTTCACTTATGAAAGAAGTTTGAAATCTGAAGAAAAAAAATGAAAGCTAGCTCGGTCACAAATGAATGGAAAACCAAGATAGAAGAAACAACAGCAGCAATAGAATGCTCTGCACTCAGTCTAGCATGCATGAAGTGACCTTCCTCTCCATCGCTTCTGAGCAAATCATAAGTGGATGGTGTATTACTCTGCCCTTGGACCATTATGGCTTTTTTCACTTCTCACATGTCATTAAATGCCCCTGGAAACAACTATTCATTATAACTGCTCTTTCACTGATGAATTCATTAATTTCTTTATTTCGGCATTGTGTTTCATTAAACCATCTTTCTGACCCTGTCCAGACCCACTCGACAACATTTAAATTATGGGGAAAAGAAACGAAGATTCTTTGTATCTGACTAAAGCTAGAAAATGTGCCATTTTATATTGGGTGGTGCTGTTATACATTTCTTTATAATTATTCACTATGAAAAAAAAATTATTAAAAAACCCTGTTTTCTCAATTATGATTAGGAGAGTTTAATATTCACCTAATAATAAAAAAAATAGCATATAAAAAATATTTCAAGCATACAATCCTGGGAATTAAAATTTTTGTTTCTTTTATATGTGTATTCATATTTCGTATATAAAAAACAAACACATTTTTATTTTTTATTTATTGCATTTAGACATAATCCATTCCATGTCCTTATTATATTTAATAATTAATAATCACTTCAATTATAGAAGTATTGCATTTAGTAGTTGCCATTTCATTGTCACTAGGTGGCATTAGCTACCCTCTGAATCGTGATAAGGTGCTCATGGTCAGTAAATATTATAATTACTAAAAACAGATGGATTTTCACATTTGTTCTACAATTTAATTAATGTGCAATGTCATGGATGCAGTAATGTAATAATGCACGAAAGCATTGACAGAAATACAGCATCTGTCGATTTAAATACACTGATAGCACGGACAGGTCAGCCATATGCATGAGTAATAACTATACTACTATTTTTTAGTAATAAGTACACTTTCATTTTTCTGCATTAGTGACTGCCTATGGAAACTGCAGTCTGAGCAGTAAAGCCTCCTGATTTGTTCACCATTCTGATTATATGTAGCCTCACATCAGTGGAAGCAGATGGCCGATCAAGTCAAAAAGAGTGAGTCTAAAATGAGTTCACATATGCATGCCTGTTCATATGCAGTGCCAAGCTGACTATATGTCACTGAGCTACTGCTTTCCACTAATTTGAATTTGCATGAAGAGCATGAATAGTCGCAGTAACACTCCACTTCTTATGCACTGCACACATTGCTACCTATTCCTCTTTTTTTATTGTTTTCTATAACTTCCCTGCTGTGCCTGCAATGAGCAATTCAGTGGAATGGCATATATGTGAACATCACATTAAAAAGGGAAATTAGCAAATTTCAGTTGGAACTTTCCATAGTTAACATTTAAGGAAATCATACAAAGAAGGCATCTGGTTTTTGATTGCCGTGTTTGTCTTCCACTACAGCTTTGCAATAAATTACAATACTGTGTTTCAGTTCTTAGCAAAAATATTAATTTGATGAAGCTCTGATCTACTAATAGAATTCTTTGTTTTACCATCATGAAATAGATATGTTTTAACACACGCACACACTGCTCAATGATAATAAAGGAGGAATTCCTGCCATAAAACTAAAGGTGGGAGTTACAATCATCCAATCATCATTATTTAATAACATTTACTCATTTTATAGTTTTTTTATATATACTTGATTAATATTTTCTATTCATTTTAGGTCATACTTCACAGTTGGTACATTTTTGTGTATTTTAAGTTTTTACTCTTTAAATATAATATACTGCATCTGACATACAATAGTCAACATTTGAAGTGGATTGTGTATATTTATTTTGTACTGTAATGTACATACATGTACTTTATATATTAAATGTCTTTATATATCAAATAAGATATAAGAATATGTACATATAAATGTCTAAAAATTACAATAATTTCAAAATATATACTTTTATGTTTGTGTAATTATACACTGTACACATACATATAAACAAAAAAAAATATTTTGGATGTGATTAATCGCAATTAATAATTTGACAGCAGTAAAATATATATTTATATATATAACCTAAGGTTAAATTACTTTTTTTATTTTAAAAGTATATATCTAAAAGCGTTTTAGTAAAATTTGCAACAGACACTTTTGCCGCAACACAGCACTGTCCACCAGAAAAAGAAACCCAATTTAAGATGTTTAAAGACAACAACAAAGGGAGTTAATCCGAAGAATTTATTGTTTTGGTGTTATCATCTTCACAAATAAACTCAGCTTCTGTCAACAGAAAGGTCAGCTTCACTGCTCACTGCACAAACCATCTGAACTCTGTGTCAGATTAGAATTACAGAAAATAAGCAAGTGTAAAAATTAGGCCAGGGATTTGTGTGTGCCATTTCACTTGGCCCGTATTACAGCGGAGCTCAGTTAGTATTGATAATCCCTTGCTGGAATTAAGGACACTGCAGAGGACTTTTACACAGGAATAAGACCAAAAATGATCTTATGTCATTAAGTCTACTGGATCTAATATTGTAGTTGTTCATTTGGGTGACGTCCATTTGGTCGGTCTTGTTAGGGTTCAACAACAAAAAGAGCTTAGATGTCTCCTTTTGTTGTTTTAAACGACATGCATTGTGGAGCAATAGAGAGGGGTCATGTGAAGATTGAATATAGAACATTAATCTTTAATCATAATGTTAGTTTTGCAACGGCAAACACTTTAAAATAATTGTTTGGGTTTTTTTTATCACTGGATTTTGTATTTTTAATCAAATAAAGCATCTTATTACACGTTAATGTTGATCCTAAATAGAGACTATACAATTGTTTGTTTATGAGTATGAATTTAGGAAGACCAAAAAGGCAGACGATTTAATAATAAGAAATATTAATAATACATAATGCAAAACAATGCAAAAACATGGCCACGAGAAAGAGAAAGTGTGTCATTTTTTTGTCTCACATCTCTTTATTGAAAGCTTTTCAGTGCATAAATGGATAGCAACGTGGCTTCTTTGTCCTTGAGAAAAGGTGGAGAGGAGAAAAGATGAAAGGGAGAGATTGGCAATAACATTTCAATTACAGCTTGGCAAAGAACAAGGCAACAGCCTAACACAGGTGCAGTTTTCATGATCTCAATAAAAAGCAGAGCTTAGACTCAACAGACAGATAAAGTCTGTGTGTTAACTATAGAGAGAAATTGGGTCTCATGTTACCAACTGTACTGAAAATGACCCGAAGGACTTCAGGAATAATATTGTATTTATGCATATATATTATTTTTAATATCAGTTTCTTCAGGTGTTACCCTCTTTGTATCTCCCCAGACACAGAAGATGTTTTTAAAGAGTGATGAAAGTAAACTATGAGTCACTGGTTAGCCTCACACATTGCCCCTTTCACTGCAGCTGTTGTTATTGCTTTAGACAACAGAATCCAAATACTCTGTCTGGAATTTGGAAAGAGGGCGTCATTGTTGTGGCACATTGCTCTGGATACTTCACCTGTGGTTGGCAGTTTGGAAGGCAGTCAGGTTGGTGTTCACGAATCTCTTTTTGAATCATTCATCCAAATAATTCTGTACATAACCTTCATACTTGTTTCATATCTGACATGCTTTGCATGGCCAGAAAATCAAAAAGAGTGGCATTTTTATAGCTTATTCCAGAGGTTCTTTACTGGTCGGTCGCAATCCAAACATGGGCTGCAGCAGGTCTGTTCTCATAAAATGCAGCTTATTAAGATATGCAGTAATTTATTGGCTGCATAGAACATTTCACTGAACAATTCAGTGAATGTTTAGAAACTGAATTCGTCACGTCTCCTAAGCAGCCCAGTTTTTTACTGACCGTTATTTTAAGGCTTACGGTCAGATTAATCTTTTTGTTTGATTGTTCGTTTCTTTTTCGTAGTACAGTTTTGGTACAATGCAGATGTGTCCTGAAGCAAAACCAGCGAATTCTTTTTAAAAGAAAAAACAATTCAGCACAACTGTTAACAGACAGTGTAGTAGAAATGCTTGATAATAGCTTTAGGGACGTATTTGTTTTAATATATATCTTGGAAATGCTCTGCAGCATTACAATGGCAATCTAATGGAAGGTTACCTCATTCAGTTCTATAATGCTTTTGACATTTAGAGCAAGAAACTACTTACCCTTAGTGCACATCGCATTATGAGCAACACACTTAAGTCACCCTGCAGATAGCATATCTTTAATGTAAGAAGCTTTTAATTTGGACTTACATAAATTATTTGCCTCCAGTTAGTATAAAAGCGAGTGCAGCCCTGTTTAGGCCTATATCATGATTCAAAACCATTGTGACACTAGTATGCATTCTGTGGAATCCTATAGTGTTCATCACGGGTGGCCAAACTATTTCTTTAGCTGCTATTTCTCTTGGACATGTCATTAAATGCAGATTAATGGCTTTTATTGTAAATGCTTTTTGTGTTGCAGGTACAACCACAACGTGAAATGTATTATGTGTGTGACTTCCGATTTATTAGCTAGCAGTTTCAGGTAAATAACTATAGCCCGGTACGCTATGTAAAATTAAATACAAATGTAAATAATACACGTTTGCAATATTATCTCAAAGCCTCCTCCTTAAGTTAAAAATCTTAAAATACGGTGAAAATTATTGTATCATATTGGCTTTATCACACTATTTTATATTAATCGCCTGGTATTATTTTAAGGCCTAACGACGTGGCAAGTCAACGACCTAATTAAGCGATTGCGATATACGGCACTACTTTCAAATAAAGGTCATACTAGTCAAACTCGATGTTTATACGTTAGGGTTACTGTTTTTGTCGGGTAACCACCCTACCCTACTTGAATTTACACGACGGTGCGCTCTTAAATATAAACATCTGCAGAAAAACTGCTAATCACAGTGTGAAATAAACAGCAAGGCTTTCACTGTCTGGTTGTAGTGTACGGCCCCTCCATTCTCATCAATGGATCTATTTCAAGCCCTCAATTGCGTGGCAGTGATGATGTCATAGCGCGAGCGGAACGCGCACTATCAACTGCAGCATCCGGGTCCCAAACAAACCCATTCGCTCGGAGAGAGTGAGGTGTACTGAGCGCGAGGCTCCGGTAGCCCCCCCTCGGGAAAACAAAAAAACCGGAGCCAGAAATGCCTCACCGCCCAGCTGCGGACTGCCTAAACAGGCTCATGTGATGCTTTTCATATATTTAGATTTTTTTTCCCGTAATCGATTTCTGGCTGTTTTGACGTTAGTTTGCGTGCTAATTGCCTAGCCATCGATTAATGAGTGTTGTTGTGGCTGTGAGCGCTGGTTTATAGTGTTTGCTATCTGGCCCAACAAACTGATATTAAGGCTCTTACCCGCGGCTTTGGTGCCTCGGTGTTTCTTCCTCCAGAAAAGCCCACGAAGAAGCTGGGTAAGTGATATTATGTCCGTCTGACGTACATTAAATATAGGAGCTAGCCTCTTAATGCTAACGTTATCTGGTTGTGCAGCAGTTCGCATATGCTGATAGGGGCAGTGGCTTCATTAGTAAACCCATCACAGTTGCTTTAACGTCATATAGGTTAACGTTAGCTTCGTTTGCTGCATTAGCGTCCAAAAGGGTTTGTCTGTAGCGGGTTTGTTAAAATCTAAACAAAACTAGGTATGTGGGCAAACAAGTTTACTCTGTTGACTTAATAACATAAACATTTATCTAAACAGTTTACTTGCTACTGGAAGCCTGTCGCACCTGTGGCTTATCGCATAATTCATCATACCATATCCATCAGATGTGTGAATATGTTTTAATTTTGCCAGTGTTCAGTGAATTAGAGTCACTTATGTCATAACAGATCACCTTCAATCACTTTGTTTTGCGCTTGTGTTTATGTCAGAGCAAAATAAGAAGAATGGGTGCGTTCTTAGACAAGCCAAAGATGGAGAAGCACAATGCTCATGGGGAGGGGAACGGCCTGCGCTACGGACTCGGCAGCATGCAGGGCTGGCGTGTGGAGATGGAGGACGCGCACACATCTGTGATAGGACTGCCTTATGGCCTCGGCCTGTGGTCTTTCTTTGCCGTCTATGATGGGCATGCAGGCTCTCAGGTTGCTCGTTACTGCTGTGAGCATCTGCTGGAACACATCACCAGCAACCCGGACTTCAGGGGAGGCTGCTCAGGGGGTGGGGACTCAATTAATGCCGAGCCCTCCGTGGAGAGTGTGAAATGTGGAATCCGCACGGGCTTCCTGCAGATCGACGAGCACATGCGGGCCATTTCCGAACGCAAGCACGGGGCAGACCGCAGCGGTTCCACGGCGGTAGGTGTGATGATTTCCCCTCATCATTTTTATTTCATCAATTGCGGTGACTCCAGAGCCTTGCTGAGCCGCAAGGGTCGCGTTCACTTCTTCACCCAGGACCACAAGCCCTGTAACCCCCTTGAAAAGGAAAGAATCCAGAACGCAGGTGGTTCTGTAATGATCCAGAGGGTCAACGGCTCCCTCGCTGTCTCTCGTGCACTTGGTGACTTCGACTATAAGTGCGTGCATGGGAAAGGCCCCACTGAGCAGCTGGTGTCCCCAGAGCCAGAAGTGTATGAGATCGAACGCTCTGAAGCTGAGGATGAATTTCTGGTGCTGGCCTGCGATGGCATTTGGGATGTCATGGCCAACGAAGAACTGTGTGATTTTGTGCGTTCACGCTTGGAGGTGACAGAGGACCTGGAGAGAGTGTGTAATGAGATCGTGGACACATGTTTGTACAAGGTAAGGTCAATTTGTGTTGGTTGCTTATTAGTTATTTTTTACCTTGCGTCTATTAATTAAAACAAAAATGCATACAATTATTTAAATACACCGTTATGGAAATGTTTTTTAATCTCTTTGAAAAGAGGTAGTAATTAATTTAATAAAATGACCCTTGAAATCAAAATAAAGGGGTAAATGTCTTTGTTGTTGGGCGTAAGTTATTAAAATTTTTCAGGGAAAAATCCTGCTTTGCTGCTTATTAATATTTGAATAGATTTCGTCCACCACAACAAAAGTCATGTGGAGCAACCAACATGCAAAAGCAAACATAAGGGAAAAAAACAACAAAAAGGAGATAATATCAGACCCTCATGACTGCGTTTCTTTAAAAATACCAGAAACACTGAGCTGTTTGACCAGACAAAGTTAGTTCATACTGTAGTGTCATGTGGTGCGACTCTCCAAAAAGGTGATACGGTTATTTTTAAGTAATTTATGTTTGTTGATAAAATCATATGTAATAAATGTGTATAAGTTTTTCTTGATGGTTAGTTGATACATTTTAGAGGTGGTTCTAACATTCTAAACTGTTATTAGTCTAACTTGAGCGTTCTTTCTCTGTTTATTTGTTTTTCAACAGGGTAGTCGAGACAACATGAGTGTTGTGCTGGTATGTTTTCCTGGTGCCCCAAAAATCAACCCAGAAGCCGTGAAACGAGAGGCTGAGTTAGATAAGTACCTGCAGAACAGAGAGGGTGGAGCATGTAAAAAGGCGAATAAATAAAATATATTACAAAGACTAAGAGAGAGATATAGAAAATGAGCATTCTTACTTAATTAGGTGAGTTTCTTAGATGGCATTTTACTCTTGCCAATGAAGTATACGTTACAATTAACGAATCCCCATATTGGAGAGGAAAGACTCACTGGTACTGTATTAGCAAAGTTAGGACTATTCAGGATCAATTTTAATCAGAGAAATACTACAGTGTGAATTTATTTAAGCTAATATTGATAATTAGAGGCCTTTATTTATTGCCAATATTAAAAAGCACTTACACAATTTAGAGGTTACCTTTAGCTTTACCAGAGGTTTTATTGTAGTGCATCCGAGAATCCTCCGCTCCAGCGCATATTACCTTGGCGTATTATTAGCTACTAAGTGACGGTGAGTAAGTGCAATTGTAGATTAGGAAAAAGGAATGATGAAAACCCAACATTTGGCTCTGCACTTTTTCATTAAACGCTGCTATACTTAAAGGCAACTTCTAATAACAAGAGAGAGACCAAATTTGAGATCTCAGTTAGAATACAATATGTTTATGTGTTTGAACAGAATTAATACAAAGTGTAGTTTTGCGTTCTGTTTGTGACGGTGTGTTCTTCAGATAGTTGTATTCATCCACTTGTACAAGCATGTGTTTAAGTCTGGCACCCGTTTCATTTGCATCTTTCTGAAAAGTCGTTTTAAATGAGAGCGAATGTCAGGCCTCCACTGCTGATTACCTGAAATTGTAGCTGACACTGCTGTACGTGGCCTGATGGTGCAGTTTTGTGTCTACAGCAGTGGCCACGAGCATTTTAATCTGCATGATTCCTGTTCTGTAATAAGGAACATTGTTGCCTTAGTCCTAATTTACAGTGACTACCTTGATTAGAATCGATAGGTTAGCACTTTGTGTCCGACCCCAACTGCTTGGAAGAGTAAAATTTAAATCAAGTGGACACATGGTACTGAAAGCATGCACTGTACCGCTAGCACGATAAGTTGTGTACACCTCCTGCATGTACGCTACATTAAGAAAAAAACAGGGATAGATCTTATTTAGAATTAAGTTAGTCTGACACAAGTTTTATACTTTGTACAGTATACATTTGTAACCCCTGAGGAACAGCTTCCGTGTGAACTGAACACAGTATTTGAAAGATTGTCAATGTTTTACAATCCTCTCCGAGTTGTTTACTACTTGTTGCCTCAAACTGACACTTTGTCAATCCTCTGGTTTGTCTATGTGACTATTAATTCACTTAGTTAGGAACTTCTTGGTGCATAGAGTGGGGTTTAGCCTGCCTGCATCCTTGTTGGTACAATGACTGAGCATTTATAGTACAATGGTACACTGCTTTTGCGTCTGTAAAACCCAACAAGATTTGGCTTGGTTTTGTTCTTCTGTATCAAAGATTCTGGAAGCGTCTCATTTAATTTTCATATTTTGAACCCTTCAGACTTCTCCTAACATGGCGTGACCCGAAAGGATTTTAGCGACAAGCTATTTGTCTAAAGTTTAACAGATAGTTCACCATTTCATTCCAAACTCATAGAAACCCTTTGAAAACTTTGGATCCCACTAATGTTCAAAATATGGATACATCATTTAAGTATCTTCCCATAAATTAAAAAATGTGGCTTTGAGGTTTGTAATAATTTGACAATTTTTTAATTTTCGGGAGAACTATACCTTTTAAATGAGGCATGACGCAATGCAATCAGTCACAAAACTTGGCCAATCAGAACAATTCTCACTGTATCGGAATGTGTTCCTCCTAGTTCACGTTTGATGTTTAATATATATGAAGTTGATGTACTTGAGCAGTACTTAAAGAGATAGTTCATCCCAAAATTAAATTATGATTTATTCTTCCTCATGCCATTCTACTCTACATGACTTTCTTTTTTCAGACAAATATAATCTTAGTTATATAAAAAAAGTCTTGATTCTTTGCAAGCATTATAATGACAGTGAATGGGTATTGAAATTATGAAGTCCAGTAAAGTGTGTCCATCCATGCCTCAGTGCGTTAATAAATGCCTTCTGAAGTGAATCAATGTCTAAGAAAAATATCTATATTTAAAACTTAAGAATAATCTCGTTTCCAGTCACTGCGAAACGAGAGAGTAGCAGAAGCGCTGTGGCGAGAGAAAAACAAAGTCCAGTTATGAATTAGAAGTACATCTTCTAATCTGCAAAAAGAAATGTCTGAGGATTTCAATATAAGCCAAAAGGAGACTAGATTTTCTTTGCTGGAAACACATTACATCTGTGTCCTAAATCTGGAATGCCACTTTCTTGGGTATCTGCATATAACAGCACTAGCTAGAGACATGTTTCTTACACCAATTCATTCGCTCCAAGGCCTTTATTAACTCACCCTTGGAGTCGTGTGGAGGACTTTTCATAATCGATGGATGCATTTTATTGGACTTCAAAATCTCAACCCTCCTTCAGGCTGCGAAAAGGCAGGATATATTTCTCTGGCTGTACTCATCTGAAATAACAAAGTCAAATATAGCTAGAATGGCTTGAGGGTGACTAAATCATAGGGTAATTGCAACAGTATCTATTTACACTAAGTGCAAATGGCCCATCTTGTTTACACCAACTCTGCCCACCAACGTGTGATTGAGCTAGTCAAAATTAAAAAGACAGTCAACAGTTTTCAGCTCCAGTGGCACAGATGATAAAGCTCTTTTTTGATGTGATCAACCCATGTTTGAATCTGCCTTTTGACAACCCCTTTTTTAATCCCTTTTCAGATCACATCAGAAAATTATTTATTTCTAATATAATGCCTAATCGATTTTTTGGATGTACTATCCCTTTAAATATAATGAATTTTCAGTCTGGACAGGTCTATCAGTGCACAACAAGAGAAAAAGAAACCACATTACCAACAAAATGTGTTGTCGAATAGCGAGTCACGCCTTGTTACAAAACTTATTTTTGCCTGCATTAGTAAGGCATGGGGTTCTTTCTCTCTAGCAAAATTTTCCCTCAACCAAAAGATCCCACACGTTCTTCACGTGTCTTTGTATTACCACAAGACATAATTTAGCTTTAAGATGTGTTTAACTGAATGGAAAACATAGTGTGCCTGCTCTAAGAGAGAACTCTTGAGATTAAAATGATTGTAGGTCATTCCCGTACCGTATCGGTTTCGTTTTGCTTGGGTTTGTTGTTGTATCTCCTCACTGTTTGACACAGCTTGATTATCCACTGTTTATTAAATTAGCCTTAATTATTTTCTTCCATAGTAGCACACCTGAGATCTGTACGCTTTGATGAGACATGTCACGTGTTTGTATACCTACAAAGAGTGACAACGTTCTTCTGGGGAGAGCCTTTAATTGTGCCTACGAGTGATTCTATGGCCAGTTGTAGCATTCAAATGAAGTTTCTAAGTCTTGTAAGGTGGTTTTGTTCGTTTTGTAACATTATTGTACTCGAGCGTAATTTTAGCTATTGCATTCGGTAGCACATTTAGCCCCTGACAGCAAGTGACTTGCGAGTGATTTTAAACCATTCACCTAAGGTTATTGCTGCACAAAGCACAACCCAAAACCCTAATGAGTCCAACGTGGGGTGGAAATATTGCCTTACAGAAAAATAAAGCAGGCATTAAACGGGCCATAAAGTATTGTTGGAGATTGCCTTGATTTTCGAACACTTTAGCACCATCAAATTGAGACGTATAAGAAGAGAAAATGTCTTCAAGTCTGTCCTTCTATATAAAGTTCATTGGATTTCGAGTGAAGCAACCAACTGCTAATAAAATAGGCCTTTGTAACACATTGGATAACTTCAGAATGTATCTTCTGGAGTATAAATCAAAAGGGCAAACAGAGCCCATTTACTGTCATATAGTTGCGCTGTGTTGTGCTGTTGGTCCCTGTGTGTCACTTCTGTCTTTACCTCTCAGGTCCAAACTGACAAGCAACAGAGGACACTATTTATTTGAATTATTTATTCTCTTTATAGTATTTTACCTCTTTTGAATGAAACTGTCCATGCATTCCATTTTCTTTAGCCAAATAAGCACTACTAATGCAAATGAAAAGCTTATATTTTTTTCTCCTTGTATTTTTTTGTTAAACATCCTTGTCATGAATAGTCCATGTGAACTGAAAGCTATGCGAGTTAAAATGCTTCATGTCTTGGGTTCCTCTTCACAAAGCAGTTTCTTCACATGCTATTCACGCTTTTTTCACTATTCTGTCAGAGTAGATCGGTCCAAGGTTGACGATGTGTAAGGGTTACAATCTATGATCGGTCCTTTCTTAACCCAGCAGACTGTTCGTGTCTGTGTTTGTTCAATTTTACCTCTCAGAAGGTAACAGTTTTATAAAGCTCATTTTGAAAGATTTTTCAACTACAATTTCATAGAAAAGTATTTCAATATTAGAGGGTGAGCACCCAATATTTTCTTTCTTTAGTTTTTATTTTTGTACATTAGCACCCGGGTATTAGCAATGTAGACAAACTGTGATCTTGTCATTCTTGGCTGTCAAAAATGATTCAAATAAAATTATTTACGGAAACGCTGAATTTGTGAGGTGTTTTATTTATATGAATTCAGAGAGAATTAATGTATGGTCAACAGATTATTTTAAATGTATCAAAGAAATTCATTTTCACTTCAGAGTTATATTAAATGTATTATTAGATCTGTTCAAGGTGTAAGGTTTGGAAAAATGAGTTAAAAGAAATTTAATTGAATTAAATCCTTTTGGCTACATAAAATCCGATCAGCC
>JAUCMU010000080.1:15504656-15532643 GCA_032275025.1 Enteromius treurensis | reverse complement strand
GCACTCCTGATTGCTTTGGCCTCCATCAAGAGGGTCGGGGACCTCCAAGCCTTCTCTGTCGACGAAGAGTGCCTAGAGTTTGGCCCAGCTGACTTTCACGTAACACTGAGACCTCGACCCGGCTACGTGCCCAAGGTTCCTACCACACCCTTCTGAGATCAGGTAGTGAACCTGCAAGCTCTGCCCCAGGAGGAGGCAGACCCGGCCTTAGAGTTGTTGTGTCCAGTACGCGCACTGCGCCTCTACGTTGACCGCACTCTGAGCTTCAGACGCTCTCAGCAGCTCTGCTTTGGAGGTCAGCAGAAAGGGAATGCTATCTCCAAACAGATGTATTCCTTTGAAATTCCATGTTAAGAATTATTTTTCATGTCTCCGCCCCCCCCCCCAACCCATGCTTCAACTTTAAAATACTAAGTAAGGTAAAGGTTGGCATCCCGACAGGGCCCCTAACTGGCCCCAAGGGGGTTGGGAAAGTTACGTGCAGACTCTCCTGTCGACACGCTTGCCCACCTGTCGGCACCGGTGTCTCCGCGTAACGCGGCCTCAGAGTCGTGGCCTTTTCCACGGGTCTGTTTCCATATGTAACGTCGGAGTGAACTCGACTGAAGGGGAACGTCTAAGGTTACGTAGGTAACCCACGTTCCCTGAAGGAGGGAACGGAGACGTTACATTCCCTTGCCACGACTCTGGGTCGCGCTGACGCCAACTTGGCTCCTCAGTGAAAACCTGCAAGTGCAGTCCAGCCGTGCCCTCTTATACTCATGCCTTGATAAGGTGCACCTGGCTGTGATTATTGCACGCCAATATTCATTGGCCTTTTTTCAAAGACTCGAAGACGATCGGTCTCTCATGCGAGATCCCATATGTAACGTCGAAGTGATTCGACTGAAAGGGTAAATAGTTTGTACCAGTGATGGTTTGTCATAAGTATACTTGTTACAAGTATATTGTTACAAGTAATAATAATATTTTTTACAGTTCTCTTACACTACTATATGTTGCACTTTTACCTTGCGGTTTTGCATATGGCTTACTTTTAGCCTCCTTACCCAGGTATCTGCAGTGATTAGGCCATAATGCCCCATTTATGGGCTTATGCCCCGAGCCACTCGTGCATCTGCTTAAGACCCACTGATCATATTAGCAAGCAAAGTCCACACTCCCTCCTTACAATCCATCCTTAAGCCATGCTGTCTTGTACACACTGTAGTAAATTGATAGTTTCCTGTTCAGACTGGAGAAATGTAATTTACTTAATGGATTTAAGCAATCTAAGCTTTCATCTTTATGTGAAAAGATTAAAGGCCACTTCATGAATCAGACTTTTTTGTTGTGTTTATTTGTTATTCATTTATTTCCTGTTTATGTACAGTATATAATTATGGATAGTAAGATATTACCGTATCCAGGGTTTTAAGCATATTTTTAAATGGTCATTTTAGCTGGTGTGCATTACAGGTCCATTTCTGATTCCCATCTCCCCCTGGCCTGAACTTTATGAGTTTATAAGAGGCTCAGCAGCACTAAGACGGCATTACTGGAGGCCGCCTGGACATGTGTCACACATGAGGTCAATCTGTGAAGGGCAGCAAGCCACCCAAAACAACTGATTAAACACATTTACACATTTTATTTGATTAGATTTTAACAGCTATTGCACACGCCATTACCAAAAAATGTCGTAGAAAAATAAAATGTTTGGAATTTATGTAGAACTAATTAAAGTACCTAATATTTGTGATCATACTACTAATAATTTGATTATGAATGCAGTCACATCACTTTTTTCTATTAGGAGCGTTCGGGGTCTCACATACTGAAGATATTTCAGGTTTAGTCAGAGGTCAGACACATGATGGCTATTGTATAAACACTCTGGATACTGGATATTTCTATTTCCTGAGAGACTGAAGACTACACCCACTCTTAGGACACCTGGATATAAAGTACAGATTACACAGATCAACAGCAGATTACTCATCTAAGTAAAACAAAGTTAAAACAACCTGACAAGGGACTCCGGGAAAAGGTCAATATAGTTTAATATGTCTTTTACTTAAAAATATGACTGAATATTTTAATTTTGGATTTGAAAAAAAGTGATCAAACAAAACATGAACAATTATTTGAAATGAACAGTTTTATACAAACATTTTTATTATATTATATTTAATGCTGTCAAACAAAAGATTGCGAAAAATCACATCAAAACTTTTTTACATGCAAATATTTACATGCATTTACATATTTATATTATAAATATTTTTGTTATGTAAAAAAAGTCTGAAATATTAATATACACATACATATGCAAACAAAAATGTTTATTTTGGGAGCGATTAATTGCGATTAATAATTTGACAGCACTATTTATGTTATATGAGCCTATAAAACCTATATCCATTTAATGTGGTGTCTTATCAACATTATGCATAAACTAGCTTGAACTATTAATGAGCAATATAACGAATAAAACAAATGAAATCATACAGAAATGACTATTGCTTTTCATGCATTTGCTGTTGCAGTATCCTTATTATCACTAATAAAATAATAATAATAACAACACAATCATTATGTGCATCTTCAGTCTACACTAATTCAACACAAGCAGGTGATGCACTTTCTAAATTCAAAAGTCTGAGCTCATTAAGACTGACACACAGCAGAAAAAGAGTCAGGCAAGCACATATATAATGTGGAAACAGGTAGAGCGTAGTCAAGTGATGTGTGTGTCTGTGTGTGCACAGGAGAAAGAGAGATTCTGTGGGGGCAGAAAGAGAGAGAGAGTTTTGCTCACCCAGGCGGAAATAGAAGTTCACTCATCCTCTCGGTCTGACAAGCTGACACCCGTGAGATGCTCTCGCCGCTCCCTGTGCACGGACATGGAGAGCATGCATCATGAAAGTTGCATGGGTGCCATTGGCCCTCTTCATTATTCAACAGCTTCATATCCACACACGGCACCTCGGTGACAGCACTTTCTCCTCAGTATTAAACATACACACCAGATCTGAGACTATCACAGATTCCAGTGATCCTGAGAAAAAAGACTTCTGATATCTGTTGTGAAGATTTATTTGAACATATTGAAACCCTACAATATAAAACCAGTTTCATTTGTATGTAATCCGTAATGCCACAAACCCATGTTATGCTGCGTGAGGATATCCTCTTTTGATTTAAAGCTTTATGTGGTGGTTTAAAAATGTCCCATGACTTATTTTTAGTGGCCAAGTCCTAAAATAGATGACTTAAATCTTATTCAGCTGAGGCTCTTAAATCCTGACCTATACTTGGAAATTGGGCTGTTCTGTTTATAGAGGCAGTGTTTATTCTACCGTTTTCTATTTCATTTATAATTCATGCTGTTCACTTACAATATACCAAACGCTAGTTAATAATTCTGTAGCAAATATGCCTTTACAAATTATTACTATTCTGGCATTTAAAAGCTTGTTTAATAACAAGTTGTTAACAAACAAGCTAAAAATCAAACTGAATGTTTCAAATCAATGTTTAATAAAGATACGTTTGTGCTGTATAGAAAATATACATTTTAACAATGTACAAATTTTTGTAGCACAATATAAATGTAAACATTTAATATGAATTTTAAAGTAGCCTACTTTTCTTACTTATATTAGCTCTACTATGCTATTAATAATCCTTTAATAATCATATTTATTTGTGGTGATATTTGTGGTCGAGCACAGTTAACTGTTTCCAAAAATTGTTTATAGCACCTATCATGGTTCTTGGAATCCCGTGGGCTGGTTATACCCTAATCTCGTCAGCTTGCAGCATTTAATTGAGGTCACTTCTTTAGTGGCCAGATTGGGCCATCTTTAGAACATGCACCTAAGATGTTTAAAATAGAGCATAATCTACTTTGATGAACACCTTTCAGACCGCCAGGACTGTCAAGGCTCCAACTGGATGAGCGGGCTGTGTGCGGACACTGAGCTGTCTGCGCGGGTGTGAATAGTGGTCTGTAAAGGTCCTAGGCTCAAGATCAAGCGAGTGTGTCATTAAACTTGAGGGCAGATTTGTATAGCTTGAGTGTATTAGACTTTTACAACTACAACATCTATTAAGAGCTGATCTGTGAGCAATGAGGTTGGATTCGCTGGGGTGTAATGAAGTCAATTTTCATTTTATGATTATGGCAGGTTAAGTTGCTCTGGACAGTACACTTTACTAAGGAATGAGCTTTTTAGTTAGTATTCCTAGAGCCTAAAAACAAAATGTAAAAAATGTGGCGCCAGTGCTCTTGCTCTTGCAGTTGGCTCCAGGCACAGAGGTTTGAGTCAGACCTGATCTCATGCCCTCTCTGTCACCCTTACTTTGCTATCTACACTCTACTCTCCTATAAATAATGGTGAAAGCTAAATATACATACACCAGCGCAGGAAAAAGACTAATTACAGTTAATTGCATCCAATAAAAACACTTTTGTTTCTACATAATATATATGTGTACACTGTGTATATTTGTTATGTATAGCCTATATAAATACAAACACATGTATGTATATATGTATATAAAAGATATTTTTTGACATATATTTATATATAATATAAAATACACAAATATAAATATATATGAATATGAATTAACCAATTTATGTACATGTAAATATTTTCAAAATATCTACTGTGTGTGAATATTATATATATATATATATATATATATATATATATACTTAATCATGGTTATTTTAGTGTTGTAAAATAAAAATAAAAATAATAAATGCAATAAAATAAATAAACTTAAGAAATGTTCTGCTCTTAATGTGCAATATTAGCCATGGCAACTTCAATTTTAAAGGTTCAACATTTTATTTTTACAGTATATAAGGGATCTGTAATATTCATGTATCTAAGGCAACAAAAACAGGGTGAAGCAGGTCATGCAATAGCCTTGCACATCAAAACAGCTTTAGTGAATTGACTAACACACGTGCAATTCTTGTGTGATAATACAAAAACGAAGAGAGAGCAATAAATGTACGCAAAGAAAATTGTAATAGGCTACCAGAAGAATTTCACAGACCGACAACAAACCATAAGTCAGCCTTATGCAAAAGAATATCCTTCCTGGTCCCAACTAATCCGATCATCACTTCTTCAGAACCTCTAGAAGAGAAACGCAAAACCTCTCTCGCTCAGAAACATAGCTTGACCCTCCGGCCAAACAAGTCATATTTACAACCGCGCCTTCTGAGCCGATTTACATTTGTTCCCAATAAGCCGATTAGCCAGAGGAAGCTTTGCGCTCTCTTGTGTCTTGTATCATAACGTTAAACATGGTTTAGTCATCATGAACAGACTGCTGGGAACTCCGGTCTTCCTCGCCCACCTTCCTCCCACCCTCTGGGCTCCTCCTAATAAGGCCTGCTACTCAACAGACTGAAAGTGCACTCACTCTCACCTTGGGCTGTTTGTTTGTGTATGTGTGTGCAGACAGAAAAGGTTATATACAACAGTGTGTTCATGTGGAAAGATTTATAGCATTATGCCAAAGCTTACAGTAATTTTAGCAGTAGCATTTAAGACAACACAACCAACTCTCTACATTTAGCTACTACATATTTATGGAACACGGATTGTTAAATCTAGCCTATATGTTATGTATTAATAATATTAATATATAATAATAATAATAATTCTAAGCCTTTTTTAAAGGCTTGCTTAGTTGATAAAGAATAATACATGAATTCTATTCAGCTTATTGATAAAACATGTAAACAAACAATATTGTTTGCTAAAGAACTGAATCTTTTTGGAAAATTATTCCATCTTGTTTTCTATTATTATTTTTATTTAGTTGCTGTCTGTATTTGTATCAGGGAAGAAAAAGAAATATTTGGCTACTTGGATGTCTTGGTAGTTTTGTTGTGTCTAGTTCTAATAAAAATAAATAAATAAATAACAAATTTTTTTTCCAAAATTTATCAGCAATTTTTTTAAGTTAAAAATGTATTCTATCTAAAAGCTTTATTAATAGAAATGTATTTACGTCTAACCTTATACTAAATAAAGCGGTAAATTCGAGAGACGAATAATTACACCAAACGCGACAACGTCAATCAAATCACAGCCAATCATAATAGCGCGTGGGCGGGCTCTCTGTAGATTCAGTCCTCTCGCAACGAAATGAATAAGTGCGTGAAGTATTACACATATACCATTAACACTATTCAAAAGACATGTTCAGTGACTGATAGAGTGTTGAAATAGACTTGTTTATGTAGCTTACATTTTGCTTACAATTTGAAGTTCAAGTATTTTAATTATCACTGTTATTATGCTTTTATTTACTCGTACAATATAGCCTACAACTTATATTAAACGGTTTTATTATCCTTATTTTGCAATAAAATAGCTACCACGTTCACCGTTGCGTCACGATGCCAAACTAAAATAATAATGATAGTAAAATAGTCTAAAACATAAATATATACTGTTATCGAAAAACGTTTTAATTGAATGACTCCAAAAATGTGATGTAACCATAAAGTAAAACATATTTTAATTAGTCTAGGACACCTTATTTGTTATTTAAAAAATAAATAAACAAAAATTGTATTTATATATATATATATTTTTATTTATATAAGACACAAACAAACAAACAAAATCACAAGCATTAACTAATTTAAACAATTAGTGAATATTTATCCAAAATATTTATTTTCTTTTGAAATTGCGCCACATGACATTTTACAACCATGTCCTGTCAGGAAAAGACAAAGGTGTCTGATAGTTTTGATGAGGCTTTTTTTTATTTTGACATTTGATTAAAAATATAATATTTAAAAAAATAATTTATATGGTAAAAGTGTATCAAAGTAAATAGCATTTAGGGCATTTATTGATAGAAAACAAAAATACTTGCCATTTGATCATGAATTTTACTGTGAGTCTCTATGTGGTTGTGTGTGTGTTTATGTCCGATTATAAATATGCATCTGCTGTGCTATATTAGATAGTCTCTGTTACTGTACATCCGTAGATTATGATTTATAAAAAAGACAGAAGTCAGCTCTTCTAATGCTGTATGGCACCATCCAGAGCAGCAGATTTATCCACTGCATTATCCTTAACTGTCCAAATGATCCTGGGATCCCTGTCACTCTAAATGCCCATTTACAGCTTAACTATTGCATATTTAGACCAGCAGAGGGTTTGTTAATATGACTGCTGGCATGATACCTTAATTACAATATAATCCAGCCGGAGCAATTGCTCTCTGACCTCTGAGATTGTAGCCATGCTTTCTGAAAATTCTGCGGTGCCGTGACAAAATTAGGCCTGTGTTTGCTTAATCTGCTCCATTATGGATATTTCGAAAATCACAATCTAATGGTCACTGATCCAACATGTTTGATGAACGGTAATCCTTCGTTTGGCTAAACAAAGCCAGACGTGTTCTCTAGGCCATTTGAACAACAAAAGCATGATACTGTGATACTAGCTGGAGGCGTGTAAAGGCAGGATGGTGTATATGAACAAGTGAAAAGCATGTTTAGGAGGGATTTAGAAAGAGGGAAACATAACAGAGAGAGAGAGAGAGAGAGAAATGAGAGCAGCCTGCTCTCATGCAGTCTGCACAGTACATCCAGAGGAATCTGGGGCATCTAATGGCCCCTCACCCACTATTCCTGCTCTCTCACTCCTTCTCTCTCTCTCCTGTTTTTTTTTTTCTGCTGTGGGGCATGCTGTGACCCCACACCGTGGGAATCTGTGGTCCAGCGGATGACTTTAACGCTCTGACAAAAAAAAGGTTGAAGAAATAGAAGAGTCTGTCTCTTTTTTATTAGACCTTTGTGATTTAAAAGCAGAGAAAAAATTCAAATGGAAAAGATTTTTAATGGGTTTTTTTTCTTCAATAATTGAAAAAATAATGCTAGTAATCACAAACAACATAAATAAAATGAATTATAAAAGTGTAATCCATTCAGAAGATATGATACTAAAAGCCAAGAGAAGAGTTTATTAACGCCTATCAAAGATTACATTTTTTTACTTGTGTTTTGTCTTATGCAAAACACATCACAACAATAAAACTATTAATTACAAGCAATCATCTTGCTCAGTAGTAAAATGTATGCCTATATTAATGTATGGCATTTTCCCCGGTGACTGAAAGATACACTTAATAATAACAAAAATGCAAAATGTAAAATAAATTCAAACCCCTTAAAAAGCAGCTTCAGTGATGAATTTATGAATTTGGCTGCAAATAACAGGCCTATTTAATCGAATCGTTAACCATAAACCATAAACCATCAAAAATACCGAATCAGTCAAAATATCCAACCCAGTCTCACGGTATTTAGTCCCTGGCACGAATAAATAGATTACATGAAATAACGTGACAAAATCACGAAATATCAATTGAAAACGTCTGTAACTTTTCACAACTGAACCTCAGCCTCAGCTAGGCCGCAGTGTCGCTTCTCTCATTCTCTGGAGCAACACAAAAGCAATTGTTGGACTATTTCAAACTTACATGACGGAATATAAAATATTAAACAGCCTGTAAATGTTTGAAGGCTTAAACATGTCAGGCCACTAAAACAACGCTTTTCCTGTTTCATATGCTCGTACGGCCCGCAGTGTGGAGAACGGGGCAATCCAAACCCTATAAAATAGCAATCATGTCTCTGATGAAATCTTCAGTGTTTCCCAAACAAATGTAGGTTATTGAAATGTTAACGGGCTTCTCTCCTCAATTTTCTCCTGTTTTAAAAGTGTAAATATTAGGCTATAGGACCATTTTTATTATATTTTGCACGTGTTGTTCATGCCTTTAATAGCCTATTGCCCAAATTATTGTTTTTATTATTTTGTTTCAAATGTAACTTGCCGTTTATGGTGTACAGGTTAAGCTGTGTCCGAGGTAATGGTGCAAATCTAGATCTTGATGCTGTAAAGTAGGATCAGTCTCCGTGACATGACTGCAGTGCATGGAAATGAGCAGCTATCTGGACACAGACGTTAGTTCTATAATCGGAGCTACGGGCAGCTCATACATCATGCAAAAAGGGCCCGAAGGGTTTTCTTCAAATGAACTGTGTGGGTCTGTGAAAATAATATCAGGGGCTTTCCGTCAGAATGAACTTTTCCACTGTAGACAGCCGTGAAATAATCTGACCCGACACTTCAAACCATCTGCGCTATCCATCCGTCTCCTTATTTATTGCGCGCTGTAGCTGATACTATACCACAATTTTTATATGATATGGCATCTCCACAAACCGTATGGCTGACAGGTTTGTCAAATGATACCCCTCTCAAATCCTTATCAGTTCCCAAATGAGCTCAAATATTTCATTGATGCACTGTAGTTTAAAAATCCAAATAGACTAAATAAATAAAAGCAATTAAAATACACAGGACGATATGTAAATATTTGTTTTTTGCTGATTGTATTGGAAATGCTCGATTAAAACTGCTTATGTAAGTCGGTAATAAGAGTCTTTAGCCTAACCAAAGATCAGCAGACTCTTTTCCACGTGCCGCTGCAAGGCGGAATGGTATGTCCAGTTAAGATTCGTTTCATTCTAAACAGCTTGATATTAAATTTGACAGGCCAATGACTGTTACGCCGAGCTGTCAGATGTCTACGAGCTCATATCGCTGAATGCGTAACTGAATCTTTCTTAATTTGTTTCCTTTTTGTGTCAGCGACCGTGATTCTTCACAAGCGAGGCTGGAGACGTCGAGGCTGGCGACTGACGACTTCCACGAAAATCCACACAAACACACGGATGATCTTATTTAATGTCATTTCAATCCGAGCCATTCGCGCGTCGCAATACGCTTCGGATACGTCTGCGCTCGCGCACTCGGAACGATAAAACGCCAATTACGTCTTCTCCAGTGTTAAGACTATAAAAAAGCCCGACAGCTTAAATATAACATTTCGCGAACTGTACTTTCCATTAAGGTTTAAAATTCTCAGAAAGTAGTTTAAGCGTCACTTAAAATGTGCGTAAATCGCGCAATCGAGCATAATTGACTGGCGGGGATTCGGTAAAAGCAGAGGTCGCTGATGTTTACTTTCTAAAAGGCGCTGTCGAGGTCTGGGAGGTGCTGAAATCTACTCGAGCTCAGTTCCGCGTGATTGGCACGCTTGACAGTGATTGACAGGCGTCGGTGGAAACTACGCAACCGATCTGCCAAGTCCAATAGAAAAACAGAAGCGGGCAGCACGTCTTTTCCCTCCTCAAAAAACATCTTCATTCTTGTGCTATAATCTCGTGCCCTCGAACTCTCGGTGTCTCCAACTGAGGCAGCATCAGTCCGACATCGCTATTTCTCTGCGTCGTTTGCGTTCATCGGTTGACTCTGGAATAGCCTTTTTGTCTGGATTCGACTGGGGGGAGGCAGAGAAAAGCCACATAAAGCACGAAGCTGTGCTTGAGGTAGCGAGGACTCCGAGGGGGGAAACAGAAGCCTTCAATGTTTCAGTTGCCAATCTTGAATTTCAGTCCCCAGCAGGTAGCGGGGGTATGCGAGACTTTGGAAGAGAGCGGAGACATCGAGCGTCTCGGCCGATTCCTGTGGTCGCTGCCCGTCGCTCCCGCTGCCTGCGAGGTGCTCAACAGGAATGAGTCCGTGCTGCGGGCTCGGGCTATCGTAGCCTTCCACACCGGGAATTTCCGTGAGCTTTACCACATTCTGGAGAACCACAAGTTCACCAAAGAGTCCCATTCCAAACTGCAAGCACTTTGGCTGGAGTCACACTACCAGGAGGCAGAGAAGCTCCGAGGACGCCCGCTGGGGCCAGTGGACAAATACCGGGTACGGAAGAAGTTCCCTCTGCCTAAAACAATTTGGGATGGGGAACAAAAGACGCACTGCTTTAAAGAAAGGACCCGGCATTTACTTCGAGAATGGTACCTCCAGGATCCTTATCCGAACCCGAGTAAAAAGAGAGAGCTTGCACAAGCTACGGGACTCACTCCCACACAAGTGGGAAATTGGTTTAAAAATCGAAGACAAAGGGACAGAGCCGCGGCCGCTAAAAACAGGTGTGTTTTCCCGATTTTATGGGGCTTATATTGAGCAAATATTTCATATTTTCGCTAAAATGATTAGCCTACAAACTAACGTAAGATATATCGATCAAATCTAAACGAATGTGGATAAAAAAAAGGCCAGGCTAATGCATAACATCCAAGTCTGTTTAACAGATAAACCGATAGCATCCTGTTTAAATGGAAAAAAATATATAGATCGATTAATCTACAAATGAGACCGGTTATTTGGCTGTTTGTAACTATCTTCAAAGGAGCAATTTATTTAATGATTAAACTCGACATTTGCTAGAATTGCTTAAAAATGTAATGAAATAAAAATGAAATAAAGGAAAATAAAAGCCAGCAAAAACGTCACACGTACAAAATACTTCACTTTTAACCAAAAAACAATGGTTAGCTATTGTGTGTTTATTATGGCTTGGGCCTAGTCTCCGTCATCGCGTAAAAGTCCTTTTCGATACGCCAAATAACAATTAACCATGATGACTGAAAACGGTTACAAAGATTAAATGATGCCCTTTCGCGTTTCAGCCCGAGAAATAATCTTGCTTGGTTTCCACAGTTTAGCTGTGAATTGAAGAAATTCTAACGTGATGTCAATAGGCTTTTTGTTATGCAAGGTGTTTGCTTGAGTGATGCGAGCAGGGAAGTTTCTCACAAATAATAATAGCAATAATAATAATAATTTACCTCTGCAAAATTGTGTTCTAATTGTGTTTTACATTTAAAGCTGAAAGAAACGCATTAAAATTGGGCTATATTTTAAAACTGTTAATTGATATTTTAATAGGCTATAATTCTATTCATGATTAAAATGTTTTTAGACTAATAAATTAAGAATTCTTTTTTCTAAGTTGCATTAATTTTATTAAACAAAGCCTAGATAACAGATGTAGGCTCCACGCGCACTGGCTCTACAGATGCTCTCCCATTTCGTGTTCTTCCGGGGCATTCCGTTAGTAGGCTAAACCTGGAGTCTGTAAGCAGAGCATCTTTTCATAATATGTTCATAGATAACGTTTACAGTAGGCGATTTCGTTTTTTGTTCAAATTAGTTAACGCGTTCTTGCATTCATTGCACTTATTTATTATAGAAATCTATTAGAAATCTCGTATTAATCATCGGTTTTATTTAGGTTAGTTTTAATAGACGACCCTTCATCTAAACCGAATCCTTTTTCTTTCTTTTTTAAAGGTTACAACAGCAGGTGTTGTCTAATGGCTCGGTTCGGTCCCTAACTGGAGAGGATGGTGCTGTGGACCGACTGGGGAACGCGTCGAGCCCTGAAGCGAGCCTGTCGAGCAAAGCCGCTGCGTCGGCTATCTCCATCACTTCAAGTGACAGCGAATGTGACATCTAACATCGCACCACGAACCGGCCCGCGGGCTAAACGGGAAGACTATGAGGAAAATTAACACATACGAAGGAAATCGAGACAGACAATCAGCAAGATAAACAAGCACATTAGTGCCTGCCTTAACGTATCAGAGGCCGTGTTTTTATTTTACTTCATTTTTTATTTGCAGGCTGTTACACCAGCCCGGAATCGTGGGATTCATGGAATGCTTTATCTTTAAAATGTATTTATCTTTTTGTGAGAGCAAAGTGGGGGCAAACGCAGGGGGGAAAAACAATACTATCTGTATTAAAACTACTTTTGTAACCGATTGCCTCAAGCAAATAGGTGCCCCTACGGAAATGATATTCACACTTTTTGTTAATTTTGAAAGGACTTCATGGTGAAACATTTTACCTCCCAGGTTTTCTAAGGTGTTTACGCATTAAATTGTTGCTCTTATAGAATCTGATTTTTATTTGCTTGGTCATTTCAAGTCTGGTCATTTTCGGTGTTAAACGATCGACTTTTAGAGCATGTGCGCCGATAGTAAAGATTAATTAAGGACTTACCGCTAATAAAACATTGATGCTCAAAGTAACCACACAGAATTATTCTCATCAATTACCAATATTAAACCCGACTCATGTTTATTTTCGATAGCTATTTTGATGATAAGCTATATTTTATTATTATTGTTAGCATATTATTATTTAGCTATAGCATGTGTTGAATTTTTTCATCTATTATTTTAGATTGAACCTACATCCTATTTGTTTTTAGCTTTAATAGCATATGTGCATGCATTGAGTCTGCATGCGCTCTTCATTTAGCCAGACAAACCACTTGAACTTTTGCCTCTGTATTCCTGGTATAAATGGTGTGAGGTTCACCCACAGCCAGTAATCGGTAAATGTAGGCTATAGTGGTGTGTTTAACCTGATAGCTTACTGCGCGTCCAGACGCGTTAACCGCTCCGTGTGATTGCTTTGCCGTCCAGTAATGCTTTCTGACAAGAGAAGGTCAACGAGAGGGCGAAGCGCCTTGGTTTCAAAACGAGCAAGGAAAAGCATCCAAACTTTGTAAAATGCATAAGCCAGTGCTATAAATTGAGATTGAGGAATTTGCTTATTCATTTATGCTTTAGTTGCTTTCAGAAATAGCTACTGCGTAATTTCGATCGTTTACAGCGTTTAATATTAGCCTATTATTATTATCAAGGTCAAATCAAAACCTCAAACCCCAATGAATTTAAACATCTAAAATGATTATTCTTTATGATTATTATTATTAATAACTCATCCGTTGGCGTTTCCATTGTTTAGCCTATTGCTTTTATTTTTCGTTTTGTATCGCGGTTAAATTCTTTTAATGTCACTTTTGATACGGGAAGGAAGGACAAGCTGTATGTTTAATGTCTGTTAATAATGCTTGGGTAACAAACTGCTATTAAAGGAAAAAAAGAGGCATAGATGTGGTAGGGGAAAGGAGAGCACGCCATTGAGTGCGCAAAGGGACAAAAGCGGAAAGATTAGGTGAAAAGAGTGTTTCTGACAGTCAATAAGGTTGTCAAACTCTTCAGCGCTAATCAGCGGTAATGACCGGTTCTCAAACCCAACTGGAACAATAGTGAGCTCTTCAAAGCTCTGTTGGGGTTAAGGGGGTGCTTTCTCCCCAACGTGCTCCAAGAAGTGCATATTTATCACAATAGAAAATATAGGCTACTGTATATCATTTGTGTGTTAAATAGCATTTTGGCATTCTTCATGTCATTAGCAGATACACCACCGACACATTTTTTGAATAAACATGGCTAATTATTTTTTTTAACAAAAATATTTGGTATAGCTTTCGAATGAGATTTTCATTTTCTAAATATCACAATTAAAACTGAGCAGGGACTTGCATTCACTGAAACTAAAGGAGGTCTTTGAGGCTACAACTGAGTATAGTATTCGGAACCCCTGAGTGTTTAATAACTGCAGTGGGTTTGTGTGAACATGACAAGGCCAGAGCACATGCAACTGATAGCCCATACTAAAATTATGTTTATAACAGCAGAAGTATCTTTGATAACAATGCTTTCACTGTCTCTACATAGGTTCTATCTTATCCTGTCTTAAATGATTTTTGCAAGTCTCCAAACAATAATCAGCCAATTGTAACTACTAAAATGTCTTAATGAGGCTGGGTGATGTGATGCATCAAAGCAAGCATCCCTATGACTCGAGTAAGGTATTAAGGATTATATGCAAACACACACTTAAAAACTAATGGTCTAATAGATGGTCTAATAAAATCGATTATATAGCCTAAAAAAGGAGATGTAATAAATAGGCTCCATAAAATGTGCTTTATTTTGTTTCACATAATTTATTCAGATAGGCTAATAATAACAATTTGTTGTTTATTTGTTTCTGCAGGCTACTTTTATGGATCCTGTTTCAAACATTGTAGCTATAAGTCAAAATTCTTCGTGAGTTTGCAGGACTGGTTGTGCAGTCCATCAATTTATTTTTTATTGTTATACTTGTAATTGCTTTAAAGCACAACAGACATTCAAACGGCTCGGTTGTTTTTGTGGAAAATAATTACTCCCATTCTTTGCAATTATTTGTCAGAACAGGCCATGCGTTTGCCATTTATCGTTAAAGAATTTACCACTGTGCCGGGAATATGCACAAAATTAATTATTTATTGCTATTTTGAAGGATGAAACGGAACACAACACAAATAGCATGTATTAAACAATACAACATTGCAATAACACACATTTTCTCTTTTTGCATCACAGAGTTTACAATATCAAGTTTGTTTGTTTGTTTTTCAACCTCTGATTTCAAAAAAGGAGGTTGCATTTTAGATCTTAGGTTAGACACACAGTAGCCTACAGAGTCACAGTTCATTGATACAATTATCAATGACAATGTATCCCCACCTCTTTTTTTATGAAAAGGACAAAGCCATTTGTGAGTGAGTGTAGGTCTACATTATCTGTCGAACAAGAATACAGTCAAAGGACATACATTATGTTTGACTTTGTTAGAGCTTAGCGCCCTCTGCTGTTAAAAGTCGTTTATTAATCTGCCCACACAATGGCCCTGATTCCTAAAAAACAACAATTGAAAAGAGACTTTCTGTGTTCGGAATTAGGGCAGAACCTCTAGGCCTATAATCAACACGTTTTAGTTTTCGATGATTTGGATAGCCTTAAAAACAAACAACAAAACAACACGCTAATATTACATTCCATAAATAATTAATAAATACGCGAGGTAGGCTATATGCAAGTAATATTAATGCATTATTGGAAAACAGTATTCTTGTGAAAATCGTCTTGTAGGCCTCAAATCAGGCAACATGACATGCACAGATTTTTAAATACGATATTTTATTATATACGAAGTAAACAGTGGCTTTATAATTCTTTGTATTTTTTTTATTATTGTTATTATATTGAAGCGCCGCGTCGAGTATGAACTCACCTTGGTCACGTGTGTGCACGCGGTTAGTAAACATGCATCTGCGCTAATAGACTAGTTGTCAGTATAAAGTCCAAGACAAGTGACCAACCGAAGAACCAGCTAAACATAAGCAAATCTTAAACGTAAGCAAAAATATTGAACCACTTCAAAATCTCATCTCTTTGTTAATGACAGCGTGGTCTAAATAATATATTCATCTCTGGGGTGACCAAACATATAATTGTTTCCCCCAGTATTCGGAATTGGATAGATTACTGGATTTTTAAAGACATGTACAATTTTAGGATACTGATCAGTTTCATTTTACCAGAAGAAAAAGCGCTTGTGCGTGGATTTCGGCGAGGTCGCAGCATTACAAAGTGGAGCGAGCGAGGTATATCGCATACTCTTTACAATTATGCATTTTAATTTTATTTAAATGCACATTTGTTGTAAATTGTATTTGTATAGTGCGCCATCTGGTGTAAAACGTCCTTTTCACATTTAATTTTCTTCTTGGCCATAGATGGCACTAAATCGCAATAAACATCACATTTAGCAAATGGCTTTGCTTTGCTCCTATATATTCGATTTTTTTCTCGCAACAGTTGATAGACTTTATTTATTTATTATTATTTATTTAATTGTTTATTTATACAGATGTTTATTTAGTTTTGTGGGGCAAAAATGGTTTGAAATGATAAAAACGGTATGTTGTTTCAAGTGTAATTTAATAGTAATACACTTTTTTACATTTCTAATTTAAACTTTTACATTATTAACAATTTCGAAATTATAAAAAAATATATATATATGCATAGGCCTATAGGAATATTTTGGATATTAAGGTGCCTCGGGTAGGAAATCTTTATATTATTTTCTTTTTCTTTTTTGTGATACAACTAAAATAGGAATTAATTTCAATTCATACTCTGATGTCCTTGTCCTCTCAGTATATCTCTATTCTGTCGTTAAGTAATGCAAGATGAAAGAATTGAAGCTAAATGTAGTTTTGCAACATTATTGAAAGGACGAAAAAGTAACAGACTATGCAGTTCCAAATAACAGATATTTGTATCGATCATCCTTGTATTGCACTGCAGAATTGCATTATTTTCTTTTTAATTTCACCACAGACTATTTGTGAACGACTGTCGCTTTCCTTTTAATATTTTCCCCATTGTTGTAACTCATTTGTGTCGCACAATTTCACAATTTCAGCACCATGGCCAGTGCCTGTGCAATCCTCATTTTCTACAGTGTTCTTACAGTCATGTGCATCTTCTTCACACAAAAGACGATAACTACATCGATAAAGATAGTTTAAAATCGTCCACACCACAGCTATAAAAGCATAGAGGAACGATATAGTCCAAATCATAGATACATATGGTCCGAATCGCTTTTAAAACATTATTTTCCATGTTAGGTTTGACAGCTTTGACAGTCAATCATAATCTTTAATGATTTAAAGACCTCGAGCACTTAAAGTGGCAGGCGACCTAACTGCAGAAGGTGCACAGATATTATTGTATTGTGGTGTAGAAGACGATAATATAGATTTTGTCTTACTGTATATAGTCTGAAGTAGAAAGATCTATGCAACTAGAAAGTAACTTTCTCCTAGCCTACTAGACGCAGGGATTGTCTGCTTAACATAGGCTATCAATTTTTGCATTAAAGCTAAAGTTAAAGCTAAAGTAGGCCTATATGCTCTTTATCGAGAAAAAAAACACATATTATTTATAATTTCTTAGGATGCATTCTGGTGGGAAATACTTATAGGTTATTAATGAATATAAAATATTTTATCAGATCATCCTTGTGTTGTATGATTTATCATTTCAAGCCACAACTGAAAAATATATCACATAACCTCTTCTTTTTAAAAAACTAAACAAAATAAAACATTTTCTTAACCTCACCCTGTCTAGCTACTATTCACCTGCCTGAAACGTCGTTTTGCCAGCACTTCTTGTGTCTGTTTGCCAATAATTGTATTCCTCAATTATAAGTCGTCTGCTAAATGCATAAATGTAAACGTGTCCCAAACTCTCCCACGGTTAAGCGTGTTACGCGGACTGTTATACAAACTCTTTCCACTAGAGAGCGGCAAATATAGCAAAATGCTGCACTTTCACAGTTTCTTATCTGGTAGCAACCTGAATCTTTCTTTGGTTATTTCACGTTTACATAATTAATAAAGTGCTCAGTCAGAATACTTGATAAACTTCAAGGTTTGTGCGTCACTTTGATTACGCACCACTTCTATAAATGTGAAATGTAACAAAAGCTCTGACTCTCTTTGTAGTACCCAGCAATGACCAAACGATGGAGATCTACCAATGATTTGGCTGACTATTTCACTTCTGAGGATTTGGTGTCCTGGATGGACTTGGTAGGGGAAGTGAAGCTTACAATCACTTAACATCTATATTTGTTACATTTTCCCAGTCTGTATGATATCCATGGTATTTGTCAAATAATAGGCATTTTTATAATCAACAGTTTTTCACATATTGATTATAACGACTAGCCAAGACACCTAATCACAAAGTAAGGCAGATATGAAAATCGAAATGCATGAATGGCATTGAACAAATGACAAATGAAAAACACAATGGCTGGTAGTCAGTGAATGGCTCATAAGAAATAATTGATACACAGAACTCTATAATCCCTTGTAAACGCGCACATATCTTCATGCATATTGAAATCCTTTCATGAAAAGATGTAAAATGCATCTTAATGATTCATTCTTAGTGGCTGAAACTTTTCCTTTTTTGCATAGAGACTTACCTCAAGCATGCAGTCCAGATGGCATCCAGGTGACCTTAGATGTTAGTATGGCAGCACATGAATGATGCAGTGTCTTGAAAACTAAATTGATTCCACAACAGATGCCCTGATGGGAAATAAGGAGATAAGCATGCTTATTGCCTTATTTTGTATGTTATTTTATTACTTAAATGATGGTCTTGTTAATGGCCTGTGCTATTTTTTGATAGTGCTCGCTCTCTTTTTGCCAAATACCTTGTTTGAAAATATATACCAATCTGATGCAAAATTTCAAACATGCTCATGATTTTTTTTTTATTGCTGAGCAAAATGTATAGATTCCTAGCATAATGAGTGGCACCAGTTAATAAGTGCACTTGTCTGAGGAGGGATGCTGACTTGAAATGCTACAGTAGAGGTTTTATAAATAACTCTGGTTTCTGGTTTCTGCAGCTGTCACCATAGTTAATTCCTGCTCCTTGTATCTCTCTGAGGACGGTCTGTGAACCCTAACAAGTCCTGGTGCATCAGATAGCTTGTAGATTTATTCAAGACCAGAAAACATCCTGTTATAAAGAAAAGGCCTCTGAAAAGTGTAAAAGTCCCTCGTGCACCATGCATTAAGACCATTTGTTGTGGGTTTTACCTTACCTTAATATATTTGATCTTTGAATATATTCAAAGATTCTTATCCGTGGAATCTATTCTTTGAATAGAACGCTTCTATATCATCCTGCTTTCAAATTATGAATATATTCAAAAGATATGCAAATTAAAGTTCATCGTAAAAAGTCCTGATACTAGCTTTTCTTTACAGTCTCTGCTACTCTTCATTCTATTTCGTCCTGTATCCATAATTTGAAGCTTATCTTGCAATGTGAAACAGATCCCGGTTAAGGTGCGTTAAACCCTCATGCAACCCAGTAATTCTGGTCGAGGAGCAGCGGATGCAGACTGAGCCGCTGAATCTCTGTCCTCTTCGTTATTATCCCCGTCCCACACACTGAACCTTTAGATGAGACCGGGTGCTAATGAGGCTAAAGCGGCCTCTTCCGTGGGGATCTGAGTGAAGAACACTCACTGGGGCATTAAAGCTTTGTCTCATTCTTTTGAAATTGCAGTGAAATAGCTTTAATTAAGTCAGTTCCTAGATGTTAAATGACATAGAAGGAACTAAAAATGAGTTGAGGAAGTCCACTTTTTTGAGCTGGCATGTGTTCAAACATATTCACACAAATGTTCGTTTTATTATCTGTAGTCCTGCAATATAGTATTATACAATATAGTATAGTATGAGAACTACTAAATAGCTATTGATTTTCATTGTATACTAAAATTGATACAATGTACAATAGAAGGGATGCAGGTCGTGTGACAGACGCAGTTTGTAGTTGATGTTGACATAGAGGGTCCACAGGTGAGCGATTGATGGCAGGCCAGAGGATGGACAAAAAGAATGGAAAATGTTTGCGCCTGAAATAGAAAGAATGCATAGAAACATGGAGATGGTGTATTTGCGTGTGTGCTTGTTTATGCGACGTTGTGGATAGTAAAACACAAGGATAGTAAAACCTGAAATTTCTGTCGTTGTGAGGATTGGCCCACAAGATAAAAAAATTTATAAAAAGTATGAATTATGTTTCTTTTCTGAAACTGTATCAATGAAAACAGGTTTTCTGTAAAGGGGAGGTTTAATGTTGTTTGGTGAGTTTTAAAGTAATAGAAAAAAATAGAAAAAAGTAATATGTGTGTGTGTGTGTGTGTGTGTGTGTGTGTGTACATATAATGTGTGTGTATATATTTATATGTGTGTGTATGTGTGTGTGTGTGTGTGTGTGTGTGTGTGTGTGTGTGTGTGTGTGTGTGTGCGTGTATACATTTGGCAATCATAAAAAAAAATTACTACTTTTCAACAGGTATGCATTAAATTTAAAAAGTAACAGTTTAAGCGTGTAACAAAAGATTTAAAAAAATGTAAGATAAACACTGTTCCTTTGAACTTTCTATTGATCAAAGAATAGACTAATTTAACACTTTCCACAAAAATAGTAGGCAGCATCATTCATAATAATAAGAAATGTTTCTTGAGAAGCAAATCAGGATATTATTATAATTTCTGAATGATCATGTGATACTAAAGACTGCAGTAATGCTGCTACAAATTCAGCTTATGTTATATTTCACAATATCACTATTTTACTTTGTTTTTGAGTAATAAATGCTGCCTTGGTGAGCATGAAAGACTGTCTTTTCTTTTTTTTTTCAATATTTAACAACCTTAAGTTACTAACCCAAATTGTTTTTACTTAAGTGTATATGATGTATGGCTTAAGTGTTTTAACAGGTCACCCACGTGATGATAATATTGGACTGGCACCCTTATGTATTTCTGCATGTGGTTTAAATATAACTTATTTACTGTGTACAGATTATTTATGGAGACACTGGGCCATCAGGCCAAATATTTTGTTACAAACATCATATTGAAAGTAAGAATTAATTACTTTGTAATACTTAACCATCTTCTGAGGTAGAAAATACTGGCATGTAGAATACAGAACTATAAAGATAACAGCTTTTGGAAATTCTTCATCATGTCTAGCATGCATTGCAGAGACGATGCAGGATTACAAATGATTTTATTTCTCTCTAAGAGCCGTCCAGGCTTGTCTCAGACGTGGAGGACATCAAAGTTTGTCTCACCTTATGAGTTTATGTTTTGTCACTCATTTAACTCTCCCGATAAGCTTTGGTGAAGCATGAGCTGCTCTGCAAGGAGCAGTGACAGACGGCACTAAACATTCCAAGCAGTGGGAAACGGGACAGCTGAGAAAGAGAAAGACAAAGACGCTTGCTTTTGCGACGTGTGACTGCTAAAGTATTTGACTTTTACTGCATGAAAACATCTAAATGCATAGCTTTTTCTTCTTCACTTTGTCACCTTCTCCCTGAGTCACCTCTCTGGCATTTTTCTCTTTTTTTTCTTCCTCTCGCTCCTCCATCTCACTCTTCCCTCCATCATCTGTTAGGTGAATAGTATCCGCCAGGTTTGTGAGACTCTTTTGTCTCGGAGCAGGAGATGTTGGCGCAGCCAGATCATGTTTCAAACTTTCATTTCCTGAAATGTTTGAGGGAACATCCAGGGTTTTATCAGTGCCCGTTACGCTGAGCGAGGGGAGGGGAGGAAGGGAGAAGGAGCTCGAGTTACCTGGCCAGTCACTTAGCCATCAGTGAACAAACGACTCTCTCTTTGAGCTCCAGTTTAATTCAGATTTGCTCAGTGCTCACTCGGACACACACATGCAAAATGTATAGTGCTCATGCTACAATATAAATCATCAGGTCAAGCTCAGCAGTGTTGTTGCAGATGAAACTAATGTGCATAGACTAGCAAGAAGCTAGATGATATTTTAATGTGATAACTTACCTAAAAATGTAAATTCTGTCATCATTACTTACTGTCATGCTATTCCGAACCGGTTTGCCTTCTTCCTTTAAAACACACACACACCCACAAAAATGTTTGAAAGAATGTTGAAAAAACCATTTTTGTCGATACAGTGAAAGTCAGTGGGGTCCAAAAAAAAAACATTATGAGACAGAGTGAGATAGTTTCATTTTTTTAAATGAATTATCACTTTTAAATTCAGTGCAAATTAAAGAATGATTGACCTTCTCTCTTGGACGCAGATCGAGATGTTATGACAGGGTGTCTGTCAGCGCTGGTCACCTGTGAGTCTCCTCCCACAATGCCCCTCTTCACCTTTGTAATTGTGCGTGTCTTCACCTCTGCACTCCACAGGAAGGATCTCCTTTCTGTGTTTGTCAAGTCTACTTACAAAACCCAGTGTGGAAATGTCCAGTGGGAAACGATAGCTGGGTTTGCTCGGTTTAGAGCTTCAGAATATGTGTGTAAACAAACAGTTATTCTCCCTTACCTTAGTGAGATCGGTCTCTACACGTTGCTTTTCTTATCACAATAGATTAATGGCAGATATATATATATATATATACACACATAAGATTTACACTGAAAGTCTATACTATACAGTTAAATATATTAAAAATAAATACAAGTAAAATTAGTCATTTAAAATTCACAATGTTAAAGTGTACGAAATAAAAATATATTTATTTTGAGATTTACTGAATAAATTTAATGTTTTAATGGTGTTATAAATTACATTTAATATGACATTAAGTTATTTATCATAAATGAATTATTAAGTAAATGTTTTTGCTCTTTAAAATCTTCTTTGCATGCCAAAGCTGCATTTATTTGATCAAAATACATTAAAAACAGTAAATGTGTAGTAATATTGGTTTAAAATGAATTTCTTTTCTTCTTCTTTTTATTGACAAATCTGAATTTTCAGCAGCCATTATTCAGTCTTCAGTGTCACATGATCCTTCAGAAATCATTCCAATATTCTGCTTGATTGTTTTGTGGAAGCCATGATTCAAAGTTCAAAAGAATATTGTTTATTTGAAATGGATATTTTTGTAGTGTTATAAATGCCTTCATTGTCACTTTTAATGAATTTGCTGGCCCCAAACTTTTGAACAGTGGTTTGCATATTATAATTTCTAGATTATTCCTCCCTTTCTGCCTGTTTATTACCATCTGTATTCAGCCCCTATGCAATATTTCTTTCTTCCTTTTCTTTTTTTGAAGTACGCTCAAGTCTTGAAAACATTTGTATGTGTGAAAGTGACTGTGTACACACACATTTATATGAGGCTGTGCATTCTACACGTCGGCTGCTCCATGGTCATCACCCTTAAATACCTGCTCTCTGAACCCTGGAGCGGCTGACGCCAGGCTCGCAGCGAGTCTGTGAAAAACCCCTGCCCTCTTACTCTTCAGACGCTGCTGATGGAGGACTCCCTGCCTGGGTGACAACTGCCTCCACTCGTTTATCAGTGAGGCTTGGCTTTGAAACCTGAGCCTCTGTGACCGTTTGGAAGTAATCCGTTACCCAGCTCCTCAGAGCAGACCATGACCATCGAGGGTGCTGGGAAAGCGTGTGACCCTCGACTTTTTACAGATGAAAGCGTGAAGTAGTGCCAAATTGATGGACTAATATTGCTGTCATTTTGACAAATCTATAAACGATAGAAACTTCCCCAGAGAGGAAGCTCATCTGAAATCAGCTGTAATTCTACTGTAGAGAGATGACGCACAGGCAGGTGTGCAACACAGGCTTTAGGCCACCTTTTATGACGCGTGTTTGCTTGAGTGCTTGGGGAACGTGGCATTTGTTTGTTCACAAGCGATGCCTTTTTTTGACCTCCTACATTGAAAACTAGTTCCCTGTATTGTACCACGTGACCCCCTGTGAAGGTACCATAGTCTAAAGCTCTGATTATGTTTTTTTCAGACCTTCCTACATCAGATAATTACAGTAATTGAAATAGTATTGTTAATATAAACGTTGAAGTCTGGAACACAATGCAAGTCAGGGAAACGCACAGTCACTGTGGTGATGCTATTAATCAACTTCCTGTAAGGTGATACATACAGCGTACTGCATTTGGCCCGTCCGTCTAGCTTTATTTTTCTGTTTAGTCTTTTTCGAAAGAACGAACAAAAATAAAACTAAACAAAAATCTTTTAAAAGCTGTACATTAATTTTAATAAAAAGTTGTTTTTTTTGTGTGTGTGTTTTTTAAGGGCTGATCTTGGGCTCTTCTATAATAGGTTCTAAATCAAAAATGTTTAATAAATAAAGAATTATTGCCAAACGAGTAAAAAATAATAGGTGACCCAAAAGTTAAGTAATTCCAAACCTGTATGACTTTACTTCTGTGGAAGACATAAAACGGTATTTCAATTTATTGATATTTTTCATTTCTTAGTCTATACAGTGTCTTTTTAGACTCCGTTGACTTTCTTTGTACACTCTCAGAAATAAAGGTACAAAATTTGTTACTGCGCAAGTACATTTTTACAAGGTACACTTTTGTACCTATTAGGTTCAAATATTAAAATTAAATGTTAAGTATTCAAATATTAAATATTAAAAAATGAAGGACTAGTGTGTACCGATAAGGTACCAAAATGGACCCTTAAGGTATACCTTTTGAAAAGTTACCACCCCAGTGACAGCCTTTGTACATTTATTTCTGAGAGTGTATGGACAACGCAGTAAAAGTATCTTCTTCAAAATATCTTCTTTTAAAGAAAGTCAGGTTTGGACTGACTTAGTAACTGCATTTTTTTGGACTTTAATAAAGGAAGAGAATAGGGTAGCAGTTTATTTTAGTGCTCTTGTCACACAAGTACTTGCTGTAGTGATAACAGTAAATTATGCATAATACTTGCAACTAACCCTAAACCAAACCCTAATCCTACATCCAAATAGTAAGTGTTAACAAGTATTACTCAATTCTTAAATGTGTAATTACACTGTAACAAGCACACCTTAAAATGAAGTGCAACTGAAAATAAAATATTATTTATTGATATTATTTAATCTTCTTTGATTTATGCTTCAGTGAATTGTAACGAATACTCCTTTGAGTTTTCAGAGTCTACTACAGTTAATAAGGGATTCTCAGCACCTCTCCGAGGCCATATTCTTTGACAACACAAGCATATGGAAAACTACTTTCGCATATTATTGCAAATGCCCAACCGTTCCTCGGCGTTCCAGTGATTTATTATAAGCTGTTAACACAAACTAACATTTGCCTCCGACACAGAACCGTCTTAATCTTCTAAATTCTAAAGTTCATTTAAACAGTTTATGTCTATCTTTTCTCAACCATCTGTTTGTTCATTTGTCATTTGTGTGCTGCGGTCACACAGATATCTTCAAAACTTTCCAGGCTGTACAGGTTCCAGAAGTTTTGTCTTGTGTGTATGTTGTTTGTTTGTCCCGTCCTGTAATCCCATGATGCCTCACTGAGCCGAACCTCGAGGCGAGGGATGACCTGAGTTCAGGTGACAAAAGGTAATACAGAGAAGGGCAGGGAGCCATGAAGCCCACCTGTTCTCCCTTTACCCCCCTTAACGACTCCCAAAAGTCTCAACTATTATCTGTGAAGAAAATGGCACTCAGTCATTCCCCCTCCTAAACCCCACAAAGGCTGCTCACATTACAGCCGAACCCTTTTCTTCCCACATGAGGAACACTCTATTTGTCTCATTCACGTTCAGCACAGGCCTCTGCTTTGTGTGCTCACCTTGGTTTACAGTGCTGTAGAGCTCATGCTCCGACAGGGAATGAGGGACTGGAAACCTGAACCCTTTAAAAAGCAGCTTTGGCCCACTAGAGCTCCAAACACTCTTTCCTAACCTGCCCGCATTTTGGGTGGTGACAAATCAACAGCAAATCTTTATACTTTTTCATTTACTATTATTATTAATATTTGACTTTTTGTGCTGGACTTTAAATAGTTGTGGCACACTGAATAAAGCTGTACAGTGCACCTATATTTGGATTCCCCTTTTTCTGTTTGAGTTCAGTATTCAATACTTAACATTTAGTTCACCCAGAAATTACGAATTCTATTATTATCGACTCACTCTTAAGTCATTAAAGTCATTCTTCTGCAGAACACAAAGGAAGATATTATGAAGACTTTTGAGGTCGTAAATGGCATTAGATTAAATGGCTTTCATTGTGTGGTTTTAAAATATATAATTTTATGTGTTTCACAAAAAGAAAGTTCAAAATGAGGATGAGTAAATAATTTATTTAGTTTTATTTTCTGTGTAAACTGTCCTAGCGGGTTTAGAAAATGTGAATTGGCCTGTGTTTGTTGTGTAGATGTATTGTCACATTTTTAAACACCCACAAATATATGTTCTTATACAAACCACATTTATATATAAATAGGTTTTGAACATTTTATTAACTGACGTAGGCCTAACATTTTTTTAACGCTACTACCACTATTTATAGACTACCACGTTTACATTTTCTCTAAACTAGTAACTAATTCGTTTTATAAAAACATTTGTAAGTACGAAATAGAGCATACATTAAAAAAATTCTGAGTAATTTGCTTATCTAATTAGGCTAATTAAAACAAAATAAAGGGAAAATAGTACCCGCAAGGCTGTCAACAAATGTTGCATTCAACGTCAGAATTGCGCGTTTTGATACCCTTGGGGCGGAACTGAGGTTGCCCCTCTATGGGCGGTTCTGGGCCTCCAGTGCTCTACAGTGCGAACCTTGCGCGAGCAACTGGTCCCGATTAGCGACCGGAAATCCTCGGTACTCTCTGTTTAAAACAATTACCTTGACATGCGCGCGGGGAAGATTGGTGGGAGGCTGCCTGGTTACTCAACGTTTAGCTGGCCTAACGATCAGGGGTCCTTGTAAATTCTTTGATCCGACCACATTTTAAATCAACCAACACTGGGCAATGCCAAATTATTCTTTAAGGTTTAAATAAGTGAAGGACATTTTTAATTGTAGTTTTACTGGTAGGCTATTAATGTTGTTGTTGTCTGAAAACCATGAGATAACAAGAACATCAGTCAGCTGGCCCCAAATCCATGTTTGCGTTTTTGCTCAAAAGAAACTTATGAATGAAGCCACGTGAGTTTGCCTCCCGCAGCTGGTATGTCTTCTCTTTGGCCCAGAACCACCAGAACAAACATTGGGAGAGCGCAAAGTAAACACCCCACTACAAACCTAACGATGCACTGCGACCACAAAAGCAACACGCGCCTCCTGAGGCTAAAGGAAAATCAACAACTCCCCGCTTTTTGTTGACCCACATTATTAAGAGGACGTTTGTGACATGGGTACATTATATAGCCTAGTGATGAGCTGCATGAATTAGCCTATATGAAGAAGGGCTATTATTATGTGAATTTACATTTATAGCGTCATGCAAAGGGTAGTATTTTTTCTATTATTTATTTTGGTTTTTGTAGCCTACATTTTAATAATTCGTTATTAGTTATTTAATCATTTCTATTGGTCTGTATCTACGCAAACTAAGAAATTTACCAACTAATTGCTTGGTATTCGATTTAAGTTTGATCTGGGATGAACAGTGAAGCGGGAAAAAAAAAACACTACAGTTTTATTATACAATTATTGCCAATAGGATTTAGGAAATAATTGCATTTATTTTGTGTAATAAATATATGTGCTTTTGTACAGTAGATGATGAGCGAGGATATTTTTGTCTGATAGTGAATACTCCAATGTGTTATTTTTCCCTTTAATTAAAATTAGCATTACTTTTTATTTTAAATGTAAGGGTGTAGCCAATTATATTCTGAACTATTAACAGATTATAATACGAAGACCTGACGCTTTATCTGTAAATAAAAAAATAAAATAAAAATATCTATATATCTATATATATATATAATTTTTTTTCACCGTAC
>JAUCMU010000080.1:15485631-15504556 GCA_032275025.1 Enteromius treurensis | reverse complement strand
GATATATTTTTATTTATTTTTTATTTATTTTATTTTATTTACAGATAAAGCGTCAGGTCTTTCAGAATATAATTGGCTAACCTGCCTTACATTTTTTTTCACCGTACCTTTGTCAAACAGATTTATGCGAAAATTACCACTCCGAATTTGTATGACAGAAATATACAATATGACTTTTCAACTAATTCATCTTAGGATTTTATTGGTGCAAAACAGAATGATGAAATGCTAGACGAACGTCTTATTAGTTTGAAGAAAAGAATCGTTTTATTAACTGCTTTTGGTTTGTTTTCTGACCAGTTTAACGACTTGGCAAATGTCAGTCCGTAATAGTCTACCACGGTAAAGCGTACCATTGAGTATTTCTCTGAAAACCAGAGAAAAATTAAGGAGTTTTACTTAGATTTTATACTGTTCTTTTCCCTTATATATATATATATACAGTAAAAGTGGCAGATCTCAGTCTATATTTGGTACAAAATAAACAAAAATAAATAAAAGCTCAGACGTAATCACTTAAGAACCGAGGTCCACTAGGCTTGAAGTTAAAGGTCCCAGTAATGAATCCTGAAGCTGATGTGGGTGTCCTTGCATGCCGTGTACCGACTGCGCGGCGCCGAGGCCGGTCATGGAGTACGCCGACGCGCCGGGGTGGCTCATGTTACCCTGGAGCAGGAGCACGGAGTTCTGGTCAGGACTCTGCGGGGGCGAGAATTCGTCCTCCGAGCTTGACATCAGGGACTTCCCGCCGTCCAGCGGTGACAGCTGGTTCTGTTTGTTAGCGCCAGTGTTGCTGTTCTCGCTGTTCTCCCTGTCAAAAATAATGAGAACAGGGTTAACTTTATGTTAAATATGCGGTGTAAAATATCCAGTAGTAGTTTTTTTTTTAATCTATTAAAATAAATTCTCACGCATTTAAATTCTGATTTATTTCAGAATTTTTATTTAATAATAAACGGTCAATTGGCTATAGAAATAACGGTGATCTTTTTTTAATCAAATGATCTAAAAATATCGGTAGGCTATTTATCTTTAACCTGGCTTCACTGGAATTCTCTGTATTCTGTCTCTTGAAAGTAAATATATATAAAAAATAGGTGCTCCATCTGGCAACAAAATTAATTGCGTAAAACACAACTGATCACACTAATAATGAAAAGCTATAGGACATAAATATATAAGAATTATATGCTTTTACTGTGATGCTGATATCTGTTTTGTTCTTTCTAAAATAAAGCAGCGCACTTGGAATCCAAGTAAATATGTCAACAATAGCATCATCAGCGCTGCAACATGAGCAGCTGAGCTGGGTGTAAAAGCGCGTTTTATTGAGCTTACCTTTCTTTTGCCTCCGCTGCGCGATCCCTCTGCCGTCTGTTTTTAAACCAGTTGCTCACTTGTGTTGTGGTCAGCCCTGTGGCCTCGGCCAGCTCCCTCTTTTCCCGAGGAGATGGATAGGGGTTGTGCGTGTACCACTCCCGCAGCACACCGCGGGATTTCTCCTTAAAACAGTAGCTGGTCTCCTCGCCGTCCCATATTGTGCGTGGAAGAGGAAATTTCCTCCGCACGCGATATTTCCCCACCGCTCCCAGCGGTCGCCCCCTCAGCTTTTCAGCCTCAACGTAATGGGCCTTAAGCCACAGCTGCTGTAGCTTCGGGTGGTTGTGCGGAGAGAACTGGTGACTCTCTAGTATCTTATAAAGTTCCCTAAAGTTTCCACGGTGAAAGGCGACGACAGCCTTGGCTTTGAGGACGCTCTCGTTCTTGTGGAGATGGTCGCAGGCCGGAAGAGACCACAGAAAGCGGCCGAGACGCTCAAGGTTCCCCCCTTGTTGCAGCACCTCACACACACACGCGACTTGCTCCTGAGTAAACCCGAAGGAAGGCAACATTGACATGACGTCTGACTCCCGCTACCAGACCGCTCTCCTCTAGATGCTGTGAAGAAAGCGGAATGGGAGACACCCCGTTTGCCTTCGTTTAATGAGAGCGATTAGATCGCTTGACAAGATTTTTGGGGTTGGAGATGTCCTCTGCGCGCGCCGTGAAGTTTTGGGTGTTTGTTGAAGACAGTTTGCTCACTATCGACTCATGTCGCGCTAAAAGAGCACTGCGCGACTGCTGATTGGCTCTTCAGCTGCCCTATCCCCAGCAGCAGTGCGGAGAAAACTCTGCTTCCATTTCCTCCCACGGGGACTCGGTGGTCTGAAACTGGATCCCCCGTCTCCAGTTCTACCTGAGGGAGCCGGGCACCTCGATACTAATCAATTATAGCAACTGTCTGAAGGCAGCGTTCGCTCTTACTGCACCCAAAGCCATTACATGCTTTTTTAGCACTTATGATTTTTTTTTGTATCGTAAAAGTATTTGAATGCACAGTGCCGCATAAGTGTCGAACTTTTAGTTGATTAAACGTATAAGAAAAGACGTTCCTCAGTTGAAAATGAATTATTATTATAATTATTATGCGTAGCAGATAAGTGCAGCTGATTGTTACACAGTTATTTGCACTCTGTCTGGCTTGTGCCATTGTCAAGGGCACACGCTGTGCGCAAGGTCTAGATGCGCGCAGAGATATTTGGAGTCCCATTAAAAACAATCAGCCTCTAGAGCTGGTAAGATAACCTAATGCCAGTCACCAGATAAGTAGCGCCCTCGGCTTTTCAAACTGTTCGACCGAACGTGCAAGGCCGGTAGAATCTCTGAAATGGCGCTGCATGGTTACACAAACACGGTGATGCGTTTATTTACAAGAAAACCTGAGCCCCATCCAAGTTGAAATCAATAAATCACCTAATTCAAGTGCTCAACATCTGCTGTTTATTTGAGTTCCACAAAATCAAACAAACTTTATTAGGCTAAAAATGTATTTAGATTAAAACCCACTGTAGTACTTTTTAATGTTTCGTTTCTAATTTTGTATTTAGGACAAAAACATTAAACATAGCCTGTGGCACTTAAATGATTTGTAGCTATTCTATAGGCTCAGGGGGGAAAAATGCATTCTTCCCAGCTCTTTCTTTCTAGTCCTCTCTCGTCTCTCTGTACAGTGAAATCTAAAACCGGTGCATTAGTAAATGAGTTCTGTGTTCGTCGAGGTCTTTGCCATCCAGACGCTGTTTTAAGGCATAGATCGCGTTTCTTTATCTTCGTCGAAATCTGCAACCTGACACCAAGGCGACGCAAAACTCACAATCACTCACCCAGAATGGAGCACCTCTTTTAATTTAATTTGAGACACGGCGTTCATTTTTAAGACGCTCTTTACGCATGGGGCCGTTAATGCGGACTAGCCTCCGTTCCTTCAATCTGGCCCTGAAATGATCTTTCAAGCCTCGAGACATTGACATAAAACGAGGATTTAATCGGTTTTAGCAGCCAATCCGTACACCTGTGAAAACAACTTTTTGCCCGCACTGTCTCTGAAGGGTCAGAGAGGAGCAGCTAATGAAAGCTACCCCATCCATCTGTCCCGAGAGATCACCCAAGGCACAAAAAAGAAAAAAAGAAACATTTCAAATTTAAAATCTAAAGATCTACCACAAACTATTCTGTGGACTTATTGTATTGAAAATACATCATTTATTATATTTTTTAGAAAATCCCTAATTTGTTCAGGTTTTAAAATAATTTATTTCTTTTTACACAATTATTTTGTCTGTATAGGACTACTATATTTTATATCTTCGGTCTTATAATTTTGACTTATGTATCACTTTATTTTCTATTGGATTAAATGAATTTTCTTGGTCTTGTAACGGTGGTTTTCCAATTCGTAACCAATTTTCCATTGCTGTATGTGACTGTAGACTTTGTTGAATTTAACGACATTTAGGTCTCTTCGTCAGTAGGGTCAAGTATCAGCTTCAGTGTAACAGCACACGGGCCTGTGATTGACGGGGCTCGGGTTGTCGTAATGTCTCCACCACATTGCGGCGCGCCCCCTCCTTAAACCTCAGAAATCGAAAGGCCGTGCCCGTTCTCAGGCCCTGATCATTTCAAGATGTGCTCTTTTATGGCCTAAAGGCGAGGGTTGGCAAGGTCGACGCTAACTCCTGCACACATACCAATGGTAAACACACCATAAACTGCTTCCCTCAAAAAGACATCACGGTAGGCTATACATTGGATAACAATGAGGTCATTCTCTTAAAGCATGCTTCAATCATGTCCATAACTCTCCTGACGTATTAAAGGAATAGCTCAAATGCAAAACGCTATAATAAACCAGCAATAATTTCGTTCTTAAACACGTTATTCTTATTTTTCAGCAGTTTGAGAAAGTTTCTATTAAAGCGCCGTTGCATTAAAATCCAAAGTAATCCAAAGAGCAGACATAAAAAGACATTAATGGCAAATGAATAAATAAATACAAGTAACTTGCAAGTCTTGATCGCAGCTTAAAGGACTTGTTCATTTTTTTACTTCTACTTCATACTTTGTATATTTTTTTTGTGTTATAACATTGCAATCTCTGAGTCAACTGCAGAAATGTGAAAAATACCCCTTGCTTATCTCCTAAAATTGATCATGATAATGGATTGTTAATATAAACTAATAGGCTTTCACACCAACATTCAATTCATAATGTAGATATTTCATGGATAATGTTTGCGTTAAGGTATATTCTGTGTAAAGTCATTATTTATAGCTTTAGCAGTTATCTCCTGGGAAACAGCTACATGAGTTTTTCTGCATTTCTCTGGGATTGTGCATGCTGAAATATGACAGCACGACTTTAAGGCTTTATCACAGACTTTTCAGAGATCGCACATATTTGGGGCATGGGCACCTTCCTCTTCTCAGTTTATAAAATATGAAAACCTGATGAGGAGAATCTGTATATTATTTTAACATGATCTTTGTGATTTTTTAGTTTTAGTTTAATTTGCTGTACAAGACAGACATTGATTTTTTTTTCTTGTGTCCTCAGCAGAGGACATTAGGACTGTGTGTGTGCGCGTGTTTTCATCTCCTGGGGAGACACTACAGATTAATTACATAGCCTACTATTTAAAAAATGTTCCTATGAAATAAGATACTTCTATGAAACTTGTTTTGGTATTATTTCTATTACCAGTTGCTACTAAAAAAAAATTATTTAAAAAAAAAAGAAAAGAAAGAAAGAAAGACATTGTGTAAGTTTGTGAATGCCAACTTTTTTCACCTAATGTCTTCAAAAAATTGCAGTATTATAAACGTCTTATTCACAATTTAAGCAGTACCAATATTATATATCTATATATATATATAGATTTTATTTTATCATATGTTTATTAAGCCCCAAACACTTAAATAAATAAATACACAAACAAGCAAGTTTTTGCTGGGTCTCAGTATGGCATATCTCATGCTATGAACATCATTTTTCAGGCACTTTGTTATTGTTTTTTCCTCATTCTAAGCACAAACATCACTGATAATGATCTGTTCTATGCAGTTATTTCAAAAATTTACCTCAAGGAGTAGCCCCACATGTTATCCGCACGAAAGCTTGTAATAGAACAAGTTCTTTTCTTTTCTTTTTCCCTAGTATTTTATTTTGAGAGCTGTGTTTTTTATGTGTGGTGGTGTCAAGTCTTTGTTTTCACTACCACAACCCTCATCGGCATTCATTTCTATATTTTGCTCCTGAGATAAAGTTTGCAAAGCCACAGAAGACCTAGACCAGAAAGCTCTCAATATAGCATTCAAAAATGGTTTATGAGCATCCCTTACATTTAAGGAACTACACTGACATTGAGGACATGCAGCACTGCCCCCTGCTGGTTTGGATGTTTTAAGTTGCCAAAAGTAAAAAATATAAAAAAATAAAAAAATAAATAAACTGTCATTATCTTTTTCCAATGAAAATATCAATAATTTAAATATTAATAATAATGTAGATAATCTTTATTATATTATATTTTATAATATCTTTATATATATATATATACACACACACACACAAACATGTATAATTTTTTTGTTTTAAAAAATTAATGGACCTGTCTTGCAAACACTTTCACCCTCTGAAATAAAAATGTTGACCCAGTATTTAAAAAAACAAAACAAAACAAAACATTTCTCCCTTAGTTTTTTGTTCTCTTGATTTAATAGGGAGTGTACAGAAGTGGTGGGTCTCAGACTCAGACTCAGTTGCCCCTTGACCTCACATTAGCACAGTGTATAGTGCTGTGGCACAGTGGGCACGAGGGTCCGGTTACATGTGCTTCACAGTCTGCTGTGCTTCACTAAATGTCACACTTTGAAACCTCCAGGAAAAAGTCAGGGGTCAGGTTCTTTAATAAGCCCACTTCTGCAGGGTTCCTCCTTTTTTATGAGCTGTCTTTTCCAGGATTTATGAACATCTTCCCTGTTTTTAAAAACACACACTAAAATTGCTGTCTTGCGGAGTGTGAATCTCTTATTACTTCCTTCATATCTGCTATACTCTAAAGAAATTATGATTTTGATTTTTGTTTCCTCATGTGTAATATTTGATCAACTTCATTCACACTGAATTACCATTCCTTGTACTTTACATTCTTTTGGTGAAACTGGAGAGCGAATTAAAAGGAGGTGTTTTTTCTTCTCTTCTGTGCCTTTTGTTATAAAGGATGAAAGCGCTTTAAGGTCACCATCCCATTCACGGTACAAGGAGATGGAGTGACGTATTTTGTATTTAAATAATACAAAAAAGCAACATAACACCGCTTCCCATGAAGCGAACAGTGACATATAGTCTGCCAAGGGGAAATAAGGGACATGAAACACACATGTCGCTCCTTCTTGCACCCACCAGTTCTTTGCTCAAAGCCCCAGACAATAGAGCTTTCTTACCCTTCAGTATTCCAGGAGGCGCCATCTGATACCTGGCAATCAGCTAATCTGGTGCCCTAGGCGACAGGGTCACCTTTGGGCAGGTAACAATAGATTCTTTACCCAATGTGCTTTTTGTCTCCTCTTTTGTGCGAGGGAGCAAATCCTACCTGGGCGCCATTCAATTAGCGCTGACTCACACGGACCGGTGTAGACAACCGTGCATCAAGAGAAGGAAATGTTCCCACGCCAGTAAACCAACATTGGCTCCTACTTTCACACTTTTGTGAGCAATCAAAGTTCGGTCTCATTAATTTAGTTACCTGCTGTCCTAATGCATTATACGCTATAATATCTAGATACGGAAAAACAGAGAGGGTCCTGTTTAGTAGCACTAAGACGAGAGCATATATCTTTTATCACCCTTTCATAATCGACCAAATGATGATGAGCCTGCGTTTTGATACAGACTTGGAGCCAAAAGTCTATTCCTGCTAGATCATGTGAGGACGGTTCAGGAAATCTAATAAGGATATGTAACTTCTCCTCGTATACTCTGGCTTTTTGGATGACCTTTACTTTGAGTAATGTCATGACAGGTACCATATGACACTTTAAGAGTGAGCAGGGGCTTATTCAGCTGCCAGGCTTTGGCTAGAGATCACAGAGGACGCCCCTGGTGAGAACACAAGCTTGATCTCCACCATGCTGCATATGTGTTTGTCCATGCATTAGTAATGTCTGAGATCACCGCCAGCCATCCAGGGGGTCCAAGTTGTAGCCTGATCTGGTTAAATGGATAGAGTCTTGGATGACAGACATCGCGCCTGCCATTGGTTAAAAACATATAGCTGACTTACCTAGTGCTTCCAATAAGAGATGAATCATTGAAAGTGATGTCATTCCCGTTACTTATTGAATTATCAGGCTTAGGACTCTAATGTGAAACAGCGGTATCAGTGACATAGACAACCCTTGGATCATTCATTATATATGTACAAATATAAATATTTAATAGGGTGGAAGGGTTTAGAAAAATAGGGTTCTTTCAAGCAGGATTGACGTTTTAAGGTTTCTTGTGGTTCTTGCAGTATGTACAGAGCTCATGTCTGGTGTAAAGATGCGGTCACATACAGAAGCTAAATTTCATGGCTGAAAGATGCACAATTGTATATTATGCACTGCTCACACAGAAGTCGCTTTCAAGCCAAGCAGCTTGGGGTTGGTAAGCAAATTTGTGTGACTAACTTGAGCCTCGTGTGAAATCGGTGCGAGGAATCTTTCTCCCTCATGCAAAATTCCCAATTTGAATTTAAATTCTTACTGTAATTCACTCATGAAAATTTGCCGAACTACTGTAAATGTGACCACACCTTATGGATATTTATCTTGCCCTACAAAGCTAACACAAATTCAGCACCAGGCATTTTCTAACTCTAAAGAAGATTAAAAACATGTCCGAATCATTGTAAAACAGTTGTCACACAAAGAAACGAAAAACAAACACTCGTACTTCAGTTGTTCCTGATCAATGCAAACGAATGGCTTGTTTTCTAGACTAGCTTCCTAGCATGTTTACAGTTTACGAAGAAGGCACATTTGACCAGTTGCACTCATGGTCAAGATTATATACGTAAAAGTAGAAAGAGAGTCTGAATCAAAAATTCTGTAACATAAAAGTCCAACATAACAAAATAACCTTTATCAAATTTGCATCGTCACACTCAAAATATTTAAATACAAAAGTCCATAAACAGCAACAACAACAACAACAAAAAAATAAAATCCTGTTAAAACAAAACAATCACTAAAAACCTGCTTTTTTTTTGATTCAGCGCACATTTGTACTTTTTAACTGGTCTTTTCATCCATTTTTATGAGATGACAGTAAAGACTGTGCATGTAAATAATCTTCAGAAGGTCAGTGCATTGCCTGGTACATTCTGCAGCCCTCTTAGTGCAAGTTGGGATATCTGAGGACAGGAAGGCACTGTTCGCATTTTATATCCATCATCAGGGTTCAAAATTATTTGTGCTCACAGGGTCTGTAAGGGCACAATGCGGCGCGACAAAACCAATGAAATGCAGCTCTTCGTTGCTAATGATATCATCATAGGTCACTTCCAACATCGTCCATCTGAACAGTCTGAAGCTTGGCCAGCTCTTTCCCTTCCAGGTCCAGATCCCCACAAACAACCCTGACTGGGCCTTCTCCTGCCCTAGACACAACTTGCAGGCTGTTGTGCAGCTGAACATCTTGAGACCTGTAGTCTGAAGACAGGGCTACACTGTCATGAAGGCCATGTCCAGCTTGATTCAGAGTGTGGTGTACCTCGGTGCCGGAGAGAGCAGAGGTGACCGTGGCGGTGACGGTAGGGGGAAGGGAACCACCGGTAGAGGAAGAAGAAAGGAAAAGGGAGGCTGTGTAACCCAGGTTGCTGCCTTGGTCCAGGGGCATTTCAGAAGGGTAAGTGTAGCTTCCAGACACATCCAAAGGCTCCTGCTTCACAGTCTGGGTGTAAAGAAGGGTCTGGCTCGAGTGTTGAGAAGAGTCACTGACCACATTCCCCAAAGGAGCAGAGCCTGTATAGGGGGGATAAAGAAGAAGATCCAGTTCAGTAACGGTAGCTCTCCATGTCTGGCAAGCTTCATAAATTATTGAACACATGCAACGTGTCACACTCTCAATTTGAGTCGGAAGTTACAGCGAGTTGTTTGTGCAATTAAAACAGTATAAATGCGAATAAAATAAATGTGAACTTTGATATATATATTGTTTTAGATGATTTCAAAATTGTCTGTTTTGAAGCTCTTTAATGCAGCATAACTGATCGCTGTGAACTGCTCCTCCACCTTACTAAACCTAATAGCACTAAATAAACAAGACTGAACATCAGAAGCTATGTTAAAACAACTTACTGAAATATATCATCTCTCATGTAATAGCTCAATCAGTGTTTCAACTATGGAACGAGGTCAATAAAACAGCTGAGTGTCCATAACTAGTAGTTAGTGAGAAAAGAAAGGGAAGAGGATACTGCTTAGGTATTTTATTTGTTAAATATTACACATACATTATATTTTACATAACATCTCATTGATGAATGACTTATTTTATGTATGTCTGAATACATCTAATTTTGTCAAATGTGTAAGTTTGTAATCTTAATTTTCTCAGAAAGGGAGTTAATGCATTATATTTCATATTGTTATAAACACAATAATTAAATAATGTTTTATGTATGCTTCAATACATCTAATTTTGTAAAAAAAAATATTTTTCTATTTTAATGTTATTTTTTAATGTTAAATAAATCATTAGAAAAGCCGAGACTTTTCTTTTTGATTCTTCCCTTAAAACTGAAGACTCCAATGAAAATGATGGAGCAGCTTGCATATAGTGCTGTACTTCAGGGTAACCCTAAACACTTTGGACGGGACTTCAACCCTTCCCAGTTTAATACAATATTCTTTTCTTTTAGTTGGCCATAGCCGCTTGTAACAACTCAATTGAGATTGGTTGAGAGATAAAAGGACAGAGCGTTATGGTGTGATCTGTTTATCCAGATGGGACTCCTTCTCAAGAGGTTTGCTTCTGTCCCTCTCTGTTTCTTTCATTTCATTCTTTCGGGCAATATCTCTTTGTACCTCTCTTGCTTATTTTCTTCAGAACTTTTCTAGTGAACTGTAAAATGAAACACCTTTTTCATTTTCTGTTTGCGGTTGGACTTGCTATGATTTCCTTGTAACTCTAGAATGTGGTTCTTGGCACATGTCTCTTGCAGTGACAGCCTCTGGCTTTCGGCCAGACACTTTTCTTCCATTAGGCTTGCACAAATGTCTGATAAATAATCACAGCGCCCAAACCTCCCCCCACCCCCAAACGCCACTTCATATTCGCTCATTTTCTGAAACTAGAACCAAGTTTTCTACAAGTTTTCTTCAGCTTCCCGCAGACATTGCTTGTGGGAGAGGGTTGTTGTATAGAAGGGGTCAGGACTATATTTTCTTTCCATCTGACTTGTACGGTTTATGCAGAGGAAAAATCTGAAACCATTTCTCGCAAGTTTCGGCTTCATAGACAAAATGGTGCTGCGAGGAAATTTCTATTGTTTCTTTGTATTTGTGAGGCACTGGAGATCAAACTTTGTGTTTTTATGAAGACATGTTTTATTGAAATGCCTTGAAAATTACGGGCACAAGGAAACAGGGTTTTGGCTAAACAATTTTAATATCGTCTTTTTCTTGCTGGATCGTTTGGGCTCAACTGTTTTTCTTTTAAATCAAAGGTTCAGCCAAGGGTGGGTTTGTTTTTATGTGGCTCGTAAACTGCATATTAAAGGATAAAACAGACGAGCGAGAGAGGAGCAGAATGCAGCTAGCCTTGCTGTTATTGATGTGGCCATAAAATATTCATGGAAAGAACCATTAGTGAGTGGTTAGGGCCATGGAGGGGAGGTGGGGACTGTGTTGAGAGACTGCGTTTGGTATGATCCTCTAGCCAGTTGACCTGGACCCCCACATGCCTCTCACAACTTCACCCACGATGCACTCCAACAGCCCGTGACCCACAAGGCTTTCTTGCAAAACCTCTGCTCTTTTGCACTTCTGGCAAAGCTTGACCACATAAATGTTCGGTCACAGTATTCTCCAAAGTGATGATGTAATTACTCCGGCTCTCATGAGCTCACTAGAAGTGCTCGGACTACTTTAGCTATTGTTGTTATTGTATCTTCAAAGACATATGCTTGAGACGCAGCCATTTTAAACTGGAAGTGTCAGAAAAACATTACGTATACACCCAATTCACAGAAAGAAATAACCAACATAATTACTCACTCTCATGTTGTTCCGAATCTGTATTCTGACAACAAAAAAAAACAGCCCATGCAATGAAATGCGGCATCCAAAACAACACTGAACCCCAATGACATTTATTATATGCACAAAATATCTTAGTCAAACATATTTGGAAGAACATGGCAGTTCGGATTTGGGGTGAACTAAATATATCTAATAAATGGCCTCCTACCGTGAGTGGATGATGTTGTGGATGGGGGCAGCATTAAAGAAGGAAGCCCCATGGAGGTTTCACTTCCAGGGAGATTGACCACACTATAACTGCTGAGATGAAGACCTCCTGAGGTAGTGGATGGAGTGGAGGGGGCCGAAGCAAAGGAGACCACAGAAGAAATGACTCCCTCCTCAGCATTGGAAACCAGAGTCTGCATGGCCTCCAGCTTTCCAGAGGCAGTTTCAGAAACCCCCATTGAGAACGGAGCATAAGACACAGTAGACCCACCTAACAGCCTCTCCTGACTGTGATGGGAGACCCTCTGGGGATCAAAGGTCAAAAAATGGCCATTGGTGGCGCCAAGTTCATTCAGGAGAGCGTTGCTACTGTGAGACTGAACGTAGGCTCCACCGTTGATGTAGTGAGCATTGACGCTTGCCAGATCACCATTAAAACTCATTCCTCCAGCTATGTGTGAAGGCATTTTGACATCTCCAATTTGTTGGATGACGGTGGTTCCTCCATCCGAGTAAACTGTAGGGGGGGCTGTTCCGTGTGCGACTGAGCTAGAAGAGCCGCTGGAGAGGGGACGTGGTGACAAGTCCTCCTGGCCCTTACTGGACTCGTCTTCTGTACTGTGATTGCCATCAGACTCACTGAAAAAAAAAATGTAGGAACAGACAAATGGTTTATTTATTGCTGCTGTGCTAAAAAATTGTGCTTAGTGTGAGATCCTGCTTTTTTGTTTTTTTCTACAAAGCCGTCAACAATTTTCAGTGTTAAGAATTTATTTATTTATTTTAATTGAAGAACTTTCAGTAAATTTACTAGTAAAGTCATTTTCTCAGTTCATTTGTTTTTCTCATAATCAGTGAATTCAAATTACTTTGCAATTTCTCAAGGAAGAAAGTGTGTACCGAGGCATGCCATTGACTGCGTTATCAGTAGCAATGCACTTGTGTTGAAACACTAGGCTTTCTAAACCAACTGTCCAACTTTACAGCACAATGCAAACACAAATGCTATTAAAGTCAACCTCTTGTGTGCTTCCAAAGGCAGACCGCTATAATAAAAATCATTTTCTGTAAATATCTCAGTCATCATTGCTAAAGTGGACCTCTTGCCCTCGGGGGTCAAAAATCAGATGAAAGGATCTGAGCTCTTGGAGGCATTTGGTGGGTCTCTTTACTGACTCTGACAGCTGCGGGTGCATCGTTCAGAGTGACTGGAGCAGCCAAGCCGAATCTATACAAAGATCTTATTGACACGAGAAGCCGTTGGTCTTTTCTGGTCCGAAGAACTCCTGTAAGGAGTTCACGGACATGCTCGTTCAAACAATGAGTAATTATCTTTGTCAGGGTTTGACGGCGCAACATCAAAGCAGCGCTTACTCTTGACGCACACGGCAAAGCCTGACCTCCCTTATTTACGAGCCTCAAGATTTATTATTTATGATAAAAGCAACATTTTTGCGGGCATAATGGTTAAGAGTTATTTCCACGGCAGTCTGAATGATCTGCAAGCAAAAGTTGACAAATACAGAGCTGCTGCTTATCTGCCTCAGATGCCTCAAGCTGTGAAGAGGATTTTGGCCACGTCAGGAGATTGAGTGCAGATCTCTCTGACTGATTATCTGGGTGGGACAATGGCTTTAAAATCCAGAAACAAACATAGACAATGACTATGGTAATGTAATGGCTGATCATATCTAAAGTAAACTCAGGGTCTGTTGGGGTTGTATTTGAAGGCAGCAACATGTCTGTTAAAATGTTTGTCGGGTCTTTTGTTTTGCTTATCCAATTAATGTGGCCCTTTTAATGAAATCTGCATGAAATTTATGAAATGTCTACGATTTTAGAAGAGGTTTGAGATACGAATTCAAAATGAGGAAAATAATAACTTTTAAGCAGTGTTGTTTAAAATCGTCTAGGTTGGTCCAAGCAATCCATAGTGCCGTATAACTTTTTAATTTTCAAAGTGCCATAACCAACTCAAGAAGCCGAAATGGCTTTAAATAAGAAAATTATTCTTTGATGAACCAGGGAAGAAACTTTATTTTTAAGAGTAAACGCGTCACGGTCTCCAAGTTCTTCAAACCTGCACCTCATTGAAGCGCTCAAAGCTTCGTATTTCAAAACATTGGTGAAACGTGTCCTCCATTCGCTCTCGCGCATTCCTTCATACGTTCTCCGCTCTCGATTAACGACTTAAATATAACTGCAGCTTACCTTTTTGACTGCGCCTCGGACGGATTTCTGTCTCGCTGCCTCCTGTTTTTGAACCAGTTGCTGACCTGCGTCAGAGAAAGTCCTGTCATTTTGGCCAGATTTCGTTTCTCGGCTGGAGATGGGTACCGGTTCCGCTTGTACATTTCCTTCAGCGCGTTCCTAGACCTCTCTTTGAAACAATACACTGTCTCCTCTCCGTCCCAGATAGTCCGAGGCAGCGGGTATTTCCTGCGTAAGCGATACTTGTCCACGGCACCCAGCGGTCTGCCCCGCGCCTTCTCCGCTTCGATGTAGCGCGCCTTGTACCACATATCCTGCAGAGACGGGTGGTTTGACGGACTGAAACTGTGGTTCTCCAGAATGCAGTAGAGCTCTTGGTAGCGGGCCTGGTGGAACGCAACTATCGCTTGCGCTTTCAGGATGCTCTCGTTCCCCCGCAGCAGGTCACTCTGCGGCAGTGACCAGAGGAACCTGGCCAGGCGCTCCACGTTCCCCCCCTGCAGCAGCGCTTCGCAGACGCATGCGACCTGCTCGGGGGAGAAGGCCAGGGAGGCCGGTGAGCAGTCCAAAAGTTCGGCATTCTCCATCGGCAACTCCGCGGGGTCCAGCACTGACAGCTTGACACTCCCACGATTCTCCCTCTTGATCTCATCGGCACTAATGACCTCGCTTGAGGAAGAAGACATTTTGAGCGCGTCCTGATAAGTCACTCCTCTGGGTTTCAGGCAGCACATCAGGCGATCGGGTTTCGCCCCTCCATCCAAGCACGATCAGGTATCTGGCCGCTGTGTGGTGTGGATAAGATCTGGCGTCCCCCGTTTCACCACAAGTTTAACTCCACAGCCCACGTTAGAAAGGAGTCCAAGTCCTGAGCGCATTTTGATTCGCCGCTCTGCCCCTGCGGGGAGGAGCGACTGGGATGTGAAGACAAATGTTTGCGCTGGGAACGTCCATCAAGCGTGCAGTGGGAACGCGGGTACCTGCAAAAGGTAATGCAGGCTGCGCTACGTCCACACGTACACAGTACACGCTCGAGATTTCACATTTTCAAATGTACAAAATTGTTGCTTCCTTGTGTCATCACTCAGTAGTTACTCAAAGTAATTGCCAAAAACACGCTTCTTCTTGAAGAGAACAGCATCATTTGAAAACAAATTGATATGCTAATGCACGATATAATTGCATGGCCAGAACCTTACAGAAGTGATTAAAATATAAAGTACTTAGAGTAGAAAACAGAAAATTCATGTCATGATGATCACGAAGATGGTATCATCTGAATAAGCAGATTGTCTAGTTCAGTGATCTAAAGCATCCAGCTTTTACTAGCTTTCATCCATATGTTTAAAATACAAATATCATGAGCCAGGGGGGGGGGGTGTAACATTTTCCATTTTACTCGTCTGTATTTGCCACAGCTGTAGGTATGACTCAGACACACACAACATGTAATACCTGATTCTTTGTTAAATTAACTATTCGCATGTTTGTTTGTTTTTTTTTCATTTAAATGTACCTTTATACACAAAATTTGAGACAGATATTGAGGCACAGGGGCTAACAACAACACTCTTTCTTTGACATTAATTTGCACAGTTTTGAGTACATTTTTATATTTCCAGACTACTTCAATGAACGTCTTAATTTAATCATGTATGTTTACATGCATTTCAGAGAGATGTACCATTATTGTCTAGAAAGCTTGACCTTTAACAAAGTAATAATTACAAAGCTATTTAGTCATCTTTTGTTTTGCAGTTTGTAAGCAGATTTTCTGAATCTCAAATGTAGCACTGATTCTTCCAGCTGTTTATGTCTGTCCATTTGTCAGACAGGCACTGACAATCTGCTTCTTGATTGCACTCTTTTTTTCTGTTTACTGGAAACCGAAGGTCTGAATGGGAGCCAGCAACCGCAACAGCTGAGAGGAGGCCCCAGAAGCCTCTAACAAAAGCAGAGGGAAGTTTGACGTGATTGCATCCCTAAAATTAAACCCAGCACAAACAGAATACCTGGCAGCCTCTCTGGGCACAACCCTGCGTTCCCGTGCTCTTTGGTATGACAGTGGCACATTGATACGCAGGTATCAGACTTATACTGGTCAGTGATTATAGAAGCCCATGCGTGTCCCTGGGGAAAGGCAGTAAACTATGTCTATCTTCATCTCCATCAGGAATGGACTATGTAATGATGAGAGCTGTTATGAAGCTCTGTTATTGTGTTACAAACATCAGGATAAGACCTCTATGCAACCTTGGGAGAAGTGCACAGCTGTAAAATGGCCACATTACTGCCTTTATCCCTTAGATTCCCAGTTTAGATTAAGTGAAGTGTTGCCTGTTGTTGTGGGCACAGCTTTTGTTAGCAGGTTTAAATTGCCTGTTAGAAACCATTAGAGATGATGATTTAGTTTTCCCCCCTGGTGAATATCAAAGCATTGTCATTTGCATTTTATGTTCTCTAAGTGTAGCTTTACAAACAAAACTTTCCTAATTTCTCTTTAAAATTATGTTATCTCTAATCAGGGTGCGATGAAGTGTTGTGATATGAAGGGTTTCATTACAATCAATCATTGTCACCAGAGCTGCACATATGTGCACGCTCCTCAGTTTTTACATGATTTATGTTTTACATGCTTTCCCACTGCTTTTCCCTTCGTTACCATTGTTAGTTTCTGGACACTGGCTTCTTGGGTGGCTTGTGAAGATTTTCCTGGTTGAATCCTTGTGCGAGAGCAGGATGATAAGTTTGTCATAGGGGGCTGGGTGTTGGAATTCAGCAGAGAATTTCCTGCCAATTTAAATCCTCAATATACCTGGAGCTTCAGCAGATGATCCAAAACACATGCAACCGAATCCATCACAATGCTTCAGTCAATTGGCCAAAATACACCAAGTAGAGGGAGAAAGAGAGAGAGACAAAAGGAAGGAAGTACACCCAAAATCCTTTCTCCAAAATATTCGATCATTCATTCATTGAGTGATTCATTCATCAATTTTAATAAATTTTGTATTTGTTATTATAATTTATATTTAATATTTTCTAGATGTTTATTGTATAACTTTGTAATCTGTATTGTTATTTATTTATCATTGCTTTTATTTATTTTATACTTTTTTAAATATCACATATATAATATTTCCGTTTGTTTATTTATTATAGTGTTGTCCAATGAGATTAATCGCATCCAAAATAAAAGTTTTTTTTTTTTACATAATATATTTGTATGTACTGTGTATATTTATTAAGTATATATAAATACACGTGCATGTATATATTTAATAAAAATATGTTTATATATTCCATATATTTAGATATAATATAAAATATATGAAAATAAATATATAAATGCATTTAAATGTAAATACTTTCAAAATATATACTGCACGTGTTTTTTAATATAAAACAATATAACAATATAAAACATAATAAATAAACCCATATATTATGTAAAGAAAAACTTTAATTTTGGATGTGATTAATCATTTGACAGCACTATTTTATTTTTAATATTAAATTATATTTCATTTTCTTATTTTTAAATGTATTTTATTAATGCTTTTATTTATATTATTTACACCAGACTAATCAAAATGTCAAATCTCCTTTAATTTTAAATATACAATCATCATTTGATGAATAACTTTTTATGTTCTTGATGTGAAGGTATAAAGTGGATCCTTATTTCTCTAAAATATGCTCACCCCCAGCAGTCTGTTTCATTGCTTGTGGCATCTCCACATGTGCGACACTGCTCATGAATGAATCCTTTGTAGCACTGCAACTGCACAGAAGCAACCCACCCCAACCTCTTTGCAACCTCCACCCTTCCCTCCATATGTTCCCAATACATCTAAACCTGTGGCCTGGGGGGCTCCCACTGAGCACCTGCCCCTGCCCGGGCTACAATAGAGGCTTTTCTTCAGGAAGGATGGACAGTCTATATCATTGATGATGACTTAGGAATATCAGGAATATATGAGGAAGCAGGTTAGGTGTCCTTTTATAGTTTCTCTGAAGGTGATGGACTGTGAGAGAGCTGATGTGTGCATTTGTATGAGCGTGTGTTTGTCTATGTTCTTTGTGCATCTGTTTGTGCACGTCTTTTAGTTTCCCCCATGTCTGGTTTTACCAGTCTTTCAAAGGGGATTTTTTTCAGTTTGTTAGCACCATGCAGTGAGCTGTTATCTGTTAGATCAATGCATGCTAAACGTAGGATAAAATGCCCTTGATTTGACTGTAATGCTGAGTTTAGGATGGAATGTAAGCAAAACGAGTCAGCGCAAGCATTTTCTATTTCTTCTGACAGAGGTTTGGCACAGCATCTTCAGATATGCTTGTCTTTATAAATGATCAATTTAACTTGCCTCACAGTTTGAGCGGAGTTCAGCTTCCTCACTTCACCAGAAATAATCTCTTATCTCAAGTTTACGACTGAGCGTCCTGATGGTTCAAATTGCTGTCGTTTTCAGTGGAGGGTGATGTGCACTAGCCAATCAGCATTCAGCCGACATTTAAAGCGGCAGACACCATTACTGCATTAAACGGAGCATTATTATTTGTTGTTGTGGATGTTTTTAGCGTTATGGTTTAATTATTTGGTGTAAAGTCCTAAAACCTTACGAGGATAGTGAAATCCCAAGCAGCTATAGTGATAGCAACACAAAGAAATCATATTGTTGGAATAACTTCCAGAAATATGTTTCCAGCTGATGAATGATAAAAACATTAACAGCCAATCAAATTACACCCTTGTTTAATTTAAAGCAGCAGGGGACAAATGCGTTCTTGCCTAATATAGTTCTTGTTAATATAGTTAGTTATCATTCTTGGTGTGAATATACTTGAATTCTGCAAAAAAATGGCAATTCCATAATGCTAA
>JAUCMU010000080.1:15447290-15481743 GCA_032275025.1 Enteromius treurensis | reverse complement strand
AATGTTCATTTAACTTTGAACAAACTGTTGCCAGTAAACAACATAAATTTAAATCTACAGTAAGTTACTGGCAAACATCTGCGTTAACTACAGCAAATTATTTACAGTGTAGGGATTAAAATAAACCCTGTTCATTAAAAATTGGGTTATAATTCATCCTACTTCATCCATAATTCATCCTGCTGTTTTAAGTGTTTAGAGTTAAAAAAAATTCCTGAAACACCCTACAGAAACACCAAGCAGCTCATAACACTCTGACAGTGCCTTTTGCATCACTTGCAATTTCTTCAGAAAATATGTGAAGTTATTAGTTATTTTCACGATGCCATTTGGTATTGGTAATGATATGGAAATTATAATGCCCCTTTAAAAAAGTTTTTTTCTATGGCTGCATTTGCAATTGTTTTTGTAAAAATAGTTGCTGCATCAGTTAACGGATAATGCCGTCAACCCCAAACACATGACTGATACAATACAGTGCTCACAGAATCCCTCTTGTAAAGTCGTGGTTCATCTTGTGTTCTATTTTTTCCATGTATGTCCTCATGACAACCTTAATCTGGCCTGCTCATTTGTCTGTGATCAATATTATTCTCTAGAAGGATGAGAAATGGTCATTAGAGAACTGGGGAGTGAGTGCTCTCTTGCCATTACTATTTGCCATTATCTCTGCCTCCACTACTTTAGCCTCTCGCTCTCTCTTTCTCTCTCTCTCTCTCTCACACAAACACACACATATATCTACAGACTCACTCTTTTCTTTACTTAGGCATGTTTTTTTGCTGTCAGGTTTTTATAAGCCAGCTGCAGGAGACCTACATCGGCTCATCATAAATCACCCAGCATATTACAGTGTGAATATGGAACTTGAACCGTGGATGTGGCGAGGCCAGCTGCCATTACTCAACTCTTTGTTTATTATACAGGGACAACACTTGTTCTTCAAGCAGTCATAAAGAAAAAAGTTTGTGGTTAGATTATTATTATTTTTTGATTATAAACAGGTTTATACCTCCTAAACTTAGCATCAGCTGTATAACAGTGTTGAAAAGTCTTTTTTTGTTGCTATTTCTCTTTTACTAAACAATTCTCATTTGGGCAAAGTTTGGGCTCAATAATAATTTAAAAATGCTTTTGATATATGCTTACATACTCATCAAAGCCACATTTGTTTGATCAAAAATAAATCTGTATAGACATATTTTTTTGTATAATTCATCCTGAAAACAGTGCTGTTTTATATTTTTGCGAAAAACATAAAATTATACCTTCTTTCAGAATTTTGAGAAATAAAAGTTTAAAACCATAAATATATATATACATACAGTATATATATATATAATATAACATGAAATAAAGAAAATGTACAAATAAAAAAATTAAAGAAATCTAAAATAACTAAATTTTGTATTGTATTGTATTAAAAGTAGATACAAAACTATATAAACAACACACAACTGAATTAATTTATAAATAGATGTCAGTTCAAATAATGAAATTCCACAGATAAGTCAGCATCGGGATTGATCCTCAAAGTTTTGAGTCTACGTTAAAAGTGGAAAGCCATTATGTTATGAAGTCATATACAGTTTATTCACATCGATAAGTGGTAGAAAATGTATCTGAGTGCTCTGACTCATATATTCTGATTTGCTGAGATCAGATTTTCGCAGTGTGAGCGAATGTTTTCCTTACACATATCTTGGCAGTAGGCACCATGTGGTGTATTAAGGAAGAAACTAAAAAACACAGGAGGATTGTGAGAGTTTGCAGTGCAGTTCCTCAAACCAGAATTAAACCCCAAGCGCTGACAGGGAGAGAGAAAGAGAGAGAAACAACGAGCAATCTTTCTCTTGTTGCTGTTGGCATAGCGTAAGAAAATGACTTCACCTCAGTGGGACGCAGATTTCTCTGCATTAACTGTCAATCAGCAGAACATTCCAAAGGCATTTTCCCCTTTTCGGGTTAATTGGTGTGATACCCAGAAGATTTTCTGTTCATTTGTTTTACCAAGGAGCAGTTGTCGGGAAACCATCTCTCATCATCAGAGGAAGAGGAGAAGGACAGCAGTGATGAGTGTTTAGTGCGCTCCCACCCTCTCTCCAAGCAGCATGACGACTAAGCAGGAAGTTCAGCCTCCGCCCAGCCTCCTTTTGGACCTTTGGGAATCTGAGTGGCTAGAAAAGGTCATGATTAATAATTTAATGTTTATTAGTTTAGCTAATGCCCTTGCTTCACTAACAGAGGGAGCCTCAAGTGCCTCAACTCTCTCTTTAGGACTGATATGTAAGTCACGTGGTTAGACCATGTAATCTTTCGTGGGGTGTTTTTAATTTTAACACAATTCAGTCACAGTCCGTACTGGGCTGTAAGTGTTTAAGGAACCGGAATCACACAAATTCATTGGACTTTTTTGCTTGTTCTGAACTTCTGTTCTTTTTTTCCAGACCATTCAACAAGGTATCCTCAATGCTTTCATCCGTTTCCCTCCTGAATAAAGTCCCTTTCGTTTCCATCCGGGTATATTGCACACAACACAGCTGGGAACTCCTAGATCAAGTTTCACACCGAAGCATCACAAGCTCAAAGCTACTGCTTCTTAAAGAGGAGGTGTTTGCGTTGACAGCAATTTGTCTTGACCAAGAAACCGGAAGTCTTTCGTTTTTGATGAGAGCCAGCTACAAGGGAAGTCAGTGATCATGTGATCTCCTTTTAGTCATATGATTTGGTAATTATGCTTAAAGTTTAACCAATACTACATCAAATACTTGACAGACAATTATTTAATTTGTCTTGTGAGGTATACCAAGTTACAGATTCCACGGTAGTTCCAGGATAACTCCTGGGTTTTGCATTTGTCTTGATGTCAAGTCAGTGCCTATAGACACAGCAAACTTGAGCAGACATGCAGTCCACTAAGGTAACGGTTTCATTCACCTGATATGTCTTTGCCAACCATATTACATCGCACTATGATTAATGTACTATGATTACTGTACATCTCATAGTTTTCACATAAATATAAATTGTTATATATAAACTGTTTCAACATTTATAATGATAACAAATCAGAAAATCAGCATATAGAATGTTTTTTCGAAGGATCGTGTGAAATTTATATTTCTGTATTTAACAATATTTCTGTATTTTTGTTCAGATTAATGTCTTTGCCTGCAGAGACATCTTTCAAAAATTATGATGTTGGTTTTTATACCCATATATGCATTGCCCTTATGTAATGTCAGCTCTCACGTAAGTCCCAAATCTGAATTGAACATGGGCACATAAACGATAGCACACTCTGTGTTGTGACACACATGTACACAGAGTCTGAAAACAGAGCTGTGTGAGGAATGTTGGGGGTGTTCAGGGGGTGGGCAGAGGAGAGGATGATTGGTGTGGGCAGCTGAGATTTGTTCCCCAGCTGTAATGACAGATTACTCAGCAGGTGTGCCACTCATCCCTCACAGTAGAGCCAACACGACTGCCGCACTACACGGCTCAGCTCAGATACTTTTCCAGTTCTGCATGCAGTATAAATAAAAATATTTTTTAGAATATATATACATTTCAAGTCGATTTTTTCTCTAAGTTGTGTCATAACACCAATAGGTGGTGACAAATTACCTGAGTCATTAAGTCATTGACTCCACCGATTCGTTCAGGAATTAAACGAGTCTGGCCCTGTCCCAAATAGCAAAAAAAGCCCTAGCAGTCTTCCTTGAGTCCACACATAATGCCGCTTTGACTGTCAGGCTGAAGTGAAGAGCTCGGCAAAAATACATATCAAGTGCATAGCAACTGCAAAGGGGGCAGTTATTAAACATAAAAAGGGACACCCTACAGCAGGGGTGTCCAAACTCAGTCCTAAAAGGCCACAGAGAATGTTTACATTGACAACAATATTAATTTTTAAAGACAATACTTTAGCATGTAATAGACCATGCATTTTTGTGATTACTTTAATCCAGCTAAAGCCATACTCGAAGTAAACGCAAATCAAATAAATATGTTTAGTATTCATATTTAGTCTCGTTATTGAGGTGCAATATAGAAATGTACATAATCACACCTAATCAGGCTTTCCGTTGCCGCAGATCATGATACACAACCATGGGAAGAGCATCCATTTTTAATAAATTGAAAATAAAACACCTCAAAATGAATATAGCGTCATAACAAAGACAAACTGTATGTTTTTGCATAAAAATTCTGGAGTGGATGTTGGATGGCAGCAAGGTCTTACTAGGCATGCTAGAAAATTCCAGGCAGGTGTGTTGAGGCAAGTTAGAGCTAAACTCTGCAGGACCAGACCCTCCAGGACAGAGTTTGGACAGCCCTGCCCTACGGTCTTGTGAACTTAACAGACGTGGACGTCCACAAGACTGTTAGTGCGCATGAATTGTGGGACAGGGCCTCTGTGTTAACCAGTGAGCCACTGAATCAATCACCTATTCATCATTCAGCCCAGGGTGTCACTTTTTTATTGGTGGAGCACTAAGACAAAGTAACTGACACTTGTGTATCTAAAACGTAAGTCAACTTAAATCTGCAGAATCTCTGACTGGCGCCGACTAGTATCAACATATCCAAACTGTAGATCGAGGGGCAAAAATCTTGTAGTATATTTCAGCCTTTGCAGTCAAGCGCATTGATTGATTTTTCAAACCCACCACGAATAATAGGTCAGTTGTTTGTTTTTTTTTTCATTTAGATGTGTGCCTGCATGAGACACGGTGACTGTAACAGAGAAAAAACCTGTAGTTTATGTCTTCATGCGGACCTGCATTTGTGTATGTGTGTCTGGACTCTTTCCAGCCCCTCATATACCCATTACTGCCCCTTCAGTCTGTCACACTTTCGTTTGATGGCTCTTTACAGCAGGGCGGGCTTGTGCCGCAGGGGAGGGGGGGACTCAGCCTTTGATAGTCTTTATGCAGAACACATGTGGGACCGAACCTGCAGCAGCCCTGCTGAGAAGACCTGGCCCCTGAAAGTCACTCTCATGTTCATCACTTCCCATCAGTCACCTCAACTCTTTCCTTTCAATCACAACCTAAATGTCCCTCTCAGATCTAAAAATTTTTATTTTTTGCATGTGTTTGGGAAATCTCTTGTGGATTACGCTGGCAGCACTCATGGTCCTCTGAGCTGTGAAATGCTAATTATCTCAGCGAGAGATCTGTATTCCTTTAGCACAGCATTCCAGCAGGACCCAGCCTCACTGCAGCGGGATTATGTGGATGAGTGGGAGGGACTGTCTCCACAATAGGATTAGATTGATTTGTATCTTCATTATGTCCCTAATGGAGCTTGAGAGAGTGTGTGCTAATGTGGGGCCGGCCTACACACCCTCTTTGTTTGAGTAAGATGGCTTCCTATAGAGATGCCCGTCCTCCCTTTTACAGATTATACTGACAGTCAACTTATTACACTTTGATAAAGTATATGAATAGCTACCAACCTGCTTTTCTGGCAAAAGATCGTAAAAAGGTGCATCTATCTGCGCCATCCTTGAATCTTCTCTCCTCTAGTGCCCCCTGTAGAACAGATCGGTCATGGCAGGAGACCCTGTATTTATCCAATAACAAGGCTCTGCTTGAGGGCCCAGATCAAGTTGCATCTAATGCTACAGCAAGGACCTGCTGCTGAGAGACGTTGCTTTTTGAAACGGCTAAGGTTTCAAGGTGCCTAACAAAGCCTGTGGAAAGGAAATTATACCGAGGGAGAGTTGGGAAATAAAAAGGAGGGCAAACGTGGGGAGGGGGAAAAGAATATGAAAGACACTCGAGCAGGAGGGAATGGATCGGGAGGAGAAATGATTGGGCATGAAATAGTCTGAAGAACTGAATCTGGTGAAGATTGTGGAAAGTAAAGCACTATATTCATTTGAATTTATTCATTGAATTTATGTGCATCCCGTGGTTATAAATATGGTTGGTAAGTTCTACTACACAGAATCCAATTAACATAATTTTGATTGATTTATGAAAATAATTCTATTGTACAAATTGTACAAAAAACAATATATATATGTTATTATATTTAAATGTTAAATTTTATGTTAAATATAAAAAAATACCATTAATTTATATTTTAAAAAAATTACTTATTTATCATAAATTAAATTATAAATGTTAAACATATACAACAATTATCTGGTATTTAAAAAAAAAAAATCTGATTTTCTTTCCCATTTTCAAATTTAATGTACACCTAACCACTCACACACACACACACACTAGTTTTTCTGGGGCCCCTGTTGGTGTTTGGTTACACACTGCTCTCCATTTTCTGGAAGGAATGACCACATTGGTTGCCTAGGGGATCAAACCAGGAAGGACAGCCGCCCGCGTTGAGCTTGAAATAGCTCTGACAGAGAAAAAAAAAAAATTCTGAGCAAATCAATACGCTGATGGCCTCTCAGAGATCATCTCCTATTAAGTTTTGCTCACCTTCATGGCTGCTTCTCCATATACACCGGTGTATTCCCTCGTATGTGTCATCTGGCGGTATATCTGCGTGTTTTAGAATTCCCTCCAGTCAGTCTGGGCTAGGAGATGTGCTGTAACGAACACAGGAAGTATTAGTGTAATTTGAGGTCAAAGGTCAGTTGTTTGGCAGTTGTATTGGTGTATGTACATTTACATTTATGTTTATATATGACTTTTATATACGAGTTTTAACATTAGGTATTCAGATACCAATAATGAACAATTAATTGCATCCAAAAAATAAATAAATAGATTACATGATACATGTACTGGGATGTGCATATTTATATATATATATAAATACACACACATGCACGTATATATTTCAGAAAACTATATATATATGTATATGTATATATGTGTAATCTGTGAAAGGGAGGACGAGCATATATGTATATATTTAATAAGCCTCCTTGTTAGAGCACCCGCCTTGCAAGCCAGAGACCTGGGTTCGAGACCCCCTCGGAGCAAAGACGAGTTGTGGTGGAAGCGGACCCAGGGGGTTACTCATGTAAATACATCTTAACAATTTTCAAATAAATATACTGTATGTGTATGTATCTATACAATAACAAGCATATATCATACAAACAAAAACTTGTATTTTTATGCGATTAATCGCTTGTCGGGACTTACAACATTTTGATTATTTTTATAAATATGAATATTTTAATTATTAGTTATTTATTCTATTGTGAACTATATTAATTAGCAATGACCAATCGTATATTTTAATAGTAAATTAACATTAACTTTATTGTAAAATGTTACAGTGTTCATGTCTGGGATTGTCTGGTAAAGATAAAATGTTCAAGACCCCAAGACACTTATTAGATTTATTTAAACAATTGAACCCAGATTTCATATCCTGTTAAAGCTTTTTCTTCTGTACTTTGTTTGCTTGTTGAGTCTAGGGAATAACTGAAGGATGCTTGTTTCCCCAAGGGACACTGGCCTACTTTCCTCATCCGTTGTCTATTTTCTTTTAATTCACTCACCAATTATTTCATTCATCATCTGTCACAAAAACACATTTAGACATCAATAACTCTCTAGTTTGAGGTAATTGCTCTTTGTCAAGTATAAGAAAATGAATGAATTCTCAAATCCCAATTAACAGATGTTTATTTGAACAGCATGTATTGAAGCAGTTCTGGACGCTTTAATCCATGACTACTGACTTCTGCTGCAAAGCATGGTGCCATCTAGTTGAAACTTTGAATACCTTTGCTTCATCAGTACGGTGCCAACTCCATTTACACTGTGCCATGCTGTTCTCGTCTTACTGCATCACCCTGTCAGCATTTTTTTCTCCCCATTGCTCTTCCCTCTCCCTCCAAACTCTTTCGCTTGTCCTTAAGAAGGGCAGCAGTATGGTAGCCCCTCTATTTCCACATGTCAGTGATAGTAAGCTCCAGAGGGCAATCCTTATGAATGCTCTAAACGCATACTTCCTCAAACTTGGCAAGGGTAGAATCCCAAAAAAGCCATTGCTAAGCCTCCTACTCCCTTGCGAATGGTAGCCCTACAGAATATCTGTCTGTCAACGAGACTAATAACATACATCCTCCAAGGAGAGGTTGTGATAGAGGTTCTTTGATCGTACAAGCGCATAACCAATTGCCAATGACGAGTAGTTGCTAAACCGCCGACAAACTCACCGATAACGAATCAAAACCTCGTTTTCACAACTTTTCATTGCAACAAATAAAGTTTTCTGCGAGAAAAAATGGCAGAGGACAGCAAAATGAAAACCTATTGATTATACTCTGTACTTTGTCTACCCCAACAGAAGCCTAAAGGCCATAAGCTTCACAGTCTGTTCTGCTGACTCTACTTATAGAGGTCATCTAACCAAAGCCAGGCCTTCTTATAGTGGATAATGAGACGTGGAGATGAATCAGCTCGGTTAGGTCAAGGAAAAAGATGGAAGAGAAATCAAATGACCAAAGAGCCTTCAAAGTCAATTCCATTGGGCCTTTGAAATAAGGGAGGGGAAAAAGACACTGGTTGGATAGTCCGCAGTCATCAGAATTTATAATATGATTCATTTGCTGACTAACAGAAACAGAAAAATACTGAACATTGCAAATTCAGGAGCACAGAGGGCATTCCAGCCTATTGTTCTCTCGGCTCCCAGAACGCCTTGTTCTTTTTTTTTTTTTTTGCTCCTTAAGAATCCCTCATCTGTGGTTTCTTTTTGAACGATGCACAGATAAAGGTAATCAAATGTAGTGTCTTGTAAAACACAAGACACCAAAACCACCCTGTCTTGTGGAATTATTGCACAATAACCCCATACCAAGGTTGGCTTGCTTGTGCTTTGCCAGAAAGAGCAGGTGTTGTGCTGGTCCGGATCTGTCCAGTTAGAGGAGGATCACCAAGTCATTCCACCCCAAGCACGCAAGACAGCTGCAGGGGAGCTCGGACCCACTGTTGGCCCCACAGCTGTCACTGTTCCCTGGATAGAAAAAAAGCAACCCTTCTACTCTTAACACACCACAGTGACACTGAAATGCATTGTTTAACATCAGTCTGTTTACCAATGATGCCATTAGAGCGCTTAATATAATCGATACATGTGTTTTTAATTTTTTTACATAAAAATCTAAAAACAAAACTAATATTATCCAAATGTATTAGTTATTTTATTTAATATTTTTTCAATAAGTGTTTTATATATTTTTATGTTTATTATTATAAATATTAAACAAATAATGTATGGTTGGTTTTAAATTATTTTATTAATAAGTAGGCTAAATATAAATAGTATGAAATTGTATATTTTTCTCTCTCTCTCTTAAAAGGAAGAGATCTATATCAGCCCCTTGCTGATTGTATAGGGCAAGTTCTGAATTCTCAACCCTCACGTCCCCTCGGGCCGTCAGGACCACCACCATCAGCCCAGGTAATCCCTAATAGCTTTACTGCAAACCTATCCCAAGCTATCCAACAACAAACCCACCCCTACACTTCCATCTACCAAGCTTACCATATGCCACACAATTAGCCCATGTTGAGTAAACATCACTTAACCCACTTTAAAGCTGATGAGCTAATTGAGTTTAATTACAGTCCTACTGTTATTGCAAGAACGCCTGGAGGGAAGGCATTTGTTCTAATTAAGAGGCTGCTGTTGGAGGTGCTGGAGAGTTTTGAATTCCAATGCTGGCATGAAGACCCGTACTTCACTCTGAGAGTTTTATACATTTCATGTCACATCAGAACATTGCTGCCATTTAGGGGAATCAGTCTGGACCTAACAATGATACATTTTTGTCTCCACGTTACTTGGTAAGCTTAAATAAAATAGGTTGCTGTGTTCATAGATGTACATATCTATAAAAATAAAACTGAAAATTAATCATTTTCTCAACCTAAATGATGAATACTCACATTAGTCTTCATTTACTCACTCTCATGTTGTAATGATAAAAGTAAAGTCCTCTTCCACATAATGACTGTAAAACATCACCAACATGTTTGTGTTTTAGAAAAGTCACACTGAATTAAACAACATGAAGGGGAGGAAATGATGACAGTATTTATATTTTTGGGTGAATAAATTATCTTTTTATTCTTCCACAGAGTCAGAAAGTGTGAGAAGTAACAAATTATCTCAAAATTAAAAGATGTATAAAATATTACAGCTGGCACAGAAAATATTGGTAACGCTAAAGGACTAGTTCACCCAAAAATTTCAATTCTGTCATCATTTCCCCTTGAGTAGTATGTAATCAGGATGTTTTGGGTCACCACTGACTCCCATAGTATTTTATTTCCTATCATGGAAGTCAATGGTGACCCAAAACAGCCTGGTTCAATTTTTTTGTGTTCAGCAGAACAAAGAAATTCATACAGATTTGAAACTACTAGAGGGAGAGTAAATGATGACAGAAATTTCATTTTTGGCTGAACTATTCCAGTAAACATGAGATACAAAATATATCTTTGGGAATATATAAAAACATATCCAAAACATTTTGGAACAATAAATAAAGTTTTCATCATGAACACAGTATGCACAGTATTTTAATGAATAGAAAAAGAGGTATAATCCATTCCAGCATTAATAGTAAAACATTCTGGAAAGTAATTTGTTTGTGTTATTGTCAATATGCACTGCCATTTGTGACCCATTTCAAATTGAAAGTCCATCTTTATATTATAGTCATTTGAAAAGAAAGAATTTAAAGAAATGTTCTTGTGAGCTGTGTTCATGTTGTTGCTTATGTTTGTCTCCTACTGTTACTGAACTTGAGCATTTTATTTTATATTAAACTTAAATTTTTTTAATTTCAATGAAACTTCATAGTATGTCTCAGATTAGTTTTAATAAAAACAAAATGCAGATATGCTCTGGTTTTCAACACGTAAGTCTGTTTTTTTTTACCCATTTCCACCACAAGTGTGTCATTGATGTCATTTAGGTCATTCTGAATGGCCTTGAAACACAAACCAGGTCCAGATTGTCTGTGCTGCATGGTCCCGTGGCTGATAAGATCCCAAGGCGGCAGCTGGGCAGAGGCTGAGCTGTTCGCGAGGGTCCACCCGGCTCAGTTTACAATGACAGCTGGCCTGCCGATGGTGGGGAAAAAGGGAGAGGCCGGGGCGGGAGGGTTGTTTCTGAATGAGACAGTGTAAGAGGACTACTTGTTGTCTAAGGCCGGGGATTACCTTTGCCGAGACCTGGAGTAAAACATCCCTCAGGGACGCTGTGCTGTGTTGTGAAAGCTTAAAGCTCATGGATGATGTGTAGTTTATGAGGATAGAGTAGGGATTGCCACATAAAGATAGAACTATACTGTATGTGTATGCTCTCAATAACGGCAAACAAAGTGAATTAAAAAAATATATATAACAATCTAAAAGAAATGTTGGGAGATATTGGACTCTGTCTTGCATCATATTTTCTTTATTTTCCCCGTCCTCAGCTCTTGGAGAGGGAAGAACGGGATGAAGCTTGAACCCTGAGCTTTGGGGCATCCGGTCGAGGCCTGGATACTAATACTCATGGCTTTCCAAGAGATTTCCTGAACCTGCTGGCCCACGCTGTGAATAAAGTTGCGGAAAATGAGTCTTGGCTTCAATCCATATTGCTTATTTTGTTTTTGTTTTTGGATTATGTGTTCTCATTAGGTCTCAGAATAGTATTTATTTTGGAGCAAGCTCGTAGATTATTTTGACATGTCCCTCACAGCTGTAGGTCTCAGTCTTCCCAGAAATAGCCTTTCACCCTCAGGCTTGCCCTCCTGGCCAAATTTACTGACCACAAATCAACAGGCACCTTGCTTACCTGCCTTAACGGTGACGAATTTGTCACTGGAATGTGCCTTTCCATCTGGGGCTCATAGTAAACCGCTGTTACTTTGTGAAGTTGATATATATCTTGAGACCTGGTATAAATTGACTGTGATTAGATGTGTTTGTTTTCATAGAAAATTTTGCTTTGCTGTAGGGTCTGATCACACACGAACAGCTCAGGGTTAAGGTTGTATGCATACAGTAATAAAAGTCCACATAACTTTATTATAATATATAAATAATATAATATACTTGCTAATGCTCCTTTACTGGGAATGCGTCTTGTATATGTACGAGTAACTATCGTTCACTGTTTGGTTTAGTGTTGAGGATTTTTCGGTTTCCTTATGCAGGTTACATTGTTACGCCAATAGGTGGCGACCGAGTGAATCTTTTGAATCATTCACTGAATCGATTCGCTTAAAAACACCGATTCATTCGGAATTCAGGAATGCGCCATTCGAAAAAACTGCTTAGCGGTTTTGCTTTGTTTGAAATATTTTAGCTGTGCTTAAAATCTAACTTATTCAATATTAACTTTATTGACCTGTTTATTTGAATTTCCTTTTAACATAAAAGTGTGCACAGACATTATTTCAGCTGTACAAAAGTCTGCATTGTGCTGCTTTATATTATAACAGGTATTTGTTATCACAGCATTTTAATCCATTTATTTTAATTCAATTTGTTATAATAATCATAAACACACTGTCTTTGCAGCAAATACAGTTTTTCCATGTACTGCACGTTGTTAGGCCTATTCTTATTTACTATGTTTCGGGTCTCACTGCTCTTGTGATATACAGCAAACCTGCTCGTGAGATACTGTTTCATTAGCTAGGTCATTAACTAACCTTAATATGAATCATGCATTGTCTATTTATCAAATCGTTAAATCAGTCACCATACTGTCAGAATCTGCAATGTGATTTAAAATTAAACAATGCAGAGCTCTAAACCAAGCACCAACTCTCACTGCAAGGCCAGACAAAGATTAGCACTGCTTGTGGAATGGGGGATCCACTGGAAAGGCTTATTGGGATCCAGGTTTAGAAAATTACATTTCGCTCTCAGTTTCTCCCCTCTGGTGAGAATCAATGCAGCAGTGGCTGAAGCTTCATCCTCAGAGTGGTGTGTCCACACAGCTGGGCTGAATTAGAGCTTAGTGGGCAAATGTTTCCCACGTGCTCCACAGTCACAGGCGTATGGCTTCATCTCACAAGTGTGGAAATTGCAGCTAACGGTAAAGCCTTAAAAAAATAGGTCTGTCAGCCTGCAGACCTTGCGTGTCCAAAGCTTTACATTCCTGCAAAGAGTGTCCACATCAGTTATTATGGTAAATCATGCGGAGGATTTGAGTTGTGCAGTTATACTTTGTCTAGGCTGTGTGCTAACACAGGCTATAAAGTATACATTTAATCGAGTTACGCACTTGCTTTAGAAGTTGAAAACAGACTGAGATGGATATCGATACAGAATACACCTCTAAAGTACTGGTTTCCATTTCCAGCATGCTTACTGTATGTGCCTGTGTTTGTACGTGTGGATCCTAAAAGCAGAAGTCCATAAGACATGAAGCTCTTTCCTGGCGTCTGCAAAATATGTATATTGATTGAGCACAAAATCTCATAATAACTCCTAATTTAATCTTACCTTTCTTTTTCTATCTCTCTCACATGCATACAGTACACATGCACAAGCTTATTTGCCCTTGAAGGAATAACCGAAAGAAAATAGACAAAGCTTTTATTGGCCACTCTCAATCATCTGAATGAGCAGCGGGAAGCTTGGGTTACACGTGTCCACATTATTTCCTTAATCGGATCCTTAACATGCTGTTTTTCTTCCTTCAAAGGTGAATTGTGGTGACCTGGTGAAGAGCTTATAGAAGAGGTCGATAACTTTAAAATGGGACCACTTTGAATTAGAGGCTCGCTATTAATGTGATATGCTGCGAGTCATTGCCAAGAGGTTGTAGTGTGACAGAAATTGCTGTCATGCTCCTCGAACAAATAGAAGGTGGTAAGTGTAAGCAGCATTGTCCACATAAGAATGACATGCAGGGTTAATTACAGGCCGGTTGCAATCCAAGAGACAGAGCACTAACAATGCTACATGTAGTATTAATTATTTTAGCCCACTATGTTGTAGACAATTGTAATGTGCTGTCATTACAGCTGAGAGAGAAGTAATAGAGAGAGAGAGAGAATATATACTACATATATAGTTTTATATAGGCAAACTGGGTGGCAGCTTGCAGGTGGATATACTGGAAAATTCCTGTCGTAAGTAACAGTATAGACTAGTATCGGGTTTGGTTTCAGACACCATATGGCACAATTAAAGAAAAAAGCATGCATGAGTCGTCTAAACGGTCTGCTCTTATGCCACTTAAGAAACCTATAGTTGATTCCTCAGATCAATATGCCCGGATATGTATTTGAAGGTGTTTGAGAGAGGCTTTGTAAATCTGCAGCGTCTATTTTTATGCCTGTGGTTATGGTGCACGTGTTCCCTGGGGTTCTTTATGGAGCATGATGAATGAGTCGCTATTCACAGCTTGAGGCCTGACTCGTTCGGCTGCCAATATAGAAACTCAGTAGCCCACTTGCTGACATTCACATTGCAGGACTGTGATGGCAAAGCAGGTGTTGTGTTTTCATATTTTTTGTTGTTTGTTTGTTAGTTTCACGTCATACCTTTCGCAGTGCCTTTTCCTCCAATGCATCTCTGAAATGTTAAGATTCTGTATACCTTTCTAAATGTCACTTTTTAGTTTTATTTTTCTCTTATTGATTTAAACGTTTGAATTGTGTACATAAAAAAGCACACATGCTTATCAAGTGTTATATGATAAAAATGGCAAGTTTAGGTTCTTTGCACATTTGAAGCTTTGTCATAGCTTTAAACTAAGGGCAATTCTTGAGTTGCAGTGACATCTAGTGCTCTTTGTGTATAGACTATGCATCTATACACGCACCATCCACTGTTTGACATAGATATAAGCTGGGCTGGATGGTTAGGGAGAGATATAGGGAGGTAGTTGCCTGACTGGGCTAAACTTACTTGGGTGGGTCAGACTCTGGAACTAGACTTAAGGATATTTAATGGAAGAGATGTACTGTATGACTGGCCATAATAATGATTAGAATTCACTCGTCAATTATTTTCAATAAATTCAATAGGCCTAATGGCTGTTATTTAGTAATGACGAAAATATAATTTTAAACTCAGTCTTGCTATTTGTCCTACTAGCAAGATAAGCTTCCATAAACCACATCAATTTGCAAAGCTAGATTGTAAAGGACTAGAAGAGCATTTAAGAACCTTTGGAACCTAAACTGGCCACAATTCAGCGTTACGCAACACTGCCCTCTTCTGGACAACTGTACATAGCACTACTACTTTTGAAATAATATATATTTAGTACTAAAATAATTAAATTAACATAAAAGAGAAAAATATTTTAACAAAATGTAACATTTAAAATGACAAAATCGCATAACAAAATATAAAATGAAAGCTAAAAAGCTACATTAAAAATATTTTATTTTAAAGCAAATTCAAATATTTTAAATTATATATTAAATAAGTAAATATTTACTAATTTTAAATATTTACTAATTTTTAATTGTTTTATTTATTTTTAAATATTTACTAATTTACTTCGAACGTATATGCAGTTCAATAATAGCTCCATTCCTCCTCTCCACCCCAATTCAATCACATTATTGAATCCTTGTTTCTCATGCATCAGCTCTGTCACAATTCAAATTATAAAATGTATAAAATGTTTTTTGTTTTTTTTCCGAAAAAAAAAAATAATAATCTTTTAGTTAATCATATTAAATGCATTAATATATTAGTTATATTTTAGATTAAAAAACATTAGATTTAGTTGCTAAGATTCATACAGCAAGGCTGGTGGCAAAGCAGCTGCTATATTTAAGTATGATTCTTTCTTTCACTTTCACTTTCCTCTAGTTCTAGCGGATATCATAGCCTACAAACGTTTGTCTTCGTTTTGTTTTCATGGAAAAAGTTTATATTAGCCGATATATCACACGTGCATTGTCTTGTTAATATAGATCAGTATCAGTCTCGTGGTTTTTGATTGGCAACTATTATAAATACACATACACCCACATATATATGTAATAGTTGTGTACAGTAAAAAATCTAGCCCTAATAGTGCAGTCTAGCCCTAATAGTGATTAATCCAAAATGAATGGATTCCCATGTTGTCTGTTGGTAAGGGAAGTAGCACAGCGTCAGGTGTGTCTAATCATCGGCTTTTGTCTTTGTTATGCTCGCATTGTCTGCATAGTTTCTATACAAGATGACGGCACAGACACGGAATGAGGCATGTAGAGAGAGAGAGAGAGAGAGAGAGAGAGAGAGAGAGATTTCCTGCAGAGGACGACAGCTCAGCTCTCTCTGGTGTGTTCTTTTAGTTTTTGTGACTATGTTACAAAAAGACTTGTTTCGTGAAGTGTTTTGTTCTTTGTTATGAGATGGTGTTAGCTGATTCTTGTACTATATAACTATTTTGTTTTGATTTTGTTACATTGAAGGTATTATTATTATTATTTTTATTTATTTTTTTTGCATCGAATATTAAATATTGGAGCTCCAACATGAAATTCAACGGATATCTGAGGCTGCGTATCGGGGAGGCGGTGGATTTAAAACCAACAACTCCTTCCAAACGTCACACTTTAAATAAGAAAAACGTCCTGGATCCTTATATCGTTTGTAATGTCGATAATGTTAAAGTTGGACAGACCGCCACAAAACCAAAGACCAACAATCCGAACTTCAATGATGAATTTTGTCCATACATCACAAATGGCAAAGAGCTGGAGCTGGCTGTTTTCAGTAACACTCCGATAGGATACGACGATTTTGTCGCTAATTACAGAATCCAGCTTGAGGAATTGATAACGTCGTCAAACACAAGACAAACATTTGAAGGATGGGTGAGTTTCTGCAGTGTACACACAATAATGACAGAATTTTCATTTTGGCAAACTATCCCATTAACATAGTGGCTATGCAGCTGGCCAAAGAAGGGTTTTATGAGGTGGAAATGTTGATTTAATCAAAACTTTGGTGATAAAATATTTTTTGGTGCTAAACTGATTTATACGTTTATTACATGATAATATGTTTTATGAATGCAGTGAGCTATGGTCACCTTTAGCTCAGGTGTTGTCTTTCCTTATGTACTTTTTTGACTTGAAATCTGTGTTGCCAAGTCCACAGTTTTCCAGAGAAATTGGGCTACTTGACACTCTTTCTGCGGGATGTCCATGGATTGAAGCGACCCCAAATAACGTGCTATTTAGCCTCTGGGATGTAACACTTGAGGGGAACCTGTGTATTTTGCAACAGCGGAACATTTGTTTGGGAATCCCCCTTAAAAGCGATTGGGCTAGTTTTGAGCTGCGGGTTTTGAGAGAAAACCTGGCAACCCTGCTTGAAACGTAATGAATGTTTGTTAGGTTTTTGTGTGTGTGTGTGTGTGTGTGTGTGTGTGAAATGAACGAGAGGAATTGCATATTGCATTTCAAACTACCCCCACCCCAAATCTCACATATTTTACTTTTGATATAAACAATTTGATGTGCATTTACAATCGAAATACAAAATAAGAAAGATGTGGAAAACCCATTGGCTTCTCTCTTTGCACTCTTAGTCTTTCCTGACTACAGGCCTATCTGGGTTCTTGTAAAAGGGACCTGTTGCTTTCATTTGCGCGATAACAAGGCTGTGCACAAAACCACATGCTGCACCCCACTATGTAGCACGGAAACTTTCAAAGGCGTTAAATCATCTCGCATCTATAGGGTAACCACAGGGATATACTCGTGTTCTGCTTTTTTACTTCAGTCCAAGTGATTAAATCAGATCAAACAAGTCCCTGTGAAGTCTTGAAATCTGATGGTGAGGGTGTGTCAGGTTATGTTTCATGCTAAAACCTGTAACACATTAACATTTTTATTCAAAGTTACTGGAATTTGACAAAATTATACCATTATTTTATTTCCTATAGGCCTCGTTTGGATGGTATTAGAGTTTTAGAATACTTGGTCACAGTTTCATTACAGGTTGCAGAAAATGTGCTGATTGTTTTGCAAATGTGGTTCTCTCACTCTGTGGGGAACGTGCTTTAAAAACTCACGTACCACTAGTGCAGACATGTAGCTCAACCAAACTAGCTAGATTCCTCTCCATGCACCTCATAACCTCTTCTGTGTTCTACATCTTAAGTTTCCCACATGTATGACTTGCAGTAGTTATCAGAAATCCTAACAAGATGTCAGTTTAAGTTCTATGTCATATGCAGTTAACTAGCAACCTATAATGTGTTTTTTTTATATGTATATTTTTCTTTATAAAAGTGTACAGTCAGATGCTGGGTTGTGCTCTTTACATTTGATGCTTTTTAAATACTGTTAAAGTGGTTGGGCCAATGCCTTAACCTTCCGATCCCTGAAGTGCTTGTTGTGTTTGGTGGTGCGTGCTGTGGACTTGACTCCCTGAACCAGCTTGTCCTGCTTTCCTTGTCTTGCCTCGTGTTACAAGAATTCCTCCCACATGGCAGGGCAAGCTAAATGATAATAATTAAGAGAATGACTTAGATGGCAAGATAGTATGACTAAGACTGTGCTAGAGGGTTAGTGTGATGAGCTAAAAATGCGATTCTGATCATATATGCAGTTAAATATGACGTTATATTATGTCGTGCTATAGCTATAAGCTTTCACTCATAGAAATAAGAGCTCATGCTCATTTTTGTTTTATGTATTAAATATATGAAATATCTGTATCTTCATGCTAATACAATATATTTACATGCAGTTTAATTACATTACAAACTGAAATATAAAATTGTAAAAAATATATTTTAAAAAGATATAGTTTTTAGCTTTTTTTTAAGGGAATAAAGTTTGTCCTATATATATCAGGCCTGCTGAATGTTAGGAAGCTTTTATTAAAATTGATATTTTACCATATTGTCAGCACTTGAAGTAGTTTTAGTGAGCTTTTAAAGCGTTACGTCACTTAATATATCTTTCTGAATATATCTTCCAGGTGAATCTGGAGCCAGAAGGAAGTGTGTATATCTCCATCTCTCTCACCGGCTCCTTTACAGATGGTTAGATTACTATGGATATTATTTTTTTAAACATATCTGTTTATTTTATCATGCAATTATGTTCTCTGTAGTTATTTAATTTTAATATAATATATACTAATTTTTTGTTTCTGTGTTTGTCTGCTATGAAGATTTATTGATTATTGATCAGAATGTTAATGGTCATCATAAATGAAACCTGGTGTGCTGCAGAGATTTTGCTGTATTTTTGTCCTTCAACATGATACAGAAGTGCTCTCTTAAGTTTTATTCTATTGAAAAAGTTATAAGGATCATAACAGATAAACTAGTACTCACCCACAATGCTTTGTTTTAACTTCATGCTTAATTTAGTAAGCGATCTAATTGTGCTTACTGAGTGTTGCCATGAATTTCAGATGAAGCTGTGAATGGAATGAAACTCCGTAAAAAGTTTACAAGAAAAAGGCAAAAGGCTTTGAAGAGAAGAAAGGTTCACCAAGTCTATGGACATAAATTTATGGCAACCTTCCTTCCCCAGCCTACTTTTTGCTGTCATTGCAGCAACTTCATCTGGTGAGACTTGCACTGAAAACACACCTTCATGCACGCAAAACAATCAACAAATCAGACTCGCAAAATATGTGTTATGCCAAGTGATTCAAAGTGTATAATCATTCCCCAGGGGTGTGTTTGGAAAGCAGGGTTATCAGTGCCAAGGTGAGTTTGTTTACTAATATTAGTGGAATAATAATTTCCCCATATGTTAAAAAACTGCATGCACGATGATTGACGACATTTACTTTTATGCTTCATTATTCTAGTGTGCGCCTGTGTGGTTCACAAGAGGTGTCATGATTTGGTTGTAAGTGAGTGTACGCGTATGAAGAAAGATGCAAATGAGGTAAGAGTGTGTATGTAAATGCACTTTTTTGTGTCTTGCAGATCAATTTGTCACATACATATTATTTTGTGTACAGGGCCAAAGACAGGGCTTTAGCATCAACCTACCTCACAAGTTTAGAGAGCACAACTACAAAGTTCCCACATACTGTAACCACTGTGGATCTTTACTTTACGGCCTGGTAAAACAGGGACTCCAATGCCAGAGTAAGCGCACATTTATTCAACTTTGAAATACAATAGGGGCAGGATCATATCATTGTTGTCATCGGTGTCGTGTGGATTCATTCAGGTTGCAAGATGAACATCCACAAACGCTGTGAACAGAATGTAGCACTTAACTGTGGGGTGAACAGTGCTGAGCTGGCCAGCAAATTGTCAGAGATTGGATTGCTCAACACACTTTCTAAAAGAAAGTCTCAGGTAATGTCATAAGAATGGTTTTAAAAAGAAGACAACCCCAATATTTGGTTTTGACTGAGAGATATTTCTCCACATTTGTGTTTTTTTCTTTTTTTTACAGAGTTCTCTGTACATGACAGGAATAAAGGGTCAGAACTCTGTTAAAGGCGTACAGCCAACATTTGAAGAGTCAGAGGACGATACTGTTAAAGTTGGTCTGGAAGACTTCAGTTTCTTGCAGGTTCTGGGAAAAGGCAGCTTTGGCAAGGTGACATATACTTGCAGGGTTCATACATTTAATGTGAAACTCGTGCAAATGTCACTGTGCTCACAGTCTGATGCCACACAATCATTTTCTCACACAGTGAAAAGAAAGCAAAAGCAGTTCAGTTAAAATTGTGGTAGTAGGACATAGAGAGGATACATATTTGGTAACCTTTCCAGTACTGTTTTCTGCTTGTGCTCTTGATAGCATCAACATTTTTATTTACAGCATGTTTTGTAGTGTTGAGCAATGTAGCCAATCAGAGATAGTCTAGCTGCTGATTACTTGAACAACTATATCAAATGTAGTTTTGGCAGCTTTTGTCCCATTGCACATAATCTATTCAGTATATTTTCATTTTATTTTTGAGAAACTAAGAGGGCCAGTGTAATGTGGCCGAGAGAGCTCAACGCAATGCAAACTTCAGAAAACGCATGCAAATAGAAAAAACGACAACACATTAAGAAAACATCTTCATCAGTTTGACAACACAAGTGCTGCAAAAACACGAACGCGCTGCAAACACAAAACGGACTACAATGGAAATGTTTCAGGTGGACCTCAACAAGTGACGAACCCATCTGAGAGTAACTCTAGCTAACATAGCATTAAAACAATGTTTCACAGTTTAGTGTGTAGTTCGTCAGATTAGACTAATAATATCCAAAAGACCGTATGATCAGGATGTTAAAATAAACACGAAAAACTCACCTTTTTGTTCAGTGACAACATCTCTGCTCTGACCAAAAGCCACGGAACAAATAATTAGGTCCCAGATGGGTTCCTCACTTTTTGAGGTCCCCTTGAAACATTTCCGTTGTGGTCCGTGCTGTTAGCAGCGCGTTTCTGTGTTTGCAGCACCTCTCTGTGTTTGGTTGCATTGTGAGAATTTGCAGTTTGCATGTGTTTTTTTCTGTTTGCATGTGTTTTCTTAAGTTTGTAGCGTGTTGAGCTCTCCCGGCCACCATAGTTTTGTTTACAATGTGTGTGCATGTCACTGATATATATATAATGTTTTCTATTATAGATCGGTGGTGCATGTACATATTTAAGAAAAATATTTTAGATATTTAATATATATGTTGTATGGATATATATATATATAAACACAGTACCATGGCGGTACTAGGGTGAGTGGATATCCGGGTCTTAGCCCAGAGACATACCCACCAAAATACACTTTTAAATGAAATATATTTAAAAGTCACATTGGCTAATAAAATAATAATAATGACTAGTAATATTTATTTGCAACAACTGTTCGAAAGCTGAATGCTGCACGCACAGCATTGTCAAAGTAAAATTTGATCCGTCACTCCCTTCATCAAGGAAGTCCAAACGCTTATATATCAGACAGAAATGCCCTACACCCTTAAAAGAACACACTTCAAGGGCCTTCAAAAGTGTAGAGCAAAAGGAAGCTCGCTTCTGTTTGGAATTTGCCCAATGGTAAATATGTTGATGCCTATATGACACTGTTATATGTTATAACAAATTATAACATATATATAAATTATAACACTGTTATAACAAATCTGCGGTTGTAGTAAAAAAGATGTTTTTCAGTTGGTTGGACTAATTTGTTACACGTCTTACCTTTATTCCTCTATTAATTTTTCATTTAAGGAAAATATAATACTGTACATCCTGATTTATAGGGCCCATTTATACCAGCTGCCAACTACGAACAAGGCCAATTTACCTCTCAAAGACTTCTCTACACATCTCCAATGTCAATGAGCAGGTAAGAGGCAATAAGTAGACCAAACTTAATCCATATAAATTAGACGAAATGTCTCCGTAATCCCGAATTAATGAAACTGTCGCGTCCTCGTGCTTGCAGCGCAACGCTTGATGGGTTTTTTGGCGGCAAGCGCGTGCACTGGCGTGGATTATGTGCGGCGTGCCAGAAACACTGAGGCACGAGGCTCGTTCCCGCGTGACGCGTGTAATTCTAGCCCGCGGCCGCCGTCAGTCAGAAATAAAAAATCATTTGTCCGCAGCGGGCGCGCTGCTTGATTAAATATTAATAGCGGGAGGGAGACTGTTATCCGGTGTCGCGTGAAAAGTGATCCTTGGCCGCTCCGGAAGGGCATCGTGGCCTCATGGGTGGACAAACGGAGACGCAGTGAAGCAAGTATGAATACTTGAAGCACTCAATCGAGGAACTAATAATGATGGTTTAGTTAGTACAAAGTCATGATGAATCATTTACAATGCATACAAACATCTATACTAATAAAAGCCTATGGTTAAAACATAAGTTTAAATAAATCTGAAAACGTATTATAAATCTAAAATTAAAAAAAATAAGCATGATTTTAACTTTGTGATTAGCTAAATGTTTGAATAATCAGGGTTATATCTCTCTCATTTATCCAGCAACAGTGAATAAACATTTCAGAAAGTCCAGCTGAGTTTATTTTTAACTGCTATTTTTCACTTATTTTTCTTTTCCTCAGTACCTTACCTCACCTCAATCGAGGAGCTGATAGTTAAGTTAGTACAAAGTCATGTCGCATCATTTAAAATCATCAGTATGCCAAGGCAACATAAAAGCCTACGGATTCAATATAAATAAAAAGACATATATTCTAAAAATATAAATAGGCTATAAAGTAAAAAAAAAAAAGCATGATTTTAACCTTGTGTTTAGTAAGTGATTGACTAATCAGGGTTATATCTCTCATCCATCCAGGTACAGGGAATAAACATTCCCATTCCACAAAGGATCAGAAAGTCCAGCTGAGTTTATTTTTCACAATTTTTCACTCATTTTCTCTTGTCCTTAGTACCTCACCTCACTTCCCCTCTTCCTCTTTTTCGATCTGTCTCTCTATTGTCCTCCTCCCTCTCTGTCTCTCTCTGTCGCTCTTTCTCCCTCACTCACTCCTGTCACTGTTTCCTCAATTTGACCTTCGCCATCTGTTTTGAATGAGAGCACTGTTCACTTTTGTTTAAAGGAACGCTAAAATCAGACATTCTCCCTGTCTCAGCCCAAACACAGTCTTATTACAGCGTTCATTGCTGGAGAGTGGGAACCTCACCCGCTCTCAATTATCTTCAGAATTCCCCTCACACACACACACACACACACACAAGTTTGCATGCTTATGCAGAAGTACTTTCAAACACATGTAGACTTGACGCTTCTATGCACACGTACAAACACAGAGCACATGGTTGGGGACACCCTGGAATATCACGGAGGTGGAGACATGAATGATTCCAGTCTTTAGGTTTGGGAATTCCAGCTTTAATTGGATCCGTGTGGCTATCAGGGAGGTGTACACTTTGGCAGAGAGCAGCACACACCGTAACATATGCACACACACAGCTGAATTATAGTTAAAGAAAGTGGGTGCAGAAACAGCAGTGGTTGTTATAGTGTTAGATAAAGTCATTTTTACGAACTTTGTAGGCATGCAGACTGGACAGAGAGAAATGAGGAAGACAAGCAAGCTTTTTAAGGAATATTCTGGCTTCCAAAATCTGGCCTAAGGCCAGTTGGAATCAAAACCACTACAATGACAACGATAAAGATATAGTTTTAAAAATGTTCTAAATTTAAAGGAACAGCAGAATCCACATTACTATAACAATACAGCGGAACAATATCAGAATCACTTTCAAAAGGAAGTATTTGGTCATCATTAAGAGAGGAGTGTGTCCATAGCTGTACAATTATGCATGCATGTTTGAGGAGGAAAGCAAAAACTGATCAGATGTAATAGGTTTATGAGAAGCATTATGTGAATGCTTGGCTAAATAGATGTGTAATTAAGCAGAATTTAAACTAAACACCTCAAATGATGCACAGAAAAATTAATGTAAGCAATTGAAATTGCCTTCATTCACTTTTATTTTCAAGTTCCTAAAAGCAACCAAAAATGTGTCTTTTAAAAACAATAAAGGGACGGGCCCAAATTTTTGCGGTAGTAAATGTTATACCACAAAGTCTGCCAGCTGAACTTGTACTGAACCCATAATATTCCCTCAAAAATCTTTCATACATTTAAAAACACCTGCTTATTTTCAAAGGACAGGATTCGCAGTGAATTACTGTTTTACCGCACCACTCGATCAGTAATCACCCCCACCTGGACAAACATTTCACACCCTGTACACACGCTCACGGTCGTGTTCCTGTAACTTTTACCTTGTGTGATACTTAGAGCCATTTATTCGCTGCACTTTCATCATGACACAGTTTACAAAACTTCACTATGATCCACCCCTGGCTGCACACTTATCCAAATGAGTCAAAATACACAAGCACACACACATTCACTTCAATTTAAAATACACTTTCTAATTAAATACTTAAGAGATGAAGGACAGTCTTTGTGTGTTTTTAATGTGCAGTAGACTTCTGGGTTGAATTTAAAGCTCTTCGGTCTGTGCATATGGCGGCCGGGGCAATTTTACTCAAATGTAAGTAGTTTAGCCTTGATACACCAGACACAGGCACACAAATACATAAGTGACACAGCGCATACATAGACAGCTGTGGGATTAGATTTCTACAAGCTTTTACTCTTATGTGTTTTTTATGTGTGACTTTACAGCTTTATCTTAGTTTCTGAAATTATTCATTTCATAAAAGATAATATGCTTGCATGCACGATTGCCATGGTAAGCCACGCTAAAAGAAATAAGAGATTAGTTGACTGTCTGCAGTCTTACTGCCACCCTATGGCCATTTTTTTAACTGTTGTTGACACAATTTTGATATTTTGTGAACATCTGTACTATAGCTCCCTCTGCAGGACATGGTCGACCTTTAGCTGAAATTTTGTATGTCTGCATGAAAGTGGGTTCAGCACTGAACGTTGCACAACACATTGCCGTAAGGATTAAAATATAATAACAAAATAGAGGTTAAGAACGAAAATACATTATTAAAGTTAATGGGGGAAAAAAAATATTATATATTAATTATGTAGAATTTACTCTGAAACAATTTTGTTTCAGAAATTAATAGTAAAGTTTACAACTAATTAGCAAGTTTGTTTTAAATATTCCATCTATCAATGTATTATTTTAGAACTTATTAACGGTCTATAAACAATCCCCCCAAAATAATCTCAATGTTTGTAAAAACCTGAAGTGTTTGCAAATAATATTCATTAATAGCTGACTTTAAAACACCATTAATATGAGAGATACAGGATATTAATCATCTTTTTTCTTTCTTTTTTTATTTATTTATTGTGTTTTTTTAGAGTCTTGGAGTTTTTAGAGTTTTAAACTTCATCAGTAATAATTCAGTGTGGTACAAAAAGTGGCAATCAACACATTTCTGTAAGTTTCCAATTTGGATTTATTTCAAATGTATAGGACAATTAAACGTCTTCTTTTAAAAGCTATTTATTTTTAGTTGGTTAATATTTTTAGTATAAGCTATAGGCTTGCACCAGCATACCTACAGTGAAGCAAACTCTTACATTTATTAGTGCATTTACTCTGTGGTCCTTATACAGCCTGCAAAATGAAAAAGTTACATAATGCGGCAGTGTTGGTTTTCGTCTCTGACGTAGCCTACAGTAGTGAGGCTGATTGAGCTCTTCAGTCGCTGTTCAGTGTCTGGTGCTGAAACCTATTGTGTCATGATTGATGCAGTTTCTCTCACATTTACAAAATAACGTTTTAAAGGGTCTTGGTCATTTAGTTTCTGTGTTGTTTTATGTCAAGTATAAATAAAGTTGTTAAGCCACTGGGAAAACTTTTAAAGGAATAGAGTTTTGAGTGAAGGGTGACGTACCAGCTCAGATGCAATCCAGACACGAGCGGTTTAACATTAGCCGTTTAAAACCAACGTCTAAGACTCATCATAAACTTTAACTGACACACACGCACTCTTATCTGGCAGTTTTTAGTTATGTGCATCTAGACCACATGCCAATGTTCCCTCTCAAGAGACTTTAGGACTATAAAAGAGAGCTTTGGGCAGCCGTCCAACAAAACAATTAGCCATATTCTCGCAGCGCATGGGAATCCAGGGCCCACTTTATCTTTCTAATGACCGACCCTCCCTGCCTCCTCCTCCTCCTCCCGCTGCCGGGCAGAGCGCAGCTGACCCGGCCAGTGTTCAGTGTTCTCTGCGGTGGTCTAGCGGTGATGGAGCGCCTTGACTTATCCGTGCTGATATATATATACGATGAACGTGCGCTTCGCACAGGAAATAAGGGGGACTTCTTCAAATAATAATAATAATAAGACTTTCTTTTGAATTTTAGATGATGACATAAAAAGAAGACGAAGAAGGGTAGAAGGAAAATATCTTTATATATTATTCTCTGAGGGGAGGTGAGGGGAGCTTTCCGGCGTCCGTGAGAAAAAGATGTCCCTTAAAACTTTTTAGGGTGAGATACAAATATTTTTACATCCTCTGGAGTGCATTTAAAAGAATAAACAGAAAATGCTAATTTAATTGCAGCAGATTTGGACAGTTTTCTAGAATATATATATATATATATATATATATATATATATATATATATAAAAGAACGCTCGGAAAAAAAAATAAAACAAATGAAATAATAAAAGTGTGGTGTAAAAAGGTGTCTAAAAATAAAAATATTGATTGTCACAGAAATCTTCAAGCTACTGCTCCAATTGTTTCTAAATAAACAACAGACTACAGCTAGCCTACACCTGTAGCCTATTTGCCAGTGGATATGATGATATTACCAATAAATAACAATATTTTTTAGGTAATATGCATTAACTAAATTATCCAAAAAATTTGAAATAATTTTTTTTGAAGCCAATTTTTTTCTTAACAATAGGCTTACCTGAAAATAGGCTACTTTTATGATTTGTTTTACGACAGCCTATAGCTAAATTGCACAGTCAACCATTCCGTTTTAAGCTAAATAGCGAAATACAGACTACATAAACACTATTGAGTTTATTTTCTTGACGAATTGCTAGCAAACATTGGTTTGTGTGTTTGTGTATTTAATCTCCCCTGATTTAAGTGAAATTGAACGCAAAATATCATTAATCATAAACCATCATGCTAAAAAGCAAAAGGATATTTCTGATGGAAACTAATAGCCTTCAGTATATAGGCCTGTATATTGGGTCTATTTTAAAAGGCTAATAATGTAGTATGATCCAGTATGAATTTGCCATTAAAAAAATGCTTAAATAATGCCGAACATTGTTGGTGAAAAAAAAAGTCCAAACATAATAATAATAATAAAAAAACAATGTATACGCCTAAAACTTAATAGCAACAGAAACATTCCATTTAAAACCCCAAGGCCTTACACGTGTGAGTATAAAAAATATTCCTATTATCATATCTCATTTTAAGACTTATCAGAAGATTTCACAATGTTTAGAACTGCTTTATTGCCCAAGCGTGTGTGTGTGTGCATAAGCCTCCCTCGCTCTCAGCCTCGCACAGATCACCCCTCAGCCTGTCCTTACAATAACAGCGCGTGATGGATGATGGCGGCGGGCTTGTTATTGTCTTGCGCCATCAAACCGCTTTGTCTCACCGCGCGGATTTCTGTAATTCTGCGCGAGAACAGTGATGACTAGTTTAATGTGGAATACAGTTATATACGCGGGGGCAGTGTTTTTCTAAGCTCTAAGTCCGCGGCGTGGCTGTGACATCGGGCGTACCATCATCAGTAAGTCCGGGTAACTCGTGCTCTCGCACCCCTCAGAGGAGTGACGCATAAATATCTGTCCGCGCGCTATAAACATAACGGTCACAACCCCGCGCGAAATTAAACAACGGCTGCACAGTGAGATTAAGAGCCGCGCGATTTACTGGTCTAAAAACAACTGACCTTAAACACGGACCACGTCAGCCTGCATTTTTTTCTGGCCTGACTACTTAAAAGAAAAAGTTTTTGGAGGAGTCTCTCGATCTCTGTTCACTTAGAATCGTTCGCTCTGATTTCCAAAACGGTTAAAGCCACGCTTATCTGATGACAGATATATCATGATAAAGAGAAGGTTTACGTTTCTTCCGATTAAGGGAATTAATCATGTTATCTTCTGCAGGCAGGGTGACAGGGTGACATGACTTCTCGCCAGAGATCTCGAGAGAAAAAGGTGGGGCGCAATGATTACAAGGTTCACACAGGTCAAAGCAAAGTAGATAAACATGAACTCTCTGTCCATGCTCGATCAAAGAGGTAAACGTGCACCACTTGAAACTATAACATTTTTTATTTACAATTAGCCTATTCTAATGCCAACAGCAAAGGCGCGTGATGTTATGACACTCTGCGTCACCAAAGCCCTAGGTATAATGATTCTCGTGTTTTTTAATAAAAAATAGTGATGACAGTATCTTTATAAAAACAGTTGCGTAAAATCACACGTTTGTTGCCTTGAACCAGCAAGGCCCACGTGTGAATATTTAAATAGATATCAATATCTCTTTACAAGAATGCGAGTGAGGAAGTTGTCCCCAGTTATTCCCACTCGTGTGTTTAGATAGGAGATGACGTGTAATTCTTTTTTTAATTAAAATATTTAAAATAGGTCCATGTTTTAAGTCCATCTGGTGTCTCAGGAAGCTGTAGTCCCACATAAACGTGTAGAATTCAGCATCTCTTTAAGTTCATTTTCCGGTTTGCCCGCCACCATAAATGGCCACGTCTGTGGAAAAACAAAATATAAATGAAAGTTAAAATCGGTAAACACACCAAATAACTGTGAACTGATAACTTATGTTTGCTTTTTAAATTTATATATGGTGAACATAGCCTACTGTAGCTAGGATATCCCATACCTTTTATTCAGTACTACAGTCGATTAAAATAAACGATTAAAATAAAAGACAAGGTTGTATCGGACAAGTGGCACATCATTTCCAGAGCATGACTTTGGTATTTTAGGCCAGATACTTTACCATTTAGAATCTAAAATGTAATTTCTGTTTCCAGTTCTCTTAAAGTAAATTCAAAACAATTCAACGCCCTAAAATTGAAAATAAGTTTAATTTCTGTTGCCAGTTTGCAAGTGTTGCCAAACTCAACTTTTGGAGCATTGAATAAAATCGAATGTAACTGTGAAAAACTCATAAAAACGTGTAGAAATGACATAAATTACTGGAAATTGGCTGGAAACAGATTATGTTGTAATAAGGAAAATCTGTTAGCCTACGTAGTACATACTGGATAGCCCGTTAACGCATTTTGTTTGCTTATTTTCTTTATCAAAAAGTTTTAAAGGTCTCTCACCAGGTTGACTGGATGTATGTAGCCATTCTCGTATTTGTCGTTGGCAAGTATCTGTCGCAGGTGCGCGATGTAGCTGGAGGCCAGCCGTAGCGTGTCCAGCTTGGAGAGTTTGGTGTCCGGCGGAACCCACGGTAACGTTGTCTTCAACCGGGAGAAGGCTTTGCTCAGCACGCGCATCCTCGCTCTCTCGCGCGCGTTCGCCGCGTTCCTCTGGACCTGCTTGCCCTCTTGGGCCACACCATGAGGCGCCGATTTACGCATGGCGGCTGATTTGCGCCTTTTCCCCGTACATTCTGTAACAGATGCCCCTTCGCAGTTGGAACTGTCCTCCGTGCTTTCGTTTGATGTCCCCGGATCTTTACCGGAACCGAATTTTAAAAGACCATCCAGCAGCTCAGACTCGTGAAATTCGTCCACATCGCTGATGGAGCCGGTGGACATGTTGAGCTGGGGAGGATGTAGTTGAGAAAAGTAAGTATGAGGAGATGCAAATTTGTGGTTCTCTAAATGGACCTGGAGATAACGCGACTGCCTTCGGAGCAGAAACGCGTCATGCGCGAGCTGAGGATGAGCGTAACTTGTAACTCAAGAGCCAAAGGATCTTTGCATTTATCTCTCGCGCTCAGGGGCGTAACCCCCGCACGCGGCAACATACTTCTAGTGGGAGCAAATACTAAACTTGCACAGATGATCACAACGGTGCAGCAGGTTTGCTGTGATATAGTGTTATATTAACATTTATCATGATAAATCACGCATGCATGTATACAAAAATATTTTGGTACAAATTGTAAGTTTTAATTCACGGTGCATTTTAGTCTATTCTGAATAATTTGGTGTGCTAGTTTATATCATATTATAGTATAAACTTAGTTAAAATTATACTTAATTTTTAATTAAATTATTATTTAGTTGGTTATGTTAGGCTATGAGTAATACAGTTATTCAGTTACAATGAAACTACAAAAAGCCTCTATTTAATAAACAGAATAAATATTTGTTATTTTAAAAAAGTTAGTAGAAGTATAAACGTTTCCAATAAAAGATACATTATTTTTTCAGAGCACATTTCAGCCTCTTCCTTCAGCCGTGAGTAAAAACATTCTCCCCCAAGTTTCAGTTAAGAATTTTGTTTAAAAAATGTCTAATAATCAAATATAATATAATAATCCAATAATTCCTTTTTTTCAATCCAATTTAGATTACATTACTAACGCAAATAGTTATTGAATAATAATAACGCAAATTATTATTAAAACGTTCCATTAAAATTTAATTCTGAATTTTTAAAACAAAATGTATTCCGTATTATCTGTTGGAAATAGTAGAATAGCTACTCATTTATATTTTATAACTGCTGACACAGTCGTAAATGAGCATCACTTACGCAGGCTCTCTGAATTCCTTGGAGTTTTCAGGTGGCATTTGACTCAGGATTTTTAATGGTGGGTCTCTGACCGGAAATAACGGCTGTGCGCGCACTAGAACAGAGGGATTCATAAAATGGTACAGTGGTGACTCCACGCATAATCGCGCATTGCTCATGGGAGAGTCCGTGCAGCTTTCAGCACCGATGCCCTCTAATAGGATCCCACGAGAAGCGTCTCAAATGGCCCACTGGCGCCTCCGGAGGGGCACGTGAAATGGATACTCCGCGTCCCCAAACCCCATGTTTTGCTTTTTTAATGGTACCCCACACCGGTCTCTAATACAACCGACTAATTCAAGCCAAAACATCCCGATCTGTGCGAGCTCTAAGTGGCGCGGCTGAAGGCGACTCATGAGTGGTTTTAAATCAGGTGATGATTGCTACGACACACGCGGAGCATCTGCTCTCCTCTCAGCATGCTAGTTAGTGCCCATCATCCTTAGATGCCCCTAGTTCTAGTGACGAACAGATTAAACGAATGTGTAAAATTACAAAAAGAACGAGACGTCCACGTGCTAATTGCAAGCTTAGAGATTACTAAAGAAGGAGAGCGAATCTCCAGAGATCTGCCCTCTGACACCCCGGAGTTCCAGTGTCTCACAAACAGCATCCCTCCTCTCCCTCAACCACAGCAAATTACGAAAGGTATTTTAACCTTGCCATAGTTCTTAACCTGACAGATGAATGGACAGATCTTGTTTCTTGCAGTGGCTATCAGGTTTTACAGAGATTACAGGTGTGATAAATCAAAGAGAGTTGTTTTCAATTATATTAAACTGATGTACTTGAAAGAACTTTTACAGATGCTCGGTGCAGGTATATTAAAAGTATAAGGATATGGCAACAGGGCTAAACAGTGTTTCTGGCTATGAGTCTCTCTCTCTGTTCCTCCTTGGTGGGTGGGCCAGTCAAAAGAAAATAAAAGCGGGATATAAGATTAATTGTCCTGTCCTGGAGCAGCATTATGTGAAGAGCTTAAAATAGCCACTGTTTTCCACAGTAACTCTCAGACTGAGCTTTCTGATCTTCCCTGACACTAAAACCTAGAAAGGTAAACAGACAGACTAAAACGGAACAGTTCATATACGTTATTACTAATAATAAATGTCCATGACCATATACTGCTGGTTAAAATAAATGCACTGAGCAATCATCTATAAAAATCTTTTTAAAAATCGAATTATTTTTGCTTAAAATAACGTAAAGACTTAATAACAATTTTAAAATAAATTATTATTATTAATATAAATAAAATCTTAATTATATAAATAAAAATCATAACACAGGCAATACAAAATACACATTTTGCATGCATTTTTAATGTATGGAAATAATGACCATATATGATATCTATTTCAAAAATCTTTCGTAATCACTAACTGCGTTTCATTTGTCTTTCAGTTTTTCTGGTGTAACGGTGACAGACAGCAACAGGTGAGCAGCAATCTTTGTAAATGAAAAATGATTGAACAAATGCAGCAGAATGTGAAGCTCTCAGTGGTGTTAGTGGGGATATCACTAATTAGCTGTATAGGGTCAAAGGTTACTGGAAACTGGACACTCACATGTCCACATCCGACTTAGAGCTCAAGCACACACACACACACACTAATACTGAGATACACGTACACACTCACAAACAAAAAGGAGAGGCGGTCACTAAACTCGCAAGATGACAGATAACAGCAACTGCACACACACTTAATCTTACATGTACTTCAACGACACACTCACTGCAACGTGGCAGCTAACTAATGGCGGTTCCAGGCCAGAACTAAACTCTAGGACGGGAAAAAAATTTAAGTGACGACCCTGGTAAAAAATAAAAAGATGAATTAGAATAACAAAACAAGACAAAAAAAAATCTGTGATTTACTGACTTGAATACAAATTATCCAGTTAGGCAGCTTTTGGGTCAAACATTGTGGAGTCACTTAATAAAAACATAACACCTCATGAAAGACTTTATAACTGACAAACTGTTTAATATAGATGGATGGTGTGGTTTTAAATGCTGCTTAAGGACTCTGCTTTTAAAAGAGGAAGCCTGACGCATACAATACATTGGAATGTATGAGACAAATCTGTTGGTTAGAGAAGACATAGCTTTTTGTTTAGATAATCATATACAGTTATGTCTGTGCATCTGACCTGTAGGATGGTTGCTGTGTCACAAGGGACACGGACGCAAGCGAGGAGAGAGACGAGGGCATGGAGTGCAGTCTGGGATGAACACTGACCTGGAATGGATCGGCTGTCAGATATTATCAAGATGTCTTGCAGCTGTTTATGTGTTGTATTTGTGGATGCGTGTGTGTGGCTTGTGTTTATGTTTGTGTGTGTTTTGGGGTAGGGAGGCTGGGAGTGGCGGTGTTACTCCCCTGCACTGGAGTTGCTAACTGCCAAGGTCAATGTCCACAGTCGGAATGCACAAGTGTTTTGCCTTGTCGCAAAATTTTAGGGAGGACGCAACAACGCCGGACATGAATACTTGCAAAGAAAAATCGCTTTAAACAATACAAGGGAGATGCTGGGTCGATGGGCTTTGGCAGGTGTTGCTCAAAACAAAGTCAAAACTTTACAGTGCTTGTCAGTGCTGAACGATTCCGCCTTTGTAAGTTATTGCCCAATAATAATTCATCTTTGGGGTGTATCTATTGCAAATCTGTGATGCGCTGAATTATTCCTTAGAACCGTGCATTTTTTCAAGCAGACACAAACATAAACGTTCAAAATAATGTTCTAATAAATACATTCTACGTTCAGATGTCAATGTACATGAAGCTGTGGAAACACACACACACACACACACACATATATACAAACCAGGGTCCATATATTGTCAAATATGTTTCTTGTTTTGTTTTCTCCAAATGATATAGTGCAATGTGGCTAGAATCATTTGGTTTTCCAGTAAAAAAAAAAAAACCATATAATAGTTCCATTAATGTTTTAATATCCCTACTCATTTTTTTATCCAGAACTTTAATTACAGAGTCAGTTTAAGGGTCTTTCTTTTATTTATTTATTCTTTTATTCATTTATTTTTTCAATTTACAATATATATAGTTTAAATATATTTATAAAATGTAAGTTTATTTAAATTTTAATTTGTTTTATTATATAAAAATTTTAATTACATGATTTTCTGTACTTTTTTTTTAAATACGCATTTTGTATTACTTAAAGTATTATACTAATTAATTTATACACACACATATACATTATATGCATATATACACTGCTCAAAAAATAAAGGGAACACTAAAATAACACATCCTAGATCTGAATGAATTAAATATTCTTATTAAATACTTTGTTCTT
>JAUCMU010000080.1:15432740-15447190 GCA_032275025.1 Enteromius treurensis | reverse complement strand
CTGTGTTTGCAGCACCTCTCTGTGTTTGGTTGCATTGTGAGAATTTGCAGTTTGCATGTGTTTTTTTCTGTTTGCATTTGTTTTCTTACCAATGGCTACATACACTGTACAGCAATGTTTTGGGAATGACATCTAAATCACTTTTCCTCAATATAATTTTGAGGTTTCACTTTGAAATTGCAATAATCTACCTAATTGACAGCAATGGACAGTATTGAATATCATTTGTCAAAATTAATCAGTGTGAATGAAGAAAAATAGATTTAAAAAAACCATTGCCTTTATTTATTAATAGTTGGTAAGAAAGTTATTAAGTTTAGATATTGGGAAAATTAAGGATGTAGAATATGTTCGTGCAGAATATGTGCTGTATAAGCTCTGATTAACAGATAATATGGTCCTTATACTAAATGTAACAATTTTTTAAAAGCAGTTGCAATTATTTGTAAAAGTATTAACTTGTAAGTTTAGCAATTTGCTCAATGTGCATTACTATTTTTGCTATGGCGAAAAGTTATTCTCGGCATTGCAACAGTCAATTGACAGATTTTTATGATAGAAACACAGAACCATTCATGGCATTTGATTCTTATTGAGTCTGTGGCATCACTGCAAAACCCTCATTTAATGTCCTGTATTTTTAAAAGCATAAACCAGACATCTATTTTTACCATAGTATATGTGTGTACGTAGGTGATGCTGGCTCGCCTGAAAAGTGACCACAGAGTGTTTGCTGTAAAAATGCTGAAGAAGGATGTCATACTGCAAGAAGATGATGTGGAAGCAACCATGATTGAGAAGAGAGTGCTGACTCTGGCTCACCAGCATCCATTTCTTACACAGCTCTACTACTGCTTTCAGACTGCGGTAAGAAACCACAAACAGCATCAAGCTGCTAAATAGCATTTCATATCATGTATAGAAGTAAATAATTCACATTTTTGGGCTAATATAGAGTTTTAATAATTCACACCCATTTTTTTGTGAATTTCACATCGTATTGTGTTGTGTTTTAGGTTTTACTGTAGCAGTTAATGTCTGTGCAGAAAGTCTTTTTCTACAGGTTTATTTTTTCTAATAGGGCACTTTTAATTCTTAGAAGGCAAGAATGACAACAGAAGAATCTAGAAAGGTGTCTCAGACAGCCTTCGGCTGAAACAGCCCAAGCAAATGCTGATCGTAGTCGGTCAGGGGTGAACAAATTCAGTGTTCGATGTGTTTACGTGTTATCGGGCAGATAATCTGTAATATGAGCCAAGAAGAAATCACACTAAAAGTAGCAGTAGAGATTCCTGTTACCGTGATATCCATGTTGACGGACAAACCGGGAAAAAAGTTAGCTGAATGTAGACACTTGAATGTCCCTTACTGAACCAGGAAACACAAAACCCCTTTGACATCATACCAACAGAATGTGTTTAAATTCCTGGCATGCCTTGGAATTTACTGAAAGTAATTGTATTTTTCATAGAAATGTTACCTGCCAGTAAAAAATCTGACAGCTGAGTAGCAGTCGATTCAGTAACAAAAAAGGTTACATAAAAGTGAAATCAGAAGCTACTTATTCATTAAAATACATACTATAATCTGTGTTTATGGATTGTTTAAATAAGATTATTGCCCTTTTATGAAAGCATTAAAAATATTCAAAATATGTCATGACTATTGTAATACGAAATGTAAACAGTAGATGGAGCCTCTTGTATAGAGTAACACTGTGCAGAACAGTATTCACTTCCTGCGGGGGAGAAGTATCGTCTGCATACCAGAGCGACGGAGGGAAAGTGTGGGAGGAACAGCTAAAGGGAAGTGATGCAAGACTTCTGTTGACTTACACATTGTATTGCAAGTCTTCCGACCTCAAACTTAACTAATCTGTCTCTCTCTCTCACTTTCTCTCATATACTGTATATTAGAACGTGGTTTACAGGACTCTTCATAATAGTTAGGCATAATAGTTTTTACACTGTACAAGTGTTTATCCCCTTACCCTAATCATACCCCCCACGAAAAAATAAATGCATCCAAAACAAACCCCAAAAAACAATGTTTTGTATGTTTTTGTAAGTCATATGGTTTACAAGGACACAGGAAGTTTTCTCATGAACCATGGACACGTTGTACTACCTTATGTCATTATACAAGTTTGTGTCATAATAAACCATATAAACCTCTATAAAAAGAGAGAAATAAGTGATGTTTCTATTCAGCAAGGACATCTTAAAATAATTAAAATTGACAAATTTTTTTTATAAAGCGCATGTTTACTGTGTCAAACAAATGGAGCCTCACTGAGCCAACAAAGACAAAATACTTTTTCAAAATCTCACATACCGCAAATGTAGTGTATTTTATATTACATGCTATATTTTATGTATTTCAAAATATAAAATAATAAAATATAAATATTTGGTTTTATATATAGAAATTTGTATACTGTTATTTAAAATGTTTTAATGGAGTTTCTGATGCTGTATTTATTTGATGAAAAATACAGAACTTTTTTTTTTCCTATTTCAGTAAAATATATTAAATATTATAATATTTTAAATATTATTTATTTCTGTGAAGTGGCACTGCTTTGCTTCAGAGGTATTTAAAAAAATAATATATAAGTCACAAATATTGTTTAATAAAATTAGTTTTTTTCTCTGTGTTTTTAATCCAACAGATATAGCCTTGAACATTAAAAATCTCACTGATCGCAAACTTCTGAATTTATACTGCATGACTGCATTTTAATACACATGTACACATACTGTAGTCAAAAATGCTGCAAGGAGTACAATAATATATTCCCTTAGTTGTATCAAATGTTTTTCCATGTTATTTTTCCATGTGTATCCTAACCTGTTTATTAACTTTCTCAGGAGCGGTTATTCTTTGTCATGGAGTTTGTGAATGGTGGTGACCTCATGTTCCACATCCAGAAGTGCAGGCGTTTTGACGAGCCACGAGGACGGTTTTATGCCGCAGAGATCATTTCAGCGCTTATGTTCCTTCACTCCCAAGGCATCATTTACAGGTGAGGAGTACTGAGGATCATTTTAACATTGTACATTATTTTTGAGCTAGCTGTGGATGTAACGGTTTCCTCGCGGGTTTAATGCACGACACCTTTGTTTCCCTAATTTAAAAAGAAAGTGTATTTGAAATTCATGATGTTCATCTGAAAATACAGCATGATGTTTACACTGCAATGCCGCGGCCCTCGGATATTTGCTTTGACATGCCTGTGAAATCTTGTCTGCGCATGTCCTGACACACTTAGTCAGATTTTACAGACAGTCTCCGCCCCTGGCTTAGTCTTCCTTTTTCATGCCGGGACATTGTGCTCTTCCTGGCTGTAATCACACGACCTTTGCCTGCCTGAGTAAGCTTTCGGATCACCCCGTAATAGAGCCAAGCCCAAATATAAACACATCTGACAAACTGCTTTCCCATTCAAATTAGGCTTGTGGCATTTACGAGCTTTCCTGCTGGACCTTTACAGGAATGCCGGCGAACTCTGCTGACCCCTGTCCTCTTAGAATCAAATGGCCCCTTTAATGACCACTCTTTCCTTTCCTTTTGATTTTATTGGGTAATAAAGCAAATTATTTTAGGGTAATTATAACACTTCTGTGAAGCGAAGCTTAAGGGGGAATGATAAAGAGTCTTGGGAAAGATGGCAGTGTTGTAGTGCAAGAGGACTGCGGGGACATTTTAGGTAAGGACCTGATCTGAGGGTTAAAGCCCTGCCCAGCATGCAATAGAGCTATTATTATATAAGCTGTTTACTCAGAGAAACATAGAGCACGAGGGAGGGAGGGAGAGAGAGAGAGAGCGGCCTGTGCACAAACTCTCTCAGAGTTTATCACCTGACTTTGTTTGTTACAAAGTGCAATATAGCATGCACTGAGATTATTCAAATATATATTAAAAATGATTTTCATTATGCCCATAACAACATTTCAGCGTAGATTTTGCAGGTCCACCTGTAACACAGGCCTTTTATAATCCAGCAATACAACGATTCGTTGACCTCTGAGTCATCAACCTGTTCCGGTCCACTTTACCTCATTGACCCTCGATCCTATATGAGATGCTGCTGTAATGCCGTGTAATCTGGCTCTGCTCTAATCTGAGGACTGGACTGTACTGGGTTTATTCAAAAACATCAGACCATTAATCACTGTTTTGGTCTCTTGTGTTCCAATGAAATCAGACCAGATTTCCTAGGGAAACTTTAACCACAACAAGCTGTTAGTCCAATTTACATTCCGTGTATCTCTTTTCCACGGAATCAATATTGCTTCTCCGTCTCTGATGACAGGAGGCTGCTTCTTGTGTTGATTACTTTTCACCCTTGTGTCACGCATGCATGCATATGCAGTACACGCTCATTTTGTCATTGTGTGTCAATACTATTTGAACTCTGCGAACCCCGTTTGTTATTCACCATGATGTGTTTGCAATATTTTGTTTACATTTTTGTGCTACTACAGGCTGTTTCATTTGTTATTGATGACTTAATGCTTAAGCACACATGAGTTGTAGTACCTGTCATTCATAAAATTATACAAATCCTTCGGTCCATTTCTAAAATATTTTGTCTATTTAAAGCATTAACACAGAATTACTCTGATTAAGTAAAGAAAATCCATATGATTTCTATATTTAGTAAATCAAGTTATTTATTAAATTAGTTTAATAAATAAATTGTATATAAAACCTTTACTCTCGTGCATTCAAGGTGCAAGGAGAATATATAAAATATTGTATTAAATTGAATCAGTTTTTATTTTTATATTTCCAGTTTTCATTTCCATTTTACTTTGTTTTATAATTTTGTTATATGCTTTTGTATTTTATTTCTGCAGGTTACTTCAGTTTGATTTTAAATTAAACATTTTGTAGAATTTAAGATCACTTACTAGTGCTGTCAAACGATTAATGTTTAAACATTGTTTTGTAATAAATGAATAGATAAATTAATAACATCCAAAATAAAAGTTTTTTTACGTAATATATGTGTGTATACTGTATATATTTATTATGTATAAAAAAAACAAACACATGCATGTATATATTTAAGACAAACATGCTATGATTATACATTAAATATACTTATATATTAGATAAAATGCATGCATGCATGTAAATGTTTTCAATATATATGCTTTATGCATGTGTTTTGTTTATGCGCAGTCATACAAAATGTTTTGCGTTTCTGTCAAAGGGACCTCAAACTGGACAATATTCTCCTGGACAGAGATGGCCACTGCAAACTGGCAGATTTTGGCATGTGCAAAGAAGGTATACGTGAAGGAGAACTGACTAGTACCTTCTGTGGGACTCCTGATTATATTGCACCTGAGGTGAGCGTCACTAAAAGACCATTTATAAGAAGATGGTGCTTATTACGTGGGAGTGTGTTCTCTTCCTGTATAGCTGTTTAATGCTGAGTCTGTCTCAGATCATCCTGGAGAATGCCTATGGAGTGTCAGTGGACTGGTGGGCTCTGGGTGTGCTGCTTTACGAGATGCTGTCGGGCCATGCTCCGTTTGAAGCAGAGACTGAGGACGAGCTTTTTGAGTGCATCCTCAAGGATGAGATCATTTATTCATCTTGGCTCAGCAATGAGGCAGAAGACATCCTTAGAGGAGTGAGTCTAGATCTACAGTAAATAATATCAATAGGCTGATTAAGCAGAGGTTGTTTACGTGTCTCGATAAAAAGTTGAAAAAATGTGATTGTAACTTGCGATTGTATTTTAAAAACACAGAGGTATTAGTCTAGTCTTTATATTCTACATCTTCTCATCTCCTTGTATATGACTACATGTTATTAATTGTGTGTGAAACTGTAAGGACCAGGACTGATTGGCAATGTGCAAATGCTAAATTACAAGCAGAGCAATGAAGACTGTAGCTCACTTACACAATAAAAACTAGATTATAACTTCATTTGTACACACTCACAGACGTCACTTCAATGAAATCCATAGTTTTGCATAGCAAGTAGATTTGTCTGACTTTTACTAGACAGACTGCTTTTACACTAAGGACACTAGTGTCTCAGGCAGCTCTCTCAGGCAGCTGTGTTGGGAAATCTGTGACTTTCCGGGCAGTGACGTCTCATTAAACTACTTTCTTCCTCTTCTGTTGTGATCACTCATTGCCAAAACAAAACTATTCAGTGGCCTGAAACATGACTTGGGTCTTCAGCTTTTTTCACCAGAAAAAAATCTAATCTTGCTTCATTTAAGAGCTCCAAGTGATTATGTTTCTTGGCTACTGCAGCAGAGAGGATTTTGGCCAGCTGTTCCTATGTAAGCACCAGTAAACCCGAGGCTAATATGCTGCGGAGAGAGCACAGCCTGCGGGCTGCTGTTTCATCCCTCTAAAGACCCAGGATGTCAGGATCACAGACTGTCCCTGTCCTTTGTGCCTCATTATATAAGCTCCATTGTGCCCCATGAAAGGTTAAAGAGCTGTGTCATGGTAGAAGGATTAACATCATGTGACTGAGTAGAGGTCTCCCCGCATTAGTGGAGTAAAATAATAATCCCTAATAACTCTGTTTCCAAGGGCTCAAGTCAGTGATCTGTGCAGTATTGTGGGCAGCAAACTTTCTACACCTTTGTGAAGACAAAGTTGTATTTTTCCAGTGATTCGTAATAAAATATCACCTCTAGTTTATCTGCATAAGAAGACAAATTTCCCCTAAAAGTATTTGGATACATGTTTTTTCATAAGATACCAAGTGGCATTTATTTGAAGGATGCTGTAGCTCAAGTGCACTTTTCAAACACTGTGTTCGAAAGCTAGATGATGATGATGATTTCTGTTCATTCTCTACACAGTTGCTCACCAGAGAACCGGCTGGTCGGCTGGGCTGCATGGATCGAGATGGAGGAGAAGAGGCCATCACTGCACACCAGTTCTTCACAGGACTGGACTGGGAGAAGCTGAACAGACGAGAGATCACACCACCTTTCACACCTCGAATAGTAAGCCTACATCTCCTCTTCAGTTTGTATTGTGCGTTTTTTGTGTTTTGCCATTTAGGACTGATACTGATATAGATTATATTTATATTGAATATTCGAGATATAGGTTTTTATTTTAAATTAATTTTTATTTTAATTTATTGTTAAGATAATCTATTATCATTCATATCAAATTAAAACTAGTTTAATATTATTAATAATAATAGCCTAGGTTATCTTTTATAATTCAATTATTCATATTAATGTTTTTTTTTAATCAGTTATTAGTTACATTTTAGAGTGTGTGTGTACATACTGTATATATATTTGATTTTTTTTTTATATACTGTATATTGCACAGTTTGACATTCGCTTAAAATGAGGAGAACTGGCCTCAACTAAACCTAGTTTCTCAAACTAAGGTTTTTTTCCCCCCCATTCTCTGACGGGTGGGGTTTTGGGTCCTTGCCGCTGTCGCCTCTGGCTTGCTTAGTTGGGGGCAGCTAATTTCTTGTAATTATCGTTGTTTTAATTACAGAGACCGTCTCTGCATTTAATAAATAAATAGTTTAATCTGGTCATTATACATTACAATCACTCTGTTGTCCTATTTGTTCAGTGCTTTGCTACAATCTGTATTGTTAAAAGTGCTATATATAAAATAAAAGTGATTATTAATTTTGTTTTCTATGTATTTATATATAATATTTTATATCATTTATTTAACATTGTTTACACACACGTACATACAGTATATATATATATCTACGATGTTAAATAAACTTTATGAAATATTACATAATAAATAGAAAGAAAACAAAAATGCACAAGTGATAAATAAATAAATAAATGTAGATTAAAATGCTATTGTTGAGTTCTGTTCTTTACAGATCCACCAAATGCCATTTATCATCATAAATATTAAATAACTGATCAATTGAAAAGTGTAAATATTGGTCAAAAATAATCTATTCTTCTGTTTTGTTTTTTTGTAGGATTCTATTGAGGATGTGAACAATTTCGACCCTGACTTCACTCAAGAGGAGCCCTGTCTTACACCCATAGAGGACAGTCTTTTCCCTTTCCACCAGGAAGATTTTAAAGACTTCACCTACACCGCTCCAGAGCTGCGACTGCACTGAGATCAGCTGTTGATTATTTATTTTACTTACATAGATTGTTTCATAGATGTTACTTTCCCTAATTGAGTCATCCTATCAAACTTGTTGTGGTACATTCTGTTGACAAACTTTTTCGCCAAGTCTGTCCAGAATGTGGACATGATTCAAACTTGAAGATGGCAATACAGTATACTCCACAGGACCATCCAGACCAAAGGATTATTTGCAATAGCAATGACTATAAGAAAATAACGATTTCCCGAAATGAACTGACGCTTTTTGAAATGTTTTTATTTGTATAAATGTATGTCATATATTGTTTTTACAAGTGTATCCCTAGCATGATAGTATGCATGTTCATGCTGTTACCAAGGGCTTTATCTTCCTGCTCTTTAGCAAAAAATGTATGTATCTTACATTGAGCTGTTAATTCAGTGTAACGAGTTGTTATGCGATGTGTTGTAAAGTAATTCTAACTAAAGTCTAAATTATGAACTTTTGTAACAGGCTAAAAGAGACTATTTAGGTTTACCTAAAGCACATGTGACAACACATATCACCTGTCCAGTTCATTGAATAATGAATCAGGGGACAGGTTGCGCGAGATAGAAACATGACACTTTCATGAGAAAAACAAAAAAGCATATCCTTTACACCTCAAAGGACAAACATGTCACATTTCTCTGTAGACATGGAAATCCTACATAAATAATTTATTACCCTTGATACATTTGTTGTTCTCACGAGCTTCCGCAGTATTTGAAACTGCCTTAATGCACTGATAATACACTATTAACTACACACTGCTGCACTCTGTTAATGGGGTTAAGAAGGTTTTATAAGCATGAAGTATTAAAACCGAGGTCTGTTCTGCGATGCCAATTTCATTAAGCAGCTTATCCAAAGAACCCTTTTTTTTCTTTTCTATTGATTTGTTTTGTGCTTGAATTACATTATACAGCGATTATTGTTTTCTATTCAAGCATTCTCTTGTTTGAAAAGTGACATTACCCAATAATGGGTTTTACGTGCTTGCCCCAAACCAGTTGAAACTGGAAACTTGATGACTTACACGTTATTTATTGGCATTTATCTGGCAGACAATAGCAGTGATAATGAGGTCAATCACGACAAAGCTGTTTTAGATATGGTGAAGAATGATCTGCTTATTTATTGTCAAACTATTTATTTTTGGCATTAGTTAAACATACTCAGACCAGATTCAAGTACTATTGCAGGTTTAATACGGCTTAGGATCAATCGACAGAATTTGAGGCATGATGCCAGAAAACTTTCTTAAATCAAAAAGCACCTAAAATTAACAATTACTCATAATTTTATAAAAGCAAGTTCATTCTTCAACAAAGCTGTATTTAAAATAACTTCACATAGAAAAGGGTTGCTACACCCAAAAATGAAAATTTAGAAAATCATGAATCACTTGCCCCCATGTCGTTCCAAACCTGTAAAAGCTTAATCGATCCTCAGAAAACAATTAAGGAGGCTTGTTTTGTACAAAAAGTATTCTTCTCACTTTATAACATGATGGTTGAACCACTGATGACAGATGGAGAGATCGGATGATGTCTTTCATACTTTTCTGGTCCTTGACAAGTCATTTAGCAGTCAATGGCACAGTCATAAACCTCCAAGTTTTCATCTTAAATTTTTTTAAATTGTGTTCCAAAGATTTTGGGGTGTAGTATCCCTTTAAGACTAAAATCGTGTTAACATGCATATTGTTTATTGGCTATAATTGCGACATGAGTATGCTAACATTTACTTATTGGCCTCTTTCACTTGTAAGTTTCACATTGTATGAGTGTATATATTTTGATATTGTTTCACAGTTTCATGCAGGTAACATGACAAAATACTCTTCATTCTGATGCTGTGTGAAAAGTTTTGACGACTTGTCAGATGCTCTGGTGATTTTCCCAGTTAGACTTGTGGTGTTAAACTGCTAAAAACCAGCCATGTCTGGTTGGGAGGTGTCTTCATGACTCAGTCCATTCATTGAGTCAGCACTGCTGAGAAGTTCACTGGGTTCCTTCAGTGAAAATGTGCCAAAGGTATTGCATTTATTTTACTGCTTCAAATTCAAAAATAATGGTCTTGGCAAGCAGAGTAAGCTCTTACTGGGGGTAAAGTGTTTTTTAAAGAGTCATGCTGCTAATTCTTTTCTGTATCCTAGTGTTCATGTAGAGTTTGTTCCCTTTTCCACCATCAGAGGTAATGTTCACATGATTCACTTTTAAAGACATTTTGGTCGCACCGGCTTGTCAGTTTGGGGTTGAAATTAGCAGATGTCCTGCTTTGCAGTGCTCTATGGAAAACCACTCTGGATGATGCATGATATCAGCTGTTGACTCTTCAGTCCCAACTGGAAAAGAAATTATTTTTGATCAGCTGGATCTTAGAGATGGTCATACTGTGATGATATTTTTAGGACTGGAGCAGGATGGTTCAAATATGTCATTTTATCTTCTATCATCATTTCCTCCCTTGCCATATTTGACTCTGATAGTCTGTAATTTGGGTCTTGGGATTCATGCGACAAGAGATGCCATTACTGTGAACACAGTGTTTACTGTGTTATTTTGCAGCTGTTTGCCTTTGCTGAAGCATTCCCAGCAGCAACCTGGTAATTCCTCTATCCTGAAAGGCAGTGAGAAAGCAACTGCTTATTTTTAGAGCCTTAAAGCTCCTCACTACCCACTTTTGACAGGTGAAAGAGTTTAACACCTGCTAAAGCAACTCCTTTAATTGAAGGTTTGATCAAAGCTGTCAGGTGCGGGACGACTCTTTTAAAACAGCAAAAGATAATCGTCAGCAAACTGATTTAAAAGCTCAATGTGGATTAAGAACATGTATCACTCTTTATACAGTAAGACTTGAACACACAGAATTGTGCAAGTCTATTTTTTCAACTTCTAACCTCTATGCAAGTCAGCTGTCTGACAGTTAGTTTCCTCAGTCCAAGTTTTTTACAAAGAACTTCTAAAAAATCTGTTTCCAATCATACGCTTTCCACTAAATCACTTCAGTTTTATTAGTTTCAAACGTGTCCATAGTTATGTCTGTCAGCGATCACCATGATGATCACCACGGCCTTGGCTGCATCTGAGAGTTAACCCTTATGACAGGCAACTGTATCCATTGACACACTACATATGAACAACAGTGCACAACTTACAGTCATTTTTATGGAATACTGGCAAGTTGTGGATTAAACATGTGCTTTTAAATATGTGACTATTACACAAACCTAAATATATAATTTAGGTTGGTAGTGTGAAAAGGAAATATCTATAAAGTTCAAATGAGGTTGTACCAGCAGGAAGAAACAGAAAACCAACACATTTGAGGAAACTGATGAAATTCTGCTGAATATTTTGTCATCAACACCAGCTACTTCCTGAATCATAACATTGGCCAAAGTTAAGCCCATTTACACTAAGACCAAGTAATATATGTTTAACCACAACCTGGTAACCAACCAGGGCACTCTTAAAACTGCAAATCTGTCTCTACAGCATAAAAACATTAGAAATCTCACTTCTCTGGTTCAATTTGCTGCTTGCATTCCTTCACTAATGGGTATTGCATTAATTTTTTTTTAAATAATGTCTATGAACAATGTCTGTTTCAGAATTAATAAATAATAAACAACTAGTGATGTTAGCAGCCACACCAACACAAAATAACGCTCTGTTCTATGCACTTAAGTCAACTGATACTTTAGGGCTGATACACGGGGTAATATTTTGAGCAACGTTACCAGGCAACTTTGGCCAGTGTTGCTATCAACAGCGATCAGGTAAAACACAAGCCCATCAACTGATCTAAAAAATCCAGATGGAAATTTGTTACGGTAAAGTGCCCAAGCAACATGACTCAAAAAACGTTGTGCAGGCAAATTTCCTCAAAAAGTTGCCCAGGTATCATCAGCCTAAATGCTCTTCTTTGCATTGATCAGCAAAAAAATTGTTATGAGAGTGATTTTCGACAGTGTTTAGGCAATATTGAAAAGAAAATTAAATGGTATCATGAGTGAAGGAACATAACCTGCCTCAGATTTTAAGCAGACTGTACAGTCAACAGACAGATTACCAGGGCATTGCTGGTTGGTTACCTATATGTGGTCAATAGGGGTGTTTGATGGCTGGCTGTTAAGGTGTTTTGCCTCATCGCTGGTTGATGGTTTCTAGTAAGGTCTTCTTGCTGGTTACTAGGAGTTGTATTTCGGACGTGTAGCCTGAATACTTTGTAAATAATTGCCTGCCGTTGCCTTATCATTTATTATAATCTCACATAAACTCTATATCTAACTCTTTATTATTGTGTTTTTTTATTTTTTTTTATTTTATTCTACGTTGTGTTGTTGTTGTCTCTGTGTACTGGTAGCTGTGGCACCAAAACAAATTCCTTGTATGTGCAAGCATACTTGGCAATAAAGCTCTTTCTGATTCTGATTCTATATAAAACACTAGGCTATATAGGCTGCTGGTTATAAACAGTGGCTTACAAAGCATTGACTGGATGAGAAAAAACCTAGAGATTGATGATTGTGGAACAAGCAAGTATATTGAATTTACTACATCTGTAATAAAGTCGATAGTGCTGGTTACATCAGATGTCCCATCGGTTCTGTGAATCTTTTTTTGAGTGCGACACACCGAATTCATATGACCGCGCGCGCGCGCTCCCGCCAGTGCCTCGTGAGCGCGCGGGAAACACAGAGAGAGTGGAGTAGCGCAGCAGACGCGGTTAACTCTTTGTACCGATTACAAGCTGCAGCGACCGGTGCTGGACAAATGATTTGACCTTCAGCGAACCGGAGGGTTGATCTCTTCTATCCAGACGTTTTTCAGCACACCACACCGGACTAGCATCGGATCGCGTTAGCGCAACTGCTCGTTTTCTCTCGTAAACACATTTGTATTTGTTAGCGAGAGGTGGCCACGTCCTTGATTTTTTTTTTGGCCTCGCGGTTTGGAAAAACCTAACACATTCTGAGTGGTTTCACCCAGGAATGGATACTGGAGTTGTCACTGAAAAGAAAAGGTAGGGATCACCGTGTATATGTCAAAGAAGGTGGTCTGCTGAGCGGAATGTGTTGTGTTTTGTATAGTAAACCGGCTGAAAGATATTCCTCCCCCGTCACACAGAACGTGTCGCCATTTTGTGCTGGATGGCTAACCGAACAACTAAGAGCAAGTTTAAAGGCCCCATACCGACTGTTTCTTTCTAAACAACAATTAAATGTTATTCTAGACCGTTTAAATAAGCATATTTGTTGTTTTGTAACGCGCTGTATTGGCTTTTTTGAGGTAACGGAGTGTCTAGTGTCTGTCTGTGGAAGGAAGCTAACAAAACTAGCTGCACGCTCACTTAACGTAAACTTCCCCTGATTTATTGCTTAAACTGTTAATAATAGTACAGACGTAGTTCAGCTCTCATGAGAATGAGTAAACACGCTGTTTATATAGGCACAGACATATTTAAGCATGAATGTCGAATGCTTAAATTAAAAATTAAAATACACGCTTTTGGCATAATCGTTTCTCAGTAGTTAACGTTAGATAGTGATTGGGTACATTGCACTCTGGTATTTTGTACTGTATTCAGTTCTGAATGTTTCATGCCGTTTATTTTCTAAGATAAAAAGGGCCATGTGCTAGTCATATTGTTGAGTCCCTACTTGACTCCATAGTTCATATCAACTCGTTGCCCTTGTTCAGCCAGCCAGTCAAGCATATGTGTGAGTGAAGGACTGGAAGCAGGAATTTATCCTTGGATTTTGCTGACGGCGTCTTATTCTTTGTCAGACCTGCCATCAGTGTGGGCTCAGATGAGATGAGATGGAAATAAGTGTTGGCATTGCTATTGCTGAGACTGGAAAATATTACTGTAACGTTACTAGTGAATTTACTAGAAAGATGACACTGGCTTTAAGCATAAGCTAAGATCTAGTGTATCACCATTTTATATTAAAGTTACAGGTCAGTTTGGCACATTGCCTATTTTCAGTTGTTAGGATGATTTTCTGGTTAACCTATCATGGTTTTCTTAAGTATTTGGGGTTGGGAACATGCATGCAAAGTGTTTGGTGGACGTGTGTACAAAATTTCTATTATAGTTAAGATCTTTGCAGGTCTGTTATGCTGGTGAATTTTGTTGTTAGAAGCAGCTAATCAGAAATTTATGCATTTATTCAAAGAAACTTGCATTACAGTAAGTGGCCGTTTTAATTAGTTTTTCCTGGTTCATTTTTACTGTCAAGTCAAGTCAAGTCACTTTTATTTCTATAGCGCTTTTAACAATACAGATTGTAGCAAAGCACTGAACATTAT
>JAUCMU010000080.1:15410704-15430272 GCA_032275025.1 Enteromius treurensis | reverse complement strand
CATTTTTATTTTATAAGTATCGATTCAGGCACCGTTTAGGCAGCGGAAACATTTTAAAAATATCGATTTGGCACCGGTATCGAAAAAACTCTGAACGATACCCAACCCTAATTCAGTAAACAATTTATTTTGATTCTGAATTTTTAAAAAAGCTTCCCCTAATGCGTTTTAGTATAGAAGAAAAAAAACAACACACTGCTGTTTATTGCAAGTATTGTAACTTGCAAGTTCATTTTAAAAGATATAATCAGTAACATAATCCAGTTAGCATAATATAAAAGTAACAATCCGAATGCTTTTTATAACTTTTATTATAGTTGTACGCATGCCAGAAAAATGGCATTGTTTAACTTTAAAAAAACCAGAGAAGTTTCTGTGGAGTGGTGCACTTTGCTGCTTTTTTCATTAATGGTTTGTCATTGAAAATTTAAAGGAGATATTTGTCTCTGTTGATGCCAATTATGATGAACTAACACTACAATGAAGCTCTGATGGGTCTTGACCTCCGGCTGCTCACAATGCAGTAGGAAGTTTTATATTGTTGCAACTGTCCAATGCAATATTATTTCTGAAAAGAACAACACCATTGACTCACCCCACACAGTCTGCTGTTTTTCAAGCATTGACGTGTTTGTGCTGTTATTGCAGACACTGACTAAATCAAGTTCCTTAACCATATTTCTGTATCTGATTTCAAGCTTGTTTGAGGCTTAGATTCTTTTTATTCTAATAAACGGATAAAAGATGTGGGTTATTTTTGCATTAGCTAGCTTCTGAGGATTTTATCTTTCCGTTTAAAGGCACAGATTTCTGTGAAATCCCAGAATTAGGAAAAGACAAGTTAATCAGCCTTTTAATCAATTTGCTTGAAGCTTTTGTGCACAATGAACAGATTTATACATCGGTAAACCATGAAGGTGGTGGCTTTTGTAACAAGACACTGCATTACTTTGTTGCCAGCTTGTTTTCATAGCCTTCCATTATTGCACTGAACTGAAACATTTGTTAAATGTGTGGGAGTTGGTCTTGGCAGTGACAGAATAGGCAGAGGTCCCAAGGGTAATAGATAGGTTGTTTTAGAAATCATGATGAGATAGAGACTCATTTTAGCAAGGAGCTGTTTCATGATGACCTATTTCTTAGGAAAGGGAGTTTTTTTTACTTTTTACTTTTTATTTTTTTGTTGTCCAGATCCTGACTTTGCGTGTTATTGAGACTTTATAGCTTATTTGTGTATAAACACAATATATATTCCTTGTAGTGTGCCGAAAAGTTTATGTTGGAAAAGCTAAAAACTTTATCAACCTTTATCACCGTTGGCTGGGTTCCAAGGGTTGTAACTGTGTCTGTCACGGCATGTCCACACCCCTTTCCCTAGCCAGTCAGATTGAAACTCTCTTTCTGGCCTGTGACGTTGCACGTTTTGACGCCATTCAAATGAGAGATTCAAAATAAGTTGACCTTGCTGCTGCCCTCAAGCACTAGCTTAGGCGGGCTTTTTTTGTCAAACACCTAGACAAACTAACAAAACACTGTCCTTCCTTATATTTTTAGGGTGAGCTCGGAGCGCAGGAAGGAGAAGTCCAGGGATGCAGCGCGATCTCGCAGGGGAAAGGAGTCCGAGGTGTTCTACGAGTTAGCACACCAGCTCCCCCTGCCACACAATGTCACCTCCCACCTGGACAAAGCCTCCATCATGAGGCTGACCATCAGCTACCTGCGCATGAGGAAGCTGCTAAGCTCTGGTCAGTACACAGACTTGAATATTTGCATCTTCATATTCAAAATAGTCCGGCTACACCGCATTCAAATGGCAATCAAAACATTGCCCCCACTAGATATTGTAATCACTGTAAACACCATTTAATCTTGTAAGCAAACATGAACAGAGGCAAAAAAAAAGTATATTAGTACATATATGCACTTTTTAGATACTTGTATGTGCTAGGGCTGCATGATTAACCAAAACTGCAATTGCAAGGCTGGGATTTAATTAAGTAAGTGTTAGTTTACACGCAAGTAGTGTCTTGGAATAGCTCCCTTTTCAGTAAATGCTGCTCCACTTAAACTCATCTCTGCATCTGCTCTGACTTTGGGATGCTTACAACACATTTTTCCACAATTAAAATAAGACCCTCTCATGAATCACCTGTTGTCAACCAAAGTAAAGCTTGATTTTTCCAGCCACGAATAGTACTTTTACAGTAGTTCTGTTTTTTTATTAGCATTAACATTAAATAGTACTTAGGTACTAATATATATCTCATCTGCTCTTCAAGGGTGCGTGATAATATTAGTACTTTATGTAATACACTTATTAGTACTAGGTTAAGTGACAGTAGTGACAAGTTGTAACTCTCAAGATATTATATTTTCTGACAATGTGGAGGAGGCTTAGTGTACCGCTATGACCATATGCTTAATAGATTGGTAAAACATGCTGTTTGGCTTTTCAGATGATTCGGAGAAGGAGAATGAGCTGGAGAGTCAGCTGAACAGCTTTTATCTGAAGGCACTAGAGGGTTTCCTCATGGTCCTGTCTGAAGATGGAGACATGGTTTATCTCTCTGAGAATGTCAGCAAGAGCATGGGCCTCTCACAGGTAGCTGAATGTTTGTTTTGTTCTTTGCTGTTTAGAATTAAAGCTTAAGTTGTAGCTGACTAGCTCTACCGTCTTTTCTTTCAGTTTGACCTGACTGGTCACAGCATCTTTGAATTTTCACACCCGTGTGACCATGAGGAGCTGAGAGAGATGCTGGTCCACAGGACAGGTAATTCACAGAAGCTTGACGGTGGCATTTTCCAGCAAAAAATACAACAGCCATGAATAATGAATGCATTAACTGAATTTTTTAGGATCAAAGAAGCCCAAGGAACCAAACACTGCACGCAGCTTCTTCCTGCGCATGAAGTGCACACTCACTAGCAGAGGGCGCACTGTCAATATCAAGTCTGCTACATGGAAGGTGAGACGCTGTCTGAATACTAACAATGTTTTCTCAGACTATCACTAATCTTTTGGTATTGACAGCCTGAATATAATAATATATTTCCCCTTAGCGTTACCTTTTCTTTATATATTTTAGCTCTTTGTTTTAGAAGGGTAACATTTGTTTTACCCTGATTTGCTGTTTTTAATTGGTTCCTTTTATTTTGTTGACATTGAATGTATACAGGAAATTGAACAAGGAATAAGGAAGTAAACAGGGCAACAGAGCATCCTTATAGTATTTTTAATTACATACCTGCCATACAAAGACTTTGAACAGGTGTTTTCCCCTTCTCTCTCCTACGACAGGTTCTTCACTGCACTGGTCATGTGCGTGAGCAGGAGCGCAGCGAGAGCTCGGGAGACTCTGGCTTTAAAGAGCCTCCTCTGACCTACCTTGTGCTCATCTGTGAGCCCATTCCTCATCCCTCAAACATCGAGGTGCCTCTGGACAGCAAGACCTTCCTTAGCCGTCACACTCTGGATATGAAGTTTTCGTACTGTGATGAAAGGTTAGCAGGAAGATGTCATGACCTCATATCCACCTTATTAAGTACAAGAAAGTTATTTCCTGTGATGTGCAAGACTTGAGATTTATTAACTGCTTTATGTAAATAAATATAATAGTTTAACATAGTGCAATAAAAAATTTGATTTGCATAATAGATTAAAATAACATCAAAAATAAAAGTTTGCAGTATAAAGCAGCTTAACAGACTTTTAAAACATGAAAATAACTGGGGAGCCAAGCACAGTCAAATTAAAAATGCCATGAATGCACCAAACATTAAAGAAACCAACAGTTCCCACGAAGCATGTAAATAGATTAGCACTCCTTTTATTTCTTCCTTTTGTTTGGTTGTGTGTATAAACCATGTAAAGGGTTTGGCCTGCCCTACTTTATTTCCCTATTTTTTGTTTTATTTTCTGTGTTTGGGTTTGCTTTGATGGTATCTGTGGTTAGTAATGAGTACTGTGCGTGCCAACTAGTTGTTGATCTCTTTGAATAAAAGCAATGCTGCAGAACGAGTCTATGAGGCAGAAGAACAAAAGCCCGAGTTCTGTTCTTTTACAAATGTTAATGACCCCACCTAGTGGCAAAGGCTGGTAGAATTTTTTTTAAAATTATTTTAAATACTTTTTTTTTTTTTCATAACAGGGCCTCAGTTGTGGAATCTCTGAGATGTAGCGAACGTTAGGATAGGAGGGATAAGTAAGGTGTTTTTTCACTGCACTGTTGTACATGTATGTTGCATGTACATACTACAATACCTAGTTACTATTTCTGAGATGAACTATTAACTAAAAAAAAAACATTGAAAGCTATATTGGAATAATAGTTCTATAAAAAAAACTAAAACTAATAAAATGCAGGAACAGTTTTACTAATACCTTTAAACTAAACTAAAAACAAAAAAGATCACAAACAGTGGATACTGACCAGGATTAGACTAAATGCAGAGCTAAGTTAAATATAATATGTGGTGATGTGGAACTCAAAATGGGGTTACAGAACAGAGAAGATTAGACTTCTCATATCCAGGTCATATTGCAGTATTAGCTGCTCAACTGCAAAGTCAAACCACTCACTCTTTTTCCAAAGGATCACAGAGCTGATGGGATATGAGCCAGAAGACCTGCTAAACAGGTCTGTGTACGAATACTATCATGCCCTGGATTCAGATCACCTTACCAAGACACATCAAAACTGTGAGTACCTGGACAGAATGCATACCCAGTCATGACAAGCTTTCACTGTAACATGCAGAACTGTTACAAAAGATGTTTCGTTGATTACTTTTGATTGGAATGTGTTACTTTTCCTAGTGTTCGCAAAGGGTCAGGCCACCACAGGCCAGTACCGCATACTGGCTAAGAATGGAGGTTTTGTGTGGGTGGAGACTCAGGCCACCGTTATTTACAACCCCAAGAATTCTCAGCCACAGTGCATTGTGTGCGTTAACTACGTTCTCAGGTATGGGTTCAGTAGACCAGTGGATTTATAGATGCAAATAATGTGGAAAGTGCTTTGTGTATACATATGTGTCTGATCATAATTCAACTTGCCGTTCTGTCCCTTCCAGTGGCATTGTGGAGGGGGACGTTGTCCTGTCCTTGCAACAGACCGTAAACGAGTCCAAGGCTGAGGAGAAAGAGAACGAGGAGATGGAAGAAGAGGCCTCTGAGGTGGACATGCTCAAACTCTTAAAGTCAGAAAGCCTTGAGTGTCCCTCGAAGTGCACTGTCATGTATGAGAAGCTAAAAAAAGAGGACCCCGAGGCTCTCAATGTGTTGGCACCTGATGCAGGAGACACCATCATCTCTCTGAACTTCAACAACTCAGGTGCTTCCTAAAGGATGGTCAAAATGAAACGGATACAGATTTTCTCACTTTGAGAAAAATGAAATGAGAGCTGACAGTCAGAGTAGACACGAGCAAAGAGCGTATATTTATTCTCATTACTCATTTTCCTATTCCTGCAACTCACGAATTCTTCCCTTTCAGTGTTCATTTAGTGGCAAAAAGGTGTACTTGTAAAAATTCAATGACATTTTTAACAGCAGAAAAGTTCAATAGCTGTGGCTCGTTGAGTAATGTAAGGCAACCAGAAGTTGAAGAAGAATTGTCTGCTGGTGACTGACAGCTTCCATTCAAAAGTTTGGGGTTGGTAAGATTTTTTGTAATGTTTATCAAAAATCTTATACTTATATTTATTTTAAATGCAGTGAAACATTGTTTCAGTTTAGGATGAATTTTCTATATTAATATAATTAAAAAACCTAATTTATTTTTGTGATCGCAAAGCTAAATTATCAGCAGCTGTTGCTCCAGTCTTTAGTGTCACATGATCCTTCAGAAATTATTTTCATGTATGCATTTTTGAATAGTAAGTTCAGATGAAGTTCAGTTGATCTATGTAATGCATTTTTGTTAAATCCATCAAAAAATACATTCTTACTGGTCCCAAACTTTTGAGTGTACCTGAATATAAGGGTACCTGTTCACATTGGGATGAATATCTTTTGAATATTGCCGTAGTTACACAACGCCACTTTGTGTTCTGGGGTATTTCCGTTTTTTTTTTTATTAAGCGCCGTCAGCTCATTGTCAGCGAAAATCGAGTGGGTATTTACAGCGGAAAACGCTGATAATATTTACGTCCGCTATATTTGTCCCAGTGTGTACAGGCCTTAATAATGCAATCTTTAGGCAACTTTGTAATCTTCACTAGTCCTCTGAGACTACGAAATATAGATTCATAATCTTACATTTAGAATAAATATAAAAATAAATATACACACAGTTCCTTGATGTGCAACCAATAATAATTTAACAATGAAATTTCCAATAGATTGTGACATGCAACTGCTGAAGGAGGTGCCCCTCTACAATGATGTCATGCTGCCCTCAAGCAGCGAGCTGCCTATCAGTCTGTCTCCTCTGACACCCAGCGACTCCACCCCAGTTCTGACCAAACTAGAGACTGGAGCGGAGGATTTCCCTTTCAGCTCTGCCTCTGATCGTGATCCAGACTCCACAAACACACCTTCCTCATCTGGACTGGGCACCTCAGGGGTAAAAACTCAATAAGCACTTGCTTTTTTAGCTGCTATTCTTAGACATGAAAATGAGATTCTGCGCGTCTCAAATACTTAGTTCTGTTCTTTTTTTCTTAGCCCAACAGCCCCATGGATTACTGTTTGGACTCAGACATCAGTTCTGAATTCAAACTGGATCAGGTCGAGAAACTCTTTGCTATTGATACCGAGACAAAGACCTCTTTTAGCTCCCAGGTAACCCTGAATCTGAAATAGCTCTCTCTGTGGTGGTTATTGCATTGCAAATACTTCACAAGACAAATATCTGCGATTTCTAGGTAGTGGAGGATCTCGACCTAGAGATGCTGGCTCCATACATCCCCATGGACGGTGACTTCCAGCTGCGCATCCCCTCTCCACTGGATCCACTCCCCTCTGGCCTTCACTCTGTGTCAGCCATGAGCTCCCTGTTCCAGCCCTTACCCTCCCCTGCATCTCCAGCCTCTTCCTCCAGCAGCACAGTGAAACACGAGTCGTCATCTCGGGCCCCTTCGCCCCTGCACCTGCTGCAGGAGGTGTGCAGTGCCCCTGTCTCACCCTTCAGTGGCAGTCGGGATGCTTCACCTACTCGGTCCCCCACCCCACCGAGCAGCATTAAGCTCAACAACAGGTAAAGCTCTCCCTGGCATGACATCTGCTGGCAGTCTTTCAGATCATCTCTTTAGCGGAGGAATCCGATAGCTGAGCTGTATTAAACTGCAAGTGGATTAGAATCGAGCCAAAAAGAGTTCTATTATGACCGTAGAGCTGGGATTTGAACGTCCCTACTAATAGATTATCTAATTTTGTGTTTGTTGCTCCTATTTCCCAGAGAGCTGTCTCCAAAGATGTTAGCTATCCAGAACGCCCAACGTAAGAGGAAGCTGGAGGAAGTGACAACACTTTCTGAGGCTGTTGGATTGGTCAGTATGAAAATAGATTTTATGATCAAGCTAGAGATTAAGTTAAAGTGCACAAACTATGACCAAATTTGACAAATTCAAGATGTATAATATAACATTAATAATATGTATTTAACTGTAACATAAATAATATTTAAAAATATTTAGTGCTGTCAAGGCATTAATTTGCATCCAAAATATGCGTGTACTGTGTACATTTATTATTTATGTAAAAATGTATTTAAAGTATAAACACGTGATATTTTCTAAATATATACATGCATGTGTGTTTATATATATATATATATAAATATGTATGTGTGTGTGTGTGTGTGTGTACATAATAAATAGTACACGCAAATATTATGTAAATGCATAATATTTACAATAATTATGTAAAATTATTTTTTATGCAATTTATTGCAAGGAATCATTTGACAGCACAAATACAAGATCAAAATGATTATAATATAAAAATGTCATTGTTTTTGTAATTGTTATATTCATTATTACTTGGTATTAGTTTCTTTTGCTTACATTTTTTTGTCACTTCTGTAAATAAGTGGAAAAAAACCCTTGAAACATCAAGTCAAGTGATTATTGAAGATTTGTAACTCTATGACAAATGGCCTCTCTCCATTTTCCTGCAGAGTGCTTTGTTTCATAGTGTGGACAGTGCTATGGAGCCTGGAAAGAGGGCAAAGGTTTTGGAGGTTAAAGGATCTAGTGTGCTTGGAGGAAACAAAACCATTCTCATACTGCCCTCTGGTGAGTGACAAGACCATCATTCATCTTTCAAGAAAACATAATTATTTAAACGATTTAAAAGTGTAAAGAGATGGATTTTAGTGCTTTTTACCTAATGGCAACACCACTTGGCATTTTTAGAGTTCTGTCTTACTAACTCAGTTTCTGTCTTTTCCCCTCTGATTCTGCAGATGTGGCCAGTCGTCTGTTGTGCAGTTCTTTAGAGGGCAGCGGCGGGCTGCCTCAGCTAACACGTTACGACTGCGAAGTCAACGCTCCCGTGCAGGACCGCCACCATCTGCTGCAGGGAGAGGAGCTCCTGCATGCTCTGGACCAAGTCAACTGAGCTTTGCTTTGTTTAGCAATTCCGGACACTGCATCTCTCCCGCCCCTTGCCCTTCCCTGAAATCCGCCTCCACTTGTCTCCTTTTATTCCAAGCCCTAATATTCTCTTCAAACCCAAGTGTTTTAAAAATGTACTAGATGACCTGCACCTTCCATTGATCTCCCAAGTGAGCCCAGAGGGAGTCCATGCATCCCAGTGTATAGAGAGCCTGGAGACAGAGGAGCATAATGTAACTTAACAGTGGCATCAACCAGACAAGAGTTAAGAGCCTTAATATGAAATGCGTACAATTTCCCACACTCCCTCTGGATTCCCTGATTTTACAGAAAATGCCCTCCGTTGTGTTTTATGCCCCTCCCCAAAGCGTGTGTATTGTAGCTACAGTCGCACAATAATCTATTTTCTTAAGACAGAATACCAGCACGCCATGCAATATGCGAAACCATTTTTATGAATATGTACTTTTAATGAAAGATTAAACAGTTTATTTTTTCTCTTCTCTTCTGTTGTGTAGCGGTTACGTGAGAGTTCTTTGTGTGCACTCATAGGTTCAATGGTTACATGCTTTTGGACGTTTGTGAGTGTTGCTTTCTTATTTGCTTACATCACTTTAAGTTTTCTCTTGAACAGCACAGAAGAATTGTAAAACAGCCATTGAAAGTAATGATGGAGATTGTGCAAAAAAGGGAATTAAAAAGAATGCTGTTCTCATGATGGGTTTTGTCTCAAAGAGGTTAAAACAGATTTATAGTTTAATTATGCAATAGATTTTTATATTTTTAGTGGTCATTTTTATTTGTTTGTGGTAGATGCTTAATGTAATTCATGCTTGTGAGATGTCATAGCTGGTAACCTTTTTCCCTTTTTTTTTTTTTTTTGGCTTCATGAGCGGTTTTAGATCACGCAAATCTGATGTCTCATTAATATCCCACTTTTACAAGTATTTATAACGGCATTAGAACATGAATGCTTAGTTTTAAGTAAGACCATATTTGTTTTCATCATGCTTTCAGATGAATGTCAGCCTGTTGACAAAGTCCTGCAACTCTTTTATGACCTTTTACTCGTTTTTCAGTAGGAAAGACATTTTCTTTTGTTGTTGTAATCTTCATTTATCTCTGCAGTCTTCAGTCTTCTCCTTTATTCTCAACACTAAATGTTTTGTTCATTGCATAATCAGTAAAAGACAATTGTGGACCAGAATTTTGTGATGTACGTTTCAATTGACGTGACACTTTATTTTTATATCTGGATCTATTAAGTTATTCAGGAGTACATTAAATTGCATTTCAAACATAGTGACAATACACCTCCTTGATGAACTTTCTTTCAATATCTGAATTAAAGTAAGGTTCAACTTTGTAAAGAAAGGATGAAATTCTTGGTGGAGAAGTTATTGGGATAGTTTGGTGTAATTCTAATTAAAATGTCATTAAAGAAATAAGCAGTGAAGCAGCTTTGTTTTAATATATAAATGTGTTTGAACTTGTTAGTTCTTTATCTTGTTTTTTTAAGGATTAAAAAAATTAAATTAAAATTTTTTTGTAAGCCATTGTAAAAACAGCATAAAAACAAAAGCATTTGATATTTATGACTTAAACACCATTGCTATATATTTGGATCTTTTCAGATACCTGGTGTTTTTTTTTCTTGCATGATCTGTAACCTCCATTTACAAAATAGAAAAAATATATATTCCTTTTTTTTTTAAGATTACAATATATACATATATATATATATATATACACACACACATATTTCTGTTTTCTATTACTATAATGACAACGGGGCAGCACCTGCAGACACAAACATTTGCCTTCATAAGCCTTCTGAACACAATTAAATTTTCATTTACATCTTTATTTCATCAATTCCATCTTCAAATGGACAAAAATAATGTGCAATGCACACTGCCTACAGGATGCGCAACATATACATAGTAGAATATCATACTACGGGTTCTTTGAATGCTTAAAATCCCATTGGCTGACGAACTACCTATGACGTGCAATTATTCTCAAGCAACCGGAGGCTTATTTGTGGATTTGGTGGCACGCGCGCATGCACAAAACACCTGCTAGTTCGTCAAATGACCACGCGCGCACGTGCACGGGCAATTACTATTAAAAGTGTGATAATAGCGGATTGTAAACAGAAAAGACCGAGGCCTTGAGGTGATGTCGCGGAGTAAGTTACTGTATGTTTTATTGTTGATGTGGTTGTTTGTCCTCAGTGATGTGTTCTCATGTGAGTGTGTCGTCGGGTAGAGAAGCTGTGCGAATTTTACTGGGCTCCGTTTAAAAGCGACTGTGAGGAGCTTCTGGGCCGCTTCCAGCAAACCGAGTCGGTTCGGTATGAGGAGTTTTCTGCTATCTGGAGGGAGATGGACTTCTCTACTGTGTTTTTGTAAGTCACACTTTTACAGCGTTGCACTGCTACATTTTAAAGTCGTTGGCGGTATTAACTTACAAATATTTCATAGGAATATGCCTACCTGCATCTTAGACGTGCACTTCAGTCACTTTAGTATAGTACATAGACTGTAAAAAAAAAAAAAAAAAAGTATACTATCAGTGCATATTCCTGTACAGGTGATGGGTGCCTTGCTCAAGGGTCTCACCTCAGTCGTGGTATTGAAGGTGAAGAGAGCGCTGGTTATTCACTCCCCCCATCCACAATCCCTGCCAGGCCTGGGACTCGAACCCCGCAACCTTTGGGTTACCAGTCCAACTCCCTATCCATTTTCTGGATAATAAATCTAATAATACAGATTTCAAACGATATGACTGTCTTTTCATTTTTATGGTTTTCCCACATAAAGTAAACATGAAGCATGTGTTTTATTTCAATCTCTTTTTTTTTTCCCAACAGTGGAATTCCTTCCAACCTTGAGAGGAAATCCTTCACGCAGCTTTCATTCACCGTAGCCTACAGATACATTCTGCCCCCATACAGTTTTCAAATTCGGGTGGGAGGCCTGTATTTGATCTACGGCCTTTACAACACACAACTTATTTGGCCTAAGGAAAAGGTGATCCTTTTTCTGAATTCTCACTCTCTTTTCAATCAAGTCCAATGATTCTGCTTTTCCCGCAAATTGTTTCTAAAAATGTTGAGTATATGTCTGATTTACTCAGATCAGGATTGCTCTGAAGGACTGGTATGACGTGCAGAAGCTTATAACGGATGCAAAAAGTTGCCAGCATTTGGATGTTGTTTACATCTTTAAAAGGCTTTTGTCATCTAAGGCCTTTTGTTTCACTGCCATGCCCCAAAAGGTCAGCAGATCCTACCTCTACTATTGTGTTTTGAGGTGAAGGGCTGTATCTTCCAAAAGCATCTCAAAGGCTCTTAATTTGACTCACTCGCAGCTGAATTTTGAAGCGAATGTACGCTTGCAGCATAATGTGAATGAAGAGTTTCGAGACCGCAAGTATAGAGTGGCCGAACTTGCTTCCGTTGAAATGCTGGAAGTAAGTATTTACTACAGAGATTTTTATAACAGTTGTCACTGCATTAAAATAACACTATTTGAAATTAATGGATGCTTTTTTCTTCATATATAATTTTTTTTTTAATGCAGGAGATTTCAAATGTGCATGGACATTATGAGAGGCTAAAGAAATCATCAGTGCCAACATTATCTGGAATAACCCTGCTTAACCTGACGCATTCAGTTCAGAAATGTGCTTCTGAGTACCAACTGTGGCTGGACAAAATGGCAGTAAGTTGATGCACTGTAGTAGTCCATTATCTATTGACTTTTGATTTTTTTAAATGTGTTTTTATTTTAAAGGAACACTCCACTTGTGTTGAAAATAGGCTCCCCCAGAGATAAAATGTTGAGTTTTATAATTAGGAACTATACTGCTGTACCATGGCTGCAGCACTGGGCCGCAGCATGCGAAATGATTTCATGCAGCGCCTGTGGAAAATAGGCCCCAGCTAGCAAGACACGCTCCCTGTGCAAGCGAAAGTGTCTGGCTGCTTTCAGGCACTGCGTGATATCACTGCGCCTGCTGCAGCCATGGTAGCTGGGAGATCGGCCTCGTCTTCAGCTGTTCAGCTAAAACCAGCCTAGCCAGGTTGGAAAACCTTTTTGAGTGTTCCTTTACGTTCTTCTCAGTTTGTAATATGTCTTTGTCTTACTAGTGTACATTATTCATAATTACATTTGTACTCAGACTGAAAAGGATAAATGCTCAAAGAAGGAAACCACTCAGGATTCTGAGGTGCGTTACACCCTGCCGGAAACTGTCCACAGTAAAACATGGAACCTTGTTTCCACAGTGGGATGAGAAATAATAATAATATTAATTCTCACAATTCAGATCTTTGTATCGTGCAATTTGGCCCTTTCCCCCTCAGAACTGTGAGAGAAACTTTCGATTAGAAAATCTGTATTCTGAAATTATCAGTAAATTTACATTTCACTTTTTTTTTTTTTTTTTTTTTTTTTTTTATGGTACAGAATTTTAAAAAGTAATCACGACTTTCTTAACAATTCAGAGTTGTTCCCCATTTGAAACAAGCTTTCAGATAGTAAAGGTATTATTTAAAAAGTTGTAGCATGCATCTGAATTTAATCAAGACCACTGGCGTTGTTTCTGCAGTCCTCCAGTAGAGCTAACATGCTTGCTGCCATCAAGTCCAAATCCTATGGTCATGCGTCAAAGGTTTGAAATTGAAATCTTGCAACAAATTTTACAATGCTTGTTGTTTAGGTTGTGTAAACATGGTTAAGTATTTGTGGATGGTACTAAAGATAACTGCCCTGTTTAAGATAATTTTTAGGAGACCGCTATCATCTGCATGCATCCATGCCTATGTACTGTACAGTTAACACTTTGATACAATTCATGCCGAAAATGTTTGTTTTTTTTCCTTCACGTGGCTTTGGGACATGGTGTAAAGGGAACAAAATCTAGGCGCCACAGGCAGGTTGAGGTGGTCACATCAGGCTTTGGGAACGATCAAGCCCTGATTGGCCAGAAAAAGAAACCCCCGTCGCTCAGGAACAGAACCTGGCAGAACCTCGGCAAACAAAGTCAGATTTGGCTAAACACCTCTTTTAGACCTAAAACAACTTTTAAGAACAATGGTAGTTTAAATTATGGGTCAGAAGTTCTGGTGTAATGTTTTTCACTTTCTGTTTTAAAAAGGTGAGCCACAAAAAACACAGGAATGGCTTCTGACTGTGAGGGAAAAAGACAAGACGGCCTGTAAGTCTGTAGTTCCATTAATAACGTTAATAAAATGTATGTGTGTGTATGTATATATATATATATATATATATATCCTTTTTTAAAATTTCCTTTCAGTGAAACGCAGAGACGTTAGAAGATTCAAGTGGTGATTGCATAGCTCTGAACCGAGTTTTATGTGTCTGTTGACATTGTGTTTTGTATTATACAGTTCTTTATTTAATAATAAAAATATGAATGTGAAAGCATTGGTTTTGTTTTAGTTTGGGCAAAAATAAATAAATATAATGACCATCCTGCTGTTGGGTTTCTAGTTTGTTTCTGCTGTTACATTCTTCATACGGGGAATGCTTGGAGTTTCAGATTTAGGTCTTAAAAAAAAAAAAAAAAAAAAGGAATAACAAATTTAGGTTAGGGGATTTGTCTTCAGAAAGTATTTGTAGTGTTACATGGCTTTGGCCAAATCATATTATCATTTTTACTTTTTAATTTTTTTTTTATTATTAATAAAACTATGATTTAAAGGCCACTAGAAAATAAAAATTCCATGCAAAAGTCTCCCTCTAGTGGAGAAATGTTTACAATGTCACTGAGTTAACTTTTTTTTATTTTTATTTTTTTTATTCAATTTTTTTTTAAATCACTGACCCCACTCTTTTCCACAATTGCTACAAGTATGACCTGACATATGATAGCACTACAGTGTAAATAAAATCCTGTACTTAGGGGAACCCCTTTCATCTGACCACAAAGGTCCCTCTGTGTCCTTCCATGTGCTCAACATTGTCATAGCACTGTTGTAATCACCATGAGAAAGCCCTGATTCCAGTCTTGATACGGTGTTCCTTTTTGTGGGCTTTGTCAAGTCTATCTAAGACCCATGAGATTCAGTTGTACCAGTGTCATGCTATCCTCAACTCAAAAAAAAAAAAAAAAAAAACATATGCAAAAATTAGGCCTAAATGGGGAAATTCTGCATATGGTATTTCCTGAGACAAAGGATCCTATCTACTCAAGAGCCGGGAAGTTAACGTCATTTTATGCTATTTTTGTTTATGAATGTTTTTATTTTTTATTTCATCAAATTGTAAAATGGCACAGGTTAACATTTTTACAGTGAAGACCAAAATTAACCTTAAGGGGGCGCTCGACTGCTTACTCAACTGAAAACACAACTGGGTCGCATACATTTTTAAAGGTTTTGTCTTGGAGACTTATCAAAGTTATCAGCATTTATACATTCATTCGCTCAAAGAGAAATACTCAGCAGTCCCTCTGAAATGATTTTTATAAATTATCCACTGCTTACAAATGACTCCATCTGCGTCCCAATGTGCAGGATATCCATCCTAAATTCTATATTTAAGAAAGTTTCCATACTTTTTAGGGCAGATAAGGTGGATAGCATGCTCGTTGGGACACAGGGTGTGATTGGTTAAGCGCGGAGAAAAGTAACAGGTATCACGTGAACTCGACATCAAAAAGCAGCTTCAAAATTGTCCTGTATGATCATTTACACTTATAAAATAATACCGAAAACCGTGCATAGCCATTTAATATAATATGCACACTGAACAACTGAGGAAAATATATTTTCGAACTCATTATTCTTGATAAAGCGCTAAGCTCCGCCCATTTTCTGATGCTCCTGTTTCATTCTAGTTAATATATTTCACTAGTGAATATAAAAAAAAATAGAAAAAGAATAAAAGAATAAAAAAAGACCGGGACCTACTGTGCGTCACTGCCAGTGCGCGTCCCCGCCTTCAGCTACGTACTGTCGCCCTCCCTGCTTAATAACAGACAGCTACTTCCTAGCTCCCAGTCATATAAACTGTATTTTCCCACTGTCTTCTGCGGTTTGAGGACTCGAGGTTTGTATAGCTATGCGCCGCACAATATAACCAGCTATTGATCAGGGCAGCTTTGCACGCGCTGGTTTTTACAGCCTCTCGCAAGCGGCGCGTGTGATACTGATTCAGCCCTTTTGCTTTCACCATGGCAAGCGACGCGCTCCACAGATTCGTCTGTCTTTGTCGATACCTACAGGATCCCTGCCATGTCGCCAGATTCCAGCAATTCTGCGGCGTCCGCGGGACCTTTTCCAAAAAACAAACCGAGGCTGATGAGACGCTTGGGGTCAACGGTGCTTGCGTGGGTCAATGCGCGGGCAGTGGAGACTCAGCACACGGACTTCCGGGACAAAGGCTGAGAAAAAGTTTAAATGTTGAACAGGACGAATTTTCCGCTAATGGACCCTCGAATCAAGACGCGGAGATGGACTCCAAAGGCACAGTAAAGCCGTTACGGAGGAACTCGTTGACCGGTGATGTTGGTCAGGAGTTCATCATCGAGAACAGGTTTCTCTTCTATCTCTTCACCATCGGAACCGAGCTCGGCAACGAGATGTTCTTCATCGTGTTCTTCCCCTTCTTGATGTGGAACGTGGACCCCTATGTGAGCCGGCAGCTGATCGTGGTGTGGGCCTGGGTGCTGTTTCTCGGACAGTCCACGAAAGATCTGGTCCGCTGGACCCGTCCCGCCTCTCCTCCTGTGGTCAAAGTGGAGGTTTTCTACAACACGGAGTACAGCATGCCCTCCACACACGCCATGTCCGGCACCGCGCTGCCCTTCTGTCTGTTCCTGCTCACGTGCAGCCGGTGGCAGGTATGTTGCACTCCTGAGTTGTTTCACTCAAAACCAATCGATAATCATATCCACGTGAGACAAGCTGACAGCATTCTATTCTTAGCAATCACCCCCCCCCCTGAAATAACTAGCATTTATTTTATACTACGAGCTATGCATTAGCTCTTATTCCTGGAGTGATTCGTATATTTTCAATTACCACTCAAGTCATTAATACTACTAGGCTTTATTAGCCACTGCTCATTGGTGCCTTATCTTACATTAGTTGCAGTGTTTATTAATCCTAAATGTTAAGGATGCAAATGATTCAGGTCATACTTTATTTTAAGGTGTCATTGTTAAAGTTCAAAAATACATTTAAGTACTGAGTAATATTAATGAACTACATGTGCTTACTATATGATTAGGGTTTTAATAATTTATTATTGTTGTTATTAGTAAGTACATGTATAACAAGGACACTTTAAAATAAAGTGTTACCATTTATTATGGTAGCCCTGGTCTCTCAAATTATATTAACAAACAAAACTACTGATAATGTATTAGAGAAATTATTCCATTGTTGTTCATGTTAACTAATGTAAATAACAAATTAAACCTTATTGTAAAATGCTACCAGGTTTGGCCATTGAATTTTGTGGATCTGTAGATATTAGCATATTTCATTATTCCGTATTCTATTATTGTTTGCCTAGCTATTTTACATTTAGGTGCTAGTACATTTTTCTAGTTACTTTCTATTCACTAGTAGTAACTATTCACTGTTCCTAAGGTCTGTTAAGATCTATTCCAGTTTTTCTGGCAAGCAACTGAATAGACACTTTATTAGAAACTGGAATATAGTAAACTAGTGTGATTTAATTAAAATTATTAAGCCATTCTTTTTTTTTTTTTTTTAGATTTATTTCAGAAAAGTCCCCACAAGACTATTGAAATAGCCATTCTGACTAGTCTTGACGTATGACATAACATACAGACTAATTATATGTAACACCATGCTATTAGTAGGATTTTGGATGTAGCGCAGCCTGAGTGTTAAAATATAACAGCAAAAATTGTAGTACGTGATTCCTTAACTGCAAGACTCCCATGCTGCAATTTGCAGTGATGCTGTTGCTGCAAACATGCAATTTGTTACCAGTGACAATGGAATAATTAGGCCTACTTTTCACTACTGGGACAGCAAAAGAAGTAGTGCCAGTAACTAACAGAATGGTTACTGTAGTATTGGAAAGGGATTCAGTTTGGATAAAAAAAAAAAAACTAATAAAAAAAGGTAGGTCTAGCATGTAGAGACTTGCTGTGCCATATTCATTGTCTTCAGTATCAAAACAACGTAAACATTTCGATTATGATTCATCAACAAGCTAATAATATCCAGAAGCCCAGGCTTTGATTTCATTGTTTACCTAGATGCGTCATTAATCTAAAGCAAATTCCTTTCCAATTGACATTGAAGACTGAAAAAAATGCTCCAAAATGCACTGATGGTAAACCGATTATGTTGGGTCTTAATTAGTTAAGGTTAGATTAAGGTACCATTAGTCTCTCCATTATGAACCACTTGTATGCTTTAAATCAAACATAATATTTGTAATGCTTTGTTCTCAAAACTTACTTGATGGATGAATAGGGCCTGCAGCATTGGAATAAAAAGTGCTGAACTAAGCTGTTTCCCTTGAGGGGAAGTCATATGTTTTTAGTTTCAGTTCATTGTTGACATGCCACTGGTGCTCAAATATTGATTTCCAGATCTCAAAAGTCATCTGTTGCATCCATTGGAAATAGTTTTACTTCGTTTTAGGTATTATTGTAGAACTCATCCGGAAACCAAAGTTCCCAGTAAATCCCTTTCCATCTCAAAAATATGCAGCCTTTTTAAAGGTTTATGCAGTGCACCGTATTATTCATAAATATGGATTTCTCTGCTGGGTTTTCTGAATCACCGTGGATGTGATCTAGTTCGGTAGAGCTTTTCTCAGTCTGCTTTTGACAGATAAGTTCGTTCTTATTCTTTTTTTTTTTCTTTCCCAAGCAGTTTTTCTGAAGTCAGCATCAACTGACTGATAATGCTGTGTACCTGCTGAAGTCTCATCCAGCTGTTTGTGCAGAAAAACAGAACCTAGTCCCTATAGTTTATTTTCTTGCTTTCATATCCTCTCATATTTGGCAGGAAACTAGAAACAATGGCCTCAAACATGTTTCCTCTTCTCTTGCCATTGCTCTTTTGCCTCTTGATTTTTCTCTGGATGAATTATTCAAACAAGCCTACAAATCGGAGAGTAAAGAACTCGCAGCTTTGCATTCACGGATGAAGATTTTATTTTATTTTTATTTATATAGGGAAACTAAAAATCTGCATTGATGCTTTGTTTTATTTATTTATTTTTTCCTGGAGAACAAGTGAGGTCAAGTCAGCTCACATTTTTAACTTGCCTACAGAGTAGTCAATGTTGATGGGATTGTGGGAGGTACTGATGTATTGCCCAGACTACTGGAGTGAATAAATGCATGAGCACAGAAGGAAAGTTCAACTGAATGCCAAAAACGAATAGATCTGTTGTCTGAATGAGAAATCCAGAGGCATTTCTGCAGATCAGCAGCTTCTTCGATCCACCAAGTCTTGTGCAACTGCGCTCGGTCTGCCTTTAAAGTATTACAGTATGTTCATCAAACATACACATTTACATTAACAGTGTGCCCTGTTGCTTAATTTGTGGTTGATGGTTATGTGCATTGTAAGTTATACTACACTATGAGCAGTTAGTTCTTCCCTTGGGTATGAAAAACACTGCCTTCTTGGAAATCATTTAAATATTGGATTATAATTTACATGCACTACCATTGGCTCAGTAGGAATTAAAAATCTCACCGAGGCTGCATTTATTTGTTTTTTTAAAAACAGTAGAAACTGTAATATTGTGAAATATTACGCTAATGTATATAATAGGGATGCAACGGTACAGTGAGCCCATGGTTCAGTTTGTATCACGGTAACGGTTCGGTTTCGATACATCAATATTACTGTACAGTACTCTAACATAGCAGGATGTCATTTGCCCTTTCTATTTCATGTTATTACACGTCTCTCTGGAATGCTTGATTCTGATTGGTCAGTTGAGACATTTGCAGGTTCGTTCTTTTCGAATAAT
>JAUCMU010000080.1:15395476-15410604 GCA_032275025.1 Enteromius treurensis | reverse complement strand
GAGCCGTGCGCGACTGAACGAATCACTCCCACGAGACGACTCGTTCTTCCCGAGTCACATTAAAGATTCGTTCAAAAACGACCCATCACTAGTCTTAACAATTTCTGACCATCGTCTGATTGTCTATGCGCTTAATACACAGAAAATGCCCATTTTAATTAAAATGTACGTTTAATGCCTAAAGTAGGCTACTGAAATATCGTGGTTCATGTGGTTGTACCGAACCGAACAGGGCGAACCGAAAACCGTTGCATCTCTAGTAAATAACTTTTCCGCTGTTTTAGAATGTAATTTATTTAATGAATGTTTAAGCTGTCTTCAGTGGCCAATGATTCTTCAGAAATGATTCTAATATGTGCATTTTCAGCTCTAGAGATTCAACAATGTTCAAAAGAGCTGTGCTGCGTAATATTTTCTTCCGTCTTTGCCGACTTTATCTCTTTAAAAAAACTTTTTTTGTTGAAATGTTAATTTTAACTAGTGTTAATTGGGCATCATTTTATTTTAGTTCCGGTTGTAGTTCTGCTATGTTGTTTTGTCATGTCAGTGTTTATGTTCTCTTGCAAATGTCTGTAGGTAATAATAAAAAATGTTTTCATTGTATTTTAGTTTAAGTACATCAGGTTAAAAAACAAACATTTATTATGTTTTATATTATTATCAAAGAATATAACCCTGGTTTTGACTGCGTTTACAAATTATTTAATAACTTTTGATCTGCAGTTTTTCAAGTCATTCCTCTCTGTGTTCAACAGTACCCATTCATGTTTGGACTGAGCGTCGCTTTATTCTGGAGTGTCCTTGTGTGCATCAGCAGGATTTATATGGGCATGCACTCTGTCCTGGTGAGTAACGTTTTCATCACATTTAATCATTCTTTCTTATTGTCTTCAAGGTTTTGGAACAACATGAGGATGAGTAAATGATGACAGATTCATTTTTGGATGAAAAAAGTTTTTTTCTTTTATAAGCATGACCATTTCCGTCTGTTGCACGAGTAGCGGTGCATAAGGGTTATTCAGTGCATATTAATGCAGTTCAATGCACCTTCTGCTTTGCACAGCTTTCAAAGTTTAGGAACTTTTCTGCAGCTTCGTGACTAAGGTTTTGGAAGCAGTTCAAGAAGCAGCCTAATATATGCTGCTTTAGTCTTTTGCAAGCAAGTAACAAAACAAATCAGTGAGTCATCACGGCTGACTCAGTATCCTCTGATCTTCTAATGCTCATCTGTTTTACTTCTCCTCATAGAAGATCTCTGATTGGATAATTGCTTCCCCTGGGCTTGCATGAGCCAGCGGTGATCATTTACATTTTTATGCGTTGAGCAGACAGAGGAAACACAAGCCTTGCATTAGTCATCAAGATTGACATGTTGAGTGTAAGTCATCAGTGCTGAAGGTTGCACATGTACTAACAATTACCACTGACGTCTTACACCTGTTATTGTTTTTGGCAGAGGCTGTGTCTCTTTATCTGTTTAAATACTGTTGGTGGGAGCGGACAGATTTAGAAAGCAGATGCTGGTTGCCTAGGTGATGGGAACCTTGTTATTTTAATGCTGCACTCTCGATGGAGGTGGTTGAATCATCTTAGTGGAAATCTGCACACCCAATGTTTTAGGAAGGGTAGATCATGCACCGTGTGAATGTTGTGGGGGAACAAGTCTGTGGCCCAGGGTTCAACATTGTATGGTGACTTGTCCAATCAGGCCAGTCCCATCACTACTATATCTTATGTGCTGCTTTGACCACATGCAATTTCTTAAAATGCACATTGTTCTTATTAAAAGTATGCCAAGGTATCCTAAATAACTCAAATAAAAGAGAATTTGTCAATATTGAGAGAGCAAGTTGGAAGCTTGTGTCTAAATGTTTAAAAACAGACAAAAAAAAATTGAAGAAATTAAATAGCAGTTAATCATGTACATAAATATTTTGGTGGTTGTTATGTGTACTTTAGTGATGTCTTTGGTTTAAATTTATTAATTTATTTTTTTAAGCAGCATTTTGTTTTTATGTCATTCCAAAACAACAATACTTTTGTTTATCTACAAGGTACAAATTAAGATATTTGTAATAAAACCTGAGAGATGTCTGTGTAACCATAACTTTGACAGTTCAGAGGGTTCATATAGCTCATTAAATATGATAAGCTCAACTGTACTTGTTGCTCAAGAGCAAAATTCAACACTATATAAACACTGGGGAAAAATGTCCCAGTTATCCTGAATTAACCCTCAAATATTTTATTATTAATACTAATTCTGAACAGTATGTTGGAAACATGAAATTAACAGTGCTAATTTGCTAAAAAATACTGCTTAATTTTATTTATTTATTTAGTATTATTTTAATATGAATTTGCAAGAACAAAACAATAATGTAGTTGTCAGCATATATAATCGTCTATTATACAATAATCCATCAGCTGTGATTAAAGAACTCTGCGAAGGGCGGTAACACCAAAATAAAATAAAATTAAATATGGGAGAAAGAAATAGAAGGGGAAAAAAACCCCAAAACATTCAACATACATCAAGAAAGTCCCAGAGTGGGGACCAAATACACCAGAAATCATCAGATCTTTGATGCTGGTCAGTTTTTCCATAGGTAGAAAAGTAGTGATTTGATTAAAAAATATGACGTATTTCTATCAAAATGTTGGCAAGGCATGTACAAACTCGAATAGTTGTTATAGAAATGTTACTAAAAATGTCTTCTTTTCTGTGACAAAGTTGCAAGGCAAATAAAAATCTGAATTAGTATTCCAGCATAGAAAGGATGTTGAGCCCCCTGATGGGCTGTCTCACAGCTTAGGGCTGAAGTGCCTGTGATCAGAATGCTTTGGTAGAGAAGATTACGAGGGGAAAAAAGTCTTGAGGGCTTAGATCTTTCCAGAATCCATTCAACCCTCTAACTCTAAACGAGTGATATAGAAAGAGGAGAGGGGAGGACTAGAGCAGGAGTGCAGTGGGAATGTGTAAATGAGACACTGCTGGAAAGAATCAGAGACCTTTGGCTTGCAGTGCACGGAGCAGCGTGTGTACATCTATAAAATAGACACAGACGGGTAAAACTGGCTACATGTCTGTAAGATCTAAGTGAACAGAGAGGCTTCTTGTCATACCTATGTGGATGGCTTATGATCAGGCATTTCCTTCTGCAGATTTTGCAGGTTCTTTTGACCTTTTAAACCATGTTAAAGTACATAACAGCACAGGTGTATCACACACAGACAATCAGATTGTAGTGTTCTCGTGAGGTGTCCAAAGTCAGGCTCTAATCTTCAGTTAACCTTGAATGTGCTTCACATCAGATTAGACAAGGAGCAAATCATTTAGCCTCTCCGGACACTTGTGACTTATTTTCTTCTATGTCGCAATAAAAAAAAGTAGAATATATTAGCCACTCTGTATCATTTCCACGTAATTTCCACGTGTCCACAAAGTGCTTCAAATGTGAAATTATATTACAGGAAATGTCACATGATCCTCAACAAACATTTCTTATTTTTATTAATATTGAATGAAAAACAATTCTGCCGCTTAACTGTGACGCAAAAAGGTAGGGCAGATCTCAAGATTTTCTGTAAATAATGAATGACCGGTCAGTCTGTTTCTCACACAAAGCTATCGTATGACTTAGCCTGGACAACAGATGACCTTTGCATTCTTTTTGAAGATAAACCACCAGAAAATTCTTCAGGACTTTACCTTTTGTGCTCCACTGTAAATATGACATTATCTGGGTGGTACAAGGGCAAATTCATTTCAAAAACACATTTAGCACATAACAAATCTATCATTTCTTGTCCAAATCAATTCAAAATGTGGGAAGAATTTGACAAAACCAGTTCCTATCGTTCATCAAGGCTGCAGTTTTTCGACAAAGCAAGCTGGAAGCAGCGCCGACTTTTGTGCGGCTGAATAAAGCATCTGAAGAGTCTTTATCAGATCTGCATGCCTTATTCTTCCAGCCTGTTCTCATGCCTGTTTTGACATGTTATATATAGTAACCACGGTCTTAGATTAGTGGACTCACTGTATAGTTAATAAAAACCTAGAAACGTTTCATTTCAGGGCGCTGTTTCCATAATGACTCATACACTGTTTATACAGATCACTGATGCTTGAACACCACCTTTCTCTTGCCAGGCAATACCTGTTTTCACTAACCTCCATGTATTTGCTGTGCCAGTACTGAATAAACAATGAGAATTTAAATGGCAGTTTGTCTAAAAATTGCTCACTCTCATGTCGTTCCAAACCTTTAAGGTCTGAATACTTGTGAAACAAGTTAACCTCCATTAAAATATCTTCATTTGCGTTTGGAATGATGTGAAGTTGACCAAATGATGACAGATTTCAACCTAATAAGTATGTTCCTTCATCTCCGCAGGAGGTGATCACAGGCTTCCTCTACAGTGTGCTCATCCTGGCGGTCCTTCACCCCATGCTGCATGACATCGACACGTTCTACCTGTCCCACGGCTACGCCCTTCCGGTCGTCCTGCTTGTGCATGTCGGCTTCAGCTTGGTGGCCTTCTCGCTGGACTCATGGAGCACCTCCCGTGGTGACACGGCACAGGCGTTGGCCACAGCTGTCGGAGCCGCTTTAGCGTCCCGGCTGAACTACCAGCTGGGTCTGCAGCCAGATCCCCCCGAAGAAGCTCTCCCGCTCACCCTGCCCCTGATCGACGGGGCCTTATTGACCCGCTCCATCATGCGTCTCCTGGTAGGAGTGGCTGTGCTTCTAGTCGTCAGGGCTGCTATGAAGGCGCTGGCGATCCCGCTGGCCTGCAGGATCTTCGGCGTGCCTTCAGACGACGTACGGAAGGCTAGGCAACACGCACACATTGAGCTGGCGTACCGCTTTATGGTCTACGGCACAGTGGCCTATTGCTGCGTTTTCCTGGTGCCGCTTCTCTTTGGCTTCCTTGGCTTATCCTGAAGAAAATCACTCTGTTTAACCTTGTAATTATCCTAGCTTAACCTATACATGACCTGGACTAGAGAAGGTCCACCGTTGTAGTCAAAACCAACAAACATTTGGTTGCAAACACACATGATGCTCATGGTTTTGATCATTTCACCAGCTTTGTGCTAATTTATTTCACTTGTTTTGTACGTATAAATTTAAACAGGTTTTTTTTTGGCATATTCTTGAAAGAGCGGGCGTGTGATGTCATGATCTTCAGAGCTCCCGTCTCTTAAACGCCAATGTTTCTCAAAATGTTTCCTGCATTTGTCTTCAGTACATTTCCTTCAGCAGACTGACACCCACCCATCCTGGACCCTTGTGCTTTCTCTTGCTCAACAATACGGTGGATTGTTTCTCGCTGTACCCATTTTGGCTCCGTCTGCGGTCCTTCACGTCTGTTTTCACAAATGAACCTCAGTGAACTTTCTTGTATCCTTGTCATGGTTCTCCCTCAAGGGCTCGTTCTCATAACATTTTGTAAGTCTCTGTTCTTCCCTAGAGCTTGTTTCTCTTCTCAATGGGTCCATTCTAGATCCGTGCCGTGGCCCCAATGGTTCATTCAGTGGTTCGGGAAAAACGCTCTTAAATCTGAGAGGTGTAGAAAGTTGTTTCTTATCTAAAAACCGGTTGAGTTCACGCCTCACGATAAGCAGCAATGCATTGAGAGAATGAGGGGAGGGAACTTCCAGGCAGTACAATGCATCATATCTGTACCATTGTCTTTGTCAATGTATTATTTATATGCGTATATGATTACAGGGAGTAAGATTTATTTAAAGGGACAGTTCGATTGGTAATTTACTTACCTTTTTCTTTCAAACCTGTTTGTCTAAAAAATTGGAACACATTGACTTTTAATTATACTGTTAAAAACAGTTGTTGGTTGTTGTTTTTTAAATGACGTGGGTAAATAAGTTACGTCCGATTTCTTTTTGTAACAACTGTCTAAATTGAGAAACTAAAATTCAGAGCTGTTGAGCTCTGCAGGTATTCTGCATGTCTTCATTCGGCATCCATCATGTACCACACTGTCATTCGTTTGGAGATTGAAAGGAGCATCGAAATCCTTCACCAGGAACACACTTTATTTAATGAAATGACTGAAGTTCCTTGCTTTGTCCACGTGTCTGAATTCACTGCAGTTTTAGCTCTTTAAACATGACCGTGGACATGATGACATGTGCTAAAGTAAATCCTCCATGTATTTTCTGATGATCAGTATTAACTTAGGTAGTTGATATGTTGTCTTTGAACTAGTACTCTATTCTTGAAGTCTATTTTGTCAGCGTGTTCAGGTTCACAATGAAATGATGTAAAGCCAGCCATAGAAGACAGGTCTCTGATAAACATTCATTGCTCAGAAACCCCAGTGCCTTGCATCCTTATTTTTCAGGGCAACATTATTTTCCAACTAGGCACAAGACACCACAGCTGTTTCTGTAAACCGTTTTGGTGGTGCAAATATTGTCATGCATCCATAATGTTTATTTAGCAGAACTCACTGTTGTTATGTAATTGAAGGTTTTACTACTTTTTTTTTTTCTTACACATGTGTATCTACAGATTTGTTTTAATGTGCTGTTTGTGGAGTTTATTACCGGGTTTCTGGTAACATTTTTGAAGGTGACATTTATCTGTGCACCAGTATAAATAAAGAAAACAGTTGTGCATCTATCCATTTGTTGTCAGTTGTGCATATAGTAAATGTTCCGTAATTGAATGATAAGCTGTTTTATTTTACAGTGCACTGAACTGAAGTGGAGATCATATCACAGACGGCTGGATGGTGTTTTAGGGTTGCCTGCAAGGAAATGCATTATGAATGAAGCTTGTACACCCTACCTGTGCCGAACTTTGAGCCGTTCATTGTCATCTCAACTCACACACGTACTGTATCTGTAATATGGCTCCTCGTCTGCAATGTTCTTGCCATTTTTCTGTTCTTATTATTATCGTGAATAAAATTAAAAAAAAAGATGAATTACCAGTATATTTGCATCCTTGTCATCTATAATTAATACTTGTTTTTAATTTTAAAAAAATTCCATTACAAAGCGGTCATTGGGGAGAAAGAACATTTTGTATTACTGCATTTTGTTTGTGAAAATAACTTTGATTATGACTAACTAAATGCTTGGCTTGCAGTGTTTCCTCTTATCAGAGTTAAGTGTGTGTGCTCGTGTTCTCTTGACCCAGCAAGGTTCAGGGGCAAATGCGCATTTCTCAATTTGTCAGCTCTTTGTACAAAGTTCTACTTTCTGCATAATGTATTGATTTTAACCCACTGTGTAAGTGCTAGAGGACCTTGCTTATTCCTTCCTCAAGTATATTTCCACACTACAGCTAATTATGTATTACATGTATGTACTGCAGTATATTAGCTCTAGTTATTTTTTTCCACATAAAGTATTGTGAGGTCATAAAACTGCATTCGTTATTTTTAAAGTAGTTTTAGAGCAAGCACAACATACTAGACATGGATGTCCCTGCATTCATGTCAACTACCCTCTGAATAAATGGGATTTTTTAATTTGCATTAAATGTAGTACATGGAACACTTAGGCCTGGTTTCACAGACCAAACCAGAATTAGGCAGTTATATAACAAACAATATATTTGATCATCTCGTATCTTCACTGAGAATAGCAGGAATAAAGTTAAGATACTCTATCGCCATCATGTGGTCGCACGTACAGAGTACAGTGGAATTCGAGATGTTAATGTAAGTATCTTGAAATGGTGTAGTTCACTGCAAATCCATTTTGAGAATTGGTCTGTGTATAAGATGATCTACAAAAGTCATTGGTCTAGGCAATTTTGATTCAGTGACGATTTGACATCTTCTGCGTCTTTACACCAGTAGGTGACGACTAGAGTATCTCTTTTTGAGTTGTGACAGATTATTTTAATACACTTTGGTAAGAAAATGCACATCTACAAATCTAGAATAGGGAAAAAGAATTAAGGGGGTTAAAAATAGGGAAGAGGGAAATGGGATCCTTCTTTTACTTAAAAGATTAATTCAAAAGTCCTTATTCCAAACACTACTTACAAGGGTCACTGAACAGTCTGAGTTGTTTTCTTAAAACTGGTCTACATTTCTTTACTGGGGGTTATTTATGCTCCAGTTACGCAGTTCGGAGAAAGTTCAAGGCTGATATTCAGCTCAACTCAAAATATTCATTGGTCGAGAGACTATAACCACTATATAGCCTAACTGTGTAGCATGTAATTACAACCGAAACATAAAATTGTCTCAACTGAAAGGAACGAGAACGAAACATCATAACTGGTCAGTGTCATTTAAGTTATGTAACACCGTGTTTCAAGTGAGGACTCATTAATTGAAGAGGGGAAAAATCCCCAAATCCTTTTCTAATAATAGAAAACGTTAACGTTAGTGGAATCGTTTCTTTAGTAGTCGTTATAAGCGTAATTAGGTTGTTGTAATGCGACTCATTGGAGGTAAACAGAGCCGGCGGAAACCGAGTGGACCACAGCTCGGGTGACATTTCTCGCCATACGGGCATTTCTGGTCCTTGTCTTCATCCAATCTCCATCTCAGACATTTACGCCGCAACCGACCTTCATAGCTCCTCGACATCAATGACGTTTGACTTTCGAGGCGTGCCTAAACAGTTTTTGATTGACAGTCCGCCGACCAATCCACGCGTCCGTTACGCAGCGAGTAGCCAATCATCGGCCTAACAGCGTAAAGCAGCGTTTCAGCAAGGTCGGTTTTAACGGTCTGTTTTGAGCCAGGAAAAAATTGGCACAGAGCACTAGCACAGCCTGCTAACATATACTTGTGGTAACAGGTTAGCAATTAGTCGGCATTTGAGTGAGCTTAGCAATAAGGAGAAGGACATTCTTACCTTAGTGACCAACATCTGGGTATGTAGTCGGCCAGCGTATGTGTATGAATGTGGCTTTTGGTGCAGGCTGGGACGGCAGCTACAGGGATTAGCTGTACGGGGAGCTCCTGCTAGCAGTGCAATGCTGACATACCTTCGGACGGCTTGCTAATTATCTCACAAACGGGGATCTTGCTGTGACTTCAATTCGGAAAAATCGTCACCATTCATACGCGGACTGTATTCCCAAGCCGAGACCGGTTTAAATAGTCCGATAGTGAAGCGTTTGAGTTAGCTGGCTAGCTGGGTCGCCTGCAAGTACAAGGTTAGCTGCTTAGAACGAGCCACCTGGACCCGATAACCATCGAAAGAGGTAAGAAACACAATTAAACACTGCATTGCTAAGTTAATGGTGATTTTTAGATCGATATTTAACAAGCATTTAAAGCAGAGTGCCCAGCCAATTACATACAACCAGAGAACTATGCACTCTTAAAGATCAAAACCACTGTGGTCGGTTAGTGTTTATAGCCAGTTAAACATACGATCGTGCTTTGATTACAATCTTGTCATTAGGTTTCTGACACATTTGCTCATTTGAGCTGTCCAGGAACGCTTTCTTCATGTCGGTATGGGTTAATGCTGTGAAATGAACAATGGTTGTTCACTGGGCAGGGATGGTTGTTATATTTTCTGTGCATTATATTTATTTTTTGCGCATGTGTAGGCAGCCTGATCAGCCTTGGATGGGATGAGAACATCACCTCACTTTTCAAATCTGAGTGAATGCAAATATTCAGTGTTGAGTTTGTCACCTTCAGGTTTTCTTTGGCTTTTGCCGGCTTTACCAAGTCAACAGTCTTGTTTATTGGCCTTGTCTTTCAGGCTCTCGGGAATGCAATATACTCCACACCTGTTTTTGTTCCACAGCTGCAGTCATGCGTTTCATGGACTGACAATTGAGACTTTTCAGGCACACTGATTCAAACTCTTATGATCTCCTTGTTTCTGTCTGGTAGTGAGACAGGACACACTTTTATCTGTCAAGGACACGCATTTCATAAGTGTGTGAAAACAAAAATGTGTTTAAACCTTGGGCAACGTGAGTGACTTGCCAGAATCAGCTGTAATCTAATGTATAAAATGTTTTTGGATGCAGCATATTGCAGCATGCAGAAGGACCGTTTGTTGTCTTTATAAACTCAGATCCAGTGCGCGCTTTGTTAAAAACATTGTGTCAATGTAAAGGACAACCATCTGTATAATGGTTGTAATTTGAGTCAGGCGTTCTAATCAATGAGAGGAGTCCGTTGTATGTTACAGGGCCCTTCCTTATAAAACAAACACAGACTCAAGCGGTTGTCTTGCAGTATGTTTTTTTAAATTCAAAGCTTGTAAAGTTTGAAATGCATTATTAAAAGAGGTTTCTTCGTGGTTGGAGAAGCATTGCGATACAGTCAGGTGTGTCAAAGCAGATTTTTGAGTCAACAAAAAATAGTATCTTGGATAATAAAACTGCATGATTATTGGATTAAAAAAGTAAAACATTGGTTATATTGTTAATAAAATAAAACTGTCATGTTTTAAGCTGCCTTTCACTTTCTCTGACTTTCACATTCTTGTCACTTTTTTGTTTTTTAAAGAAAAGTATAGTAGTTTTTGTAGAAGTAATCATTGTATATAAAATAATAATTGTGGTCATTGTTATTCATAACTGTCCATTTAAGAAGGTGCAACAAGTTGTTGCTGCATTTAAATTTTTTTTTTTCCATTTTATTTTGCTTTGAGTCATGTTTACAAGTTTACCAAAAACACCAAGTTAAAGAGAACTGCCACTAGTTCCCTGAAAAAATAGGTGTATAGCAAAGAAATGTAGATATTGTTTTTCGTATCTAAACAAACTCCAAGGGAGAGGTTTTAAATGTTTAGGTTACAAAACCCCAGCAGGACACTTACAGGATATCTAAATACATCAGTTTGTGTAACTAATCAACCACCTAGAAAACGCTCTTTGCATTGCTGTTGTCTAGCGCAAAAAAAAAAAATCCACATCCTGTTTGTGATGTAAGGAGGTATAATGTTTTGGAGCTGCTTTGACGCCTCTAAAATACGGATAACTTTGCACAATTGCAGTGAAACAAATTCTGTATTTTGCCTGCGTGTTTTACTGTAGGTTGAGAGGACATCAAGGTGTCCGTTTGTGAGCCGAAGCTTAACTGAATGTGGGTCATGTTGTACAACAATGATCCTACACTCTTAAGTAAATGTATAACCAAACAGCTTCAGTAGATGGCATTTTATGCTTTAGGACAACCAAGTCCTAAAGTTGCCGTTTCCTCGCTTGTCCAGACGTGAGAAGTTTTATAGTTTGCTCTACGAAGAAGGTGAGCTTACATTTTACGTTCGCTTAATAGATTTAAACACAGCAATGTATGTGAAGGCCTTGCGTATGAAACCTTGAACTTGGTATCGTGAGCGTTGATTTATAATACTGTTAGATGAATGGGGAATAAATCCTGGACCGTGGTTAAGTGTGCAATGCTTTGTTTCTCAGCACTTGAAATGGCAGGCCGTCTAGGGCCATATTAGAGCCACCATAATGTAAACACATCTTTTACGTAAGGGTCTCGTGGTCTTAAGTTCATCTCTGTTTTGGTAAGGCATCCATGACTGCATCCATCACTGAGAACTTCAGTATCACAAGTTGAGCTGATGTTATGAATAATTTCAGATTGGTGACCTTTCATATTAAGTTTGAGTTGTACTTAATGTTAAATGTAACTTTTCTTAAACGACTTGTTCTTGTTTTTCAATTTGGAAGCTGCAGTAAAGATGGCAGAAACACTTCCCTACATGGCGTGGCTTTGCCTCCAAAGTCCTTTTGGTTTATGACTGGTGTTATGACGTTTATCAGCCTGATAACTGACAGTTACACACTCAGAAGTGAAATTTATTAGCAAAGAATATTTACTAGGCATAAGATCTTGCTTTACTGTATATCATGGCCTTTCGTTATGGTGGCTGTTCCCTTTTGCTTCGTAAATTACCCAATTATATTTATACATATATGCGTGTATATGATCTATATTATATATAAATATGTATTATTATTATTATTATTGTTATTATTATAATTTTTTATTTATTTGTTTTTTAAGATTTCAAGGCCTGGTTTCACAAACGAGATATTTAAGCAGCTTTTGCAAAAATGCCTCATAAGAAAATATTGCAGGTGTGCATCTTAACACAGAACAATGACACTGACACGTTTTAAGATATGTCAGAGCAAAATATACAAACATGCAATTTAGTCTGGGACTAGCTTAAGCCTTGTCTGTGAAACTGGGGGCAAGAGTCTTGTCGTTTGCATTTTGTGCAAATTAGTCTTTTTATTTTGACAACGTTAAAGAAGGGAAATCAGGAGGTTGGTAGGAAACACGAGCAATATCAGGCCAGGGCAGAGAAGATGAATCGGCAAATTTTCAAGCTATCAGATAAGTAAACTTAAGGGAATAATTTATTTCTTCATTACAGTGACTTTCAGATGAGCGTTCCTCTTCCTGGTCAGCAGATAAGAGGTTTTTAATTGGTAGATGTCATAATGACAGCACTTAGATTTGCACAGTAACAGTAACTCTGAGGTCTCTCTGTTAGCCAACACCCCTTGCAGGAATCCAGAAGAAAGTGAAAGGCCCTTGATTATTAACTTTGAGCCAGGGTTCAGGTCTGTAAAGCGTTACACAGTCATTTAACTAAGTGTAATGGCGTTGAAATGTTTGGACTTTAAAAAAAAATGTTTTATAGTGGTTGCAAAATTGAATTTTATTAACATTAATTAAATAATTTATTATACACTGATGATACACTAATCCCCCCCCCTTTCCTGGTTTTCCGTTTCATTTATCTTAAATTAATGTGTGTCCAAATGTAGCACACCGTGCAGAACAGAAGGTCACATCCATAGACCCCCCGTAGATGCTCTCTGGAGAACAAAGTATCTGTGCATGCTGTGAAATTAATCGGCTGTCTGTTACTCTCATCCGGCTCCTGCCATAGCAAAGTGTCAGGATGTTAATATTTTAGCTGAAAAAGATGGTTTGGGAACCAAGAACTGGTTCGTATTCAGGAGGAATTTTCATTGCACTCTTCATTGCAGTCCTTTTTAAAGCATTTAAAAACATAGCATGGTAAAACCGGTGTTATTTTTTCGTTTTTTTTTTTTTTTTTTGTCTTTTGCTTAGTTTTGGTATTGGTTTTATGGTTTGGGTTTTTTCTTGTTTGCTTTTCTTGTTTGCATAATTGTTTAATTTTTTATTTTATTTTTTGATTTAGTTTTTGCTATTTATTTGACTATTTATTGTTTTATCTATCTATATATATGTGTATATATATATATATATATATAAATTATTTTTCTTATTATTATTATTTTTTTATTTATTTATTAATTTTTGCTATTATGATTTGTTTTGTTGGTGTTTGTTTGTTTTGTTTTTAGAGGAGTTATTTATGATTTTTGTTTGTGTATGTTTGTATTTTTATTTTGTTTTTGATATTATCTTGAGATATATGTATGTATCACTTTTTTCTCCTTGTGTGGTGTTTTGTTTTGTTGTTGTGTTTAGCTTTGTTTGGGGTTTGTTTGTTTTTTTTGTCGCTCATTTTGTCCATCATTACACGCTGCTCCTCCTCATTCTCTTGGGGACATGGCCTTGCTAAACACGTGTGCAATGTGAAGTCCCCACCTCCTTCTGCCACTCCTCCACTTCCTGCTCTGCTTGGGAGGAGTACTAAAGCCTGATCACTTCCTGTCCGATCCGTCCCATGGTAATCCCAGTGCATGGCATTCCTGTGGGTGTGTTTTGAGCCATTACGTAAGGCCGAGAAGCCTCAGGGACACCAGCCTAAGTACAATTTAACCTGTAATGGCCCACCGCTGTTTACTAACATTGAATTTGAAAGGCCAAAGCAGATAGAGTGTAGGATTTTAATTCGTAACAAACTTTTCATTTAGCTCATGTCTGCGATGCCTCCTCTGTAGGAAGCTCATTTGCTTTTGTCATTTAGATTGAATATTTCAATGCTCAGGAAAGCGAATGTCTTCGCTGTCATTCACAACTCATGGGATTGTAAAGTGTCCATTGGATCTCAGTAGTTTTTTCTTGACTGTTCTGTTTTCCTCTTTCTTTGTTGGGCATAGGGCTATGTCTTCAGCAGCCACCACAGCCCCGTCGGTGGACAAGGTGGACGGCTTCTCCAGGAAGTCTGTCAGGAAAGCCAGGCAGAAGCGAGCGCAGAGCTCGTCCCAGTTCAGATCTCAGGACAAGCCCATAGAGCTGGTGCAACTTCCTCTGCTGAAAGGTAAGCTGTGGTCAGATTAAGTTAACGGCTGTTGATGGCAGGTTGTTTTGAGCTCGCTTTATTGGTCTGATAGAGCTGATTAGGGAAATTTTACTTTAATAACAAAAAAGGAAAGCAACATGCTAAATGCAGACAAACTGTCGCTGTGTGAACATTTCATCAGTAATTGTCATTTTACTGAGTAATAGATAACGTATTAGTCATTACTATCACATTTTGTCTATTTAACCCATCAGTAATTTCTTTTTTAAAATATTTAATGTCAGCTATCCTAAAGTATGTTTCATCACCTTAAAGATGACTTATTAAACTTTTGACATTCACACGGTATCTAAATACACTTACGAACGGTAAAAAACGTTTAATGTTTTACTCTAAAAGTGAGCATATGCTGTCTGTGTCAGGTGTTTAAATATTGTCACGTACTACACGAACCTTAGATGAAGTGGTTGGTTATGGGACAAGTATAACGGTGTCTTGAATGGCTTTTCAAACTGAAGGCCCTGTCAGCTGGAATATTTAGATGTCAAATGCCAGATGGACCTCCAAGCTAATATGTGAAGCAGGGCCCGAAATTAAGTTTTTGACACACCGGCCAACTTATTTTTTACCTGCCAAAATTATGAACGATTTAACACTGCTTAACCAAAGCACGTTATTCTGTACATGATGTGTGCTCCGGACAGAGAGGAGTGACAACATAATTAAAACATCAATAAGAAAAACAACTTTTTGGTCATTTTGGATGTTTTATTATAACTTGGAAATGTTTTTAACGAACTATCTGATCTAATCAGACTACTTGATTTATTTGTAGTTTTTTCTTTGTATTTTAGTCATTTACCGGTTACATTTATCGGTTTGCGTTTCCAATGCAGTTTAGTACCGCTTTAGAGTGGGCGGGATTATTCACGTGTCGTTATAGTTGCGCCGC
>JAUCMU010000080.1:15379478-15395376 GCA_032275025.1 Enteromius treurensis | reverse complement strand
GTGTGAGCGTAGGGTAACGTAACGGAGCAGGGTCACGTGACTTCACACACAGTAGTGTTTTTAAAGGGAAAGTAATTAAAATAATTGACTTGGAAGAATTTGATCGATTATAGGTTCTGAATGTCGATTTCGATTAATTGCCCAGCCCTTAATTTTAGTACTCTGTGGATTATAACTCTTTCTTTCGGTCTGTCTAGATGTTTCTGCGCAGGAGCAACCAGAGCTATTCCTCAAGAAACTGCAGCAGTGCTGTACTCTGTTTGACTTTATGGACACACTGTCTGACCTCAAGATGAAAGAGTATAAGCGGTCCACCCTCAATGAGCTGGTGGACTATGTCACCCTCAGCCGGGGCTACCTGACTGAGCAGACCTACCCCGAGGTGGTCAAAATGGTGAGATGACTGGAAAGTTTCTGTGGTTGTCTAATTAACATGCCTGTACGATGCAGAGATGCCTCAAGTGTCCCCTCTTTTCATTTTGTCTCAGGTGTCCTATAATATTTTTCGGACTCTTCCACCTAGTGATAGTAATGAGTTTGACCCAGAGGAAGACGAGCCAACGCTGGAGGCCTCATGGCCGCACTTACAGGTAGAGGGCCACAGCCAGCATCAAATAAATTGGAGTAAATGGGAATTAATCCCCTTTAAAAAAAAATACAAATAAATAATGCATGTAAAAAAGAGACAAAGTTCAAACATGTGTGCAAAAATTAAAATAGGCTTTAAAAAGGTTCAAGGGCTAGTTTTCTGATCTCACTCTTCCTTTTCTGCTTAAGCTCGTTTATGAGTTTTTCATTCGCTTCTTGGAAAGTCAGGAATTTCAGCCAAGCGTTGCCAAAAAATACATCGACCAGAAATTTGTATTACAGGTGAGTGAATGTCTGAAATGTTCTTCTCATTCTAGTATAAATCAAATGAATTCAGTATTGCCAATTGAACAGTACGGAATACATGATTCTGATTGGTCAGTGGTGGTATGTTTCTGCCCAATACTTTTTACCACTAACCTGAATGGTTCGATTATAACCAGTTTTAAAATAGTTCTTTTTCTTAATTTCCCCCCGTTCTTAGTAACTGTATTACAAACTGTAATATGTCTTGTTGTAGAGTAGTACACATTGCTCATATGGTTAATAATATATTTATAATATTAATATAATATAATATTTCTAGCTCTTGGAGCTGTTTGATAGCGAGGACCCACGAGAGAGGGACTGCCTCAAAACAGTTCTGCACAGAATCTACGGAAAGTTCCTGGGTCTCAGGGCTTTCATCCGCAAACAAATCAACAACATTTTTCTTTGGTAAGTAACTGTCAAAGTGTTTTATTGCGAATATACAAGATTAAATATTAAGTTACGCTTAAATATATCCTCCTCTCTCCTGACAGTTTTGTATATGAGACAGAGCACTTCAATGGCGTAGCTGAACTGCTGGAGATTTTGGGAAGGTATGTCATATTTTAGGACCCAATGACGTGGAGAAATTTAAATCAGGAAAAGAAGAGTTGGGAAAGACATGAAGGGTGACCCACAGAGGTCAGATTCCTGTTTTATTTTACTCCACCCTGTCCTCAGTCCTAAGGCATTTAGATGTTTGTGTCTCCCGCATGTTATCAGTTTACTTTATGGTTCTGAATGTCATATCAGAAGTCTTACACGTCTCTGGTTTTACAGCATCATCAATGGCTTTGCGCTTCCTCTCAAAGCTGAGCACAAACAGTTCCTGGTGAAAGTGCTGCTGCCTCTGCACACAGTGAGGAGCTTGTCTCTCTTCCATGCCCAGGTACAGACACTCAGCTGTTTGTTACTTGCACACATGTCTGTGCTTGCTCGCCTACATTTCAGGGGCAGAAGAAACGGATTTCTTGTTTCCATGAATGTTCATGATAGTTCTGAAGATTTGAAATGCAATTAAGTTAATGTGAAGTCATCTCTTCTAGCTGGCCTATTGTATTGTACAGTTCCTGGAGAAAGATCCCACGTTAACAGAACCTGTAAGTGTTCCTTATCTTCCTCATTCTTAATCAAGTTCTATCTTGTTTCAACTTGTTTCTAAAAGAATATTCACTAGTTGGCTTCATTGTTTTTTGTAGGTGATCAGAGGCTTTATGAAATTTTGGCCAAAAACATGTAGTCAAAAAGAGGTATTAAGTTCATTTTTATAAAAAAGTTAAGCTAATCCATTTTCCATAATCCACTGTATTTTGTATTTTTTCAAAAGAAATGCTTTAAATGCATTTTCTGCATTGTTTTCTTCTGTAGGTTATGTTTCTTGGAGAGTTGGAGGAGATTCTAGATGTGATCGAGCCCACTCAGTTTGTGAAGATCCAAGAGCCTCTCTTCAAACAGATTGCTAGATGTGTGTCCAGCCCCCATTTTCAGGTGAACCCACCTCACCCTAAATCTTCCTCACAAACCTTGCAATATCTTGTAATAGCCAGAAACCTAAAGATTCTTGAAAGCAGCTTCCCATCACTGCAGCCTCTCTACAGTTCTACATTTTCACTAGTGAGAGGAACTAGTGTTCCATATTTGCAGTCCATTGTAAAGATTAGTAAGCACGTTTCTTTATTGATATCACAACATTTTGAGCATATGATGTATTAAATATACAAGACACTCTTCCACTAACATATTTTAGGGTACATTTTTAATGCAAATGAAAGCTTCAGGTTCTGCAGCCTAAAATCCCTATGTAGAACACTTCTGATTTTTACCAGATTTCAAAAGGGGGTTTTCATTTTGTACAAGTAAGTCGTTATGATTTCAAGAGGTCTTATGTTTGGGGACTGAAGGACCAGAATTGCGATGTTGCTCAATTTGACGACTAAACTTCAAAAGGCTATGATTTCATTAAACAAACATGAGCGCTGCACTGCTTTGTGTTCTGTCTTTACTGGGAAAACCGTTATATTTCTGTCAAACGCAACACCTGCTGTCAGAGAATGAATAATTTAACATAGCTTAAACTAGTGCGCGTCCAAGTGCATTCTTTCACTTCACGATTCAGTAAATGCATTCATAATGATCACATAATTCAGGATATGGAGGCAGAAAACGTGTAGCCCACATTTCTAACATTTTCATATAGTTAATATCACACGAAGAGTGTGACGCCACTGACCAAACAGTATGAAGAATTAAAAAAAAAAACTATTCACATCCACAGTAATCTTTTAAATATCAGTTCAATAAAACACTCAGCAAAATATCAAATTTTTATAGACAAATTAAAAAAATATCAAGTTATATATATATATATATTTTTTTTTGTCAAAATCACATACTCCTAATTTATTATTATTTAGATAATAACGTATTGATAATAATTGTTTAATTTAATATAATAAAACTTATACATTTTCCTAAAAATGCTTCAAAGGCTGAAATCCTTTTATAAGACTTTGTTTTTGTGAAAACTGTCTGAATTGTAAATTAACAGTTTAATATAGGACTGTAGACATTACGCTTCTCCGCTCATATGGTATTCATTATATTTTTGCAGATCTTAATAAGTCTTCAACGTGAGCTTTAAAATCCTGCAGAAACCCTGTAAAATGTTGGTTGTAAATTCTTTCAGGTGGCAGAACGAGCCTTGTACTACTGGAACAATGAGTATATCATGAGTCTGATTGAGGAGAACTCTAGTGTCATCCTGCCTATCATGTTTGCCAGTCTCTACAGGATCTCCAAAGAGCACTGGAACCCGTGAGTTTTAAATTCTCGTTTATTTATATGTGGTTTTTATTTCAAATAAAATCCATAAATATACAGTGCAAACTTTGGGGTCAATACGATTTTATAATTCTCTTCTCTATCCAAGTCTGCATTTGTTTGACCAGATACATTAACGTTGTGAAATGGGCTACTACTGTTTAAAACGTTTCTATTTCTTTTGCTTTTCTCCACCATCAGGGCAATATCAGCTTTGATCTACAATGTGCTCAAAGCATTCATGGAGATGAACAGCGCCTTGTTTGACGAACTCGCCGCCAGTTACAAATCGGACAGGCAAAGGTAAGGCAAACAATGTATTGTTGTAAACTCCTGCAGTTCACGGAGCACCTCAGATAACCTTTGCCTCTCTTTTCTTCAGAGAAAGGAAGAAGGACAAAGAGAGAGAGGACCTATGGAGGAAGCTGGAGGATCTGGAGCTCAGACGGGGCATCCAGAACAGCGACGGAGTCATTCCCACCTAACACGGACCTCGTCTCCGCCCTTCTGTGTGGCCCCGACCGATCCCTTTTACTCTGCCACAGGGACCCCGTCCCCCTATTTGCTTCTCATGCTGCGTACTTTACCGCACACTCCCTCGTTCATTTCCTCCCTTTCAACAGCACTGTAAATAATCCTCTCCCTCTTTCCTGTATCATACTACTACACTGAAAGGAAGAAGAAAAAAACAGAAAATTTGAAGAGAGACTTAATGTGCACTCCTTGTTGTAAAAAAAAAAATTATATGGTAAAATGATAATCAACTATGGTCAAAGGATATATTTAAAAAAAAAAAAAAAAAAAAAAAAAAAAAAAAAAACTTGTTCAGCGTCTCCATTGTTCTCAAGGAAGTGCCCTGGGATCTGTGCTCGCCCTGCGGTTAAAGATGTCTTATGTGAGGATCCCGTCGCCACCACGTATCTTTTTTTTTTTTGTCCTTTTATGAAGAGAGACTTATCCATCTAGACATAATTTGACTCCCCTGACTGGGGGGACACGCATCAGAAACCCATGACGTGAATATATGGAAAACAGGAGTGGAGAGAAAAAGCAAACAAACTTTGAACATCCTCTCTGTGGTGTGCATTTTTCTTTTCTTTTACAGGATGATCGGCCCAGTCCTTTACTGTACAGTATGGACAGGCGTCCATAACTTAATGTGTGAGATGGGCCGCAGTCGGCTACGGTGGTAGCCTTCACTCAATAAAGAGGACAAACCTCTCTGAGGACCTTTATTTTTTTAACTTGTGAACCAGGTTATGATCTGGTCATAGTTTCATGCTGTCTGCTGTGGAGACTCTTGGGAATTCCAATATGGAAATTCAGTAGTTACCAAGAGTACGTCAAGCTCGGTTTCTCCGACACTAGCAAGGACTGGTGGAATTTCAGTGGCACACAGTGTTCAGAGCTCATCCAGTGTTTTTAAAACCGTTAAGTGACATATATTTTTCGTAAAGAACATTCTGGACTGCTTCTCATGGGTCACCCATGTTTCCCCTGCTCGGCTCTGTTGGTTTTGGTTTCAGGGTGGGTGGATGTTGTCTACATGACCGAGCTGAGCGAGACGAGGTTTTTCTCATTTGAAATGAAATCCTGCTTTATGGTGGGGTATTTAGGGCCTATGTAAGTAAACGCTGATCCGGTAGGTCATAATCTCTCTTCTGAAATACCAGCCAACAGGGCAGGTTAGAAATAAAAAGCACTTCGAGTTATAGCTCATTAGTTGTTCTCGTGGGTCTTCAGCCCCGTTTCTTCTTCTCTTTTATTTGGAGTCCCAACAATCGTGGTTGTGGATTTTACATGCGAGGAGGATGTATTTTATTATATTTTATTTTTTTGGCTTAATCATGTGTCTCTCTCTTTCTCTCTTCCTTGTTTTAACTCTCTCAAGCTCATTGTGTGTTTTATGATGGCCAAGTCATACCAAGTTTGATATGTAAAAAAATTCAAAAGAAAGGGTTTGATGAATAGAATAAATCTAATTATTTTAAAAAAGAAAGAGATATTAAATAAACCTGTTTTTTGTGATAAACCTGCCTGCCTGCTTTGTTTTTCTTAATTGCTTAATAAAAAGTGTTGTTGTTTTTTTCTTCCGTTTTTTTTTTTCATTGTGATCTGATTAACCCATTCAGCTTATATTCAAGGATACAAAAATTATTTGACTGGAGAAAAAAGGAAAGGCTCAAGTTTGATAAGAGCAGTAATGTGCAGTTTAAATCCAGTAGGTGGCAGAAGGCTCATTCAAACTGCTCAAATGAATGTGATACAGGGAATGAATTTAGTCTTTAATTTTTTTGTTGATTTTTAAAGCAAATTATACTATGAATGCAAAATAATAGCATATGATACATTAATGTTTTCCTCTGCTGACAAAACATGGCTTGTTGCATGTATTATTTCATTTATAAATAATAAGGTGAACAAATAAGTGTTGGTTATTATTACCAATAACTGGTCTTAAACATTTGATGTTTTATGTATTTTCTGTTGTCAAAATTCAGTTGTCACTTACTCGCCCTCATCATTACAAACCTATGAATTTCTTTTTACTGTTGAACACAAACAAATAAATTTGGGGTGATCAAACACCAGTAGGAATTGATTTCCATAGTATGGGAAAATATAGTATGCAAGTTAATGGCTCCCAACAACTTTCTGATTACTACCCAAAACATCAAAACAGGAGAAATATTATATATTCATACAGCTTTCATTAAGACATTTAAGGGTGAACAAACGATGACAGAAATGATCACAGAATTGTAATTTTTAATTGTTGATGACTAAATCAAGCCTGACTATACGAAACATAAACGATCTTAATAGGCCTAGATTTGTCATATGTGAGGGACCTATTTCTAATTTAATGCTTTAGTCTTGCACTTGTGGCTAAGCTCAGTCTAATAGTGGAGCACTATTATCATCAACTATTTAAAGAGGCACGATTATCGCTTTCAAAGTAGACTTAGTCACATAATAACTAGTACTATATATTCATGGTGAATTGGTAGTTTGTAGTGTATTTACAAGGTGGGACATTGTTTTGCACACAATTTTCAAAGGTTGACGTTACACAAAGCTAAAGGTTCACAAAATCACACCTTTTAAATAGCCTAAAACACCAAATTATGTGGATATGTTGACTTCCGCGCTTCATTTAGCAACGCGGAAGTAGGCCGTTTTATTTGAATGTGCGAGATTTCCGATTAGCGGCTAACTTCCGCCAAATAACTTAGAAGTGGAGTAAACTGTAAAATCTGCCCTACCGAGCAGTCTGTTTATATTTATGAAAATACATTAAAATATTTATAAACTAGCAGACCATACGGTTTTGAAAAGGTAAAATAACCGGAAGTGGATGTCCCTAGATTCCTGGAAGCATTTCACCTTTCAGTTGCATTGACACCTCCAAAAAAGTAGGCTACATTAATCCAAAACTAATATTTAACGGCAAACAGCTGATCAGGCACGACGGTGGCAGGTATTGGGAAAAACTTGTCAGTAAGTTACTTTCATGAATGAATATTTCAAAGACAGGTCTAAAGTTTTATCTCAAGCTTTATTCACTCAGTGTAAAGTATATTTACAACACATTTTTAGTTTTGGCAAAGAAAGCTGTCATGATTCTTAAGCATATAAATCAAACTATTAAAAATGCAAGAGAAAAAAAAAAACACATTAAAAATATTAAATATAAGTTTACAGTTGAGTTCAAGCTCTTTCAACCAGCGACTGAAAACTGGTTTTCTCATTAGCATTACAGTATATAAACTATTGCATAGTACAATGCAAGGCACAGTGTCGTAAGTGCACTTAAACCGAGTAAAGAAACAAACTATGCTACGTTAAAGGCAAGTGAATGACGGCTCATTCTTCCTCTCTGTGGAGCAGGCTTGATTCCTCAGCCTGGGGATGGTCTCTAGCACCTTGCGGGCTCTGGAAAGAAGTCCCAGAGGTCAAACTAAGGAACGAGTGATGTGAAGAGCAATCAGAAGTAGCTAATCAGTACCAGTTCTGGTGTCCAACATGGTGGTACTCACCACTCATAAAAGTACTCAAAGGACAGCTTATGGTAAGTGGGTATGGATGCCTGTACTGTTGGTTAACCGATACATTGTTCAACACATGTCCAAAACAAAAATGTAAGGGCTACACATAATATTTTCCACACTTTTGTACCAAAAAACAGCAGGGATTTATAAAAAGGCACACATTTAGGGTGGGACTGCTGAGAGTCCATGATCATGGTGCAGTTTATAGCATGACCACACTACATGCCTGAGGAAAAAAATAAGTCTGAAGAACAAAGCCATTTGTGTTTGAGATGATCTTCTAAAGGGAAAATGTGGGGGAGGCAAAACTGAGAAGTTAGACAATGTATAAGCCTGGTCCACAGTAAATACACAAGTACTTCAGCTGAAATAGAGAGTTTTATAAATATATTTATTTTATTTTATTTTATTTTTTGCAGTGTTGGATCATGTGGAGGACTACGAGTGCCACTTAAAAATAAAATCAAAATAATAAAAAAATAAATTAAAAGACCATTCACTTTTTTATTTTTTAACTGTTAAATTAAACTTAAATCATCACAATAATATAGTGCTGCAGGGATGATATATTTTTGTTGGCAAATGCTGAACAGGTTTTTGTTGTAATCACTCAAATAAGGTCTTCACGAGCTCAAAATATTTTCCTGTGTTATTCTAAGACATAAAATATATGTGACACTTTTAAAGCTTTTACTTGTCTTGAAAATGGCAGTTGCTAACAAGTGGCTAAATGAGAGTACAGAGGCTTTCGAGGATATTAGGCACCATCACACTAAACAGGAAAACATGTCTACTCAATAGTCTGCTTTTACAATTGTGTGAAATCACACTCTTGGAAACTCATGAACATTCATGGAAAATGTCACCGTTGTAAACTTTTGTGATGGGGTTTGCAGTCACAACGGTTTTGTTTCCATGAATGATACGGAAATCCTTGCACTTCCAAAATGTTTCCAATTTATTAACATTAATGAAGTAAACTTTTAAAATATGTCATAATTTGAAACTTGATGTATCTAAGATTTATCTATCACTTTTTTAAATTGAAATAATACATTAGTGATTGATTTCTTCATTTTATTCTAAGTGGCACATACAGTCCTCCATACTTTTAGTCCTCCATCGGCTCATTTTTAATAGAGGAAAATGAGAGTATTTTTTAAAATGCGTGTAGGCAGAGTCATTTGACAAGACAAAATACAGATATGTTAATGCGTATGAAAAATATAACAATTATAGCACCATTATATGGCATCATTGTTCTACACCTACACTGTATAAAGATCTAGTCTGACGGCTTACAGAAACGTGACTAAGTACACTTCAGGGTTTTAAGAACACAAAGAAATATAAATGATTCATGGGATAATGTTGTCACGAGATACATTTCCCTTTATCCAGCCACTGGTCGACTTCAGTCTTCACACAGTGTGCTTGATTGTCACTCTTTTTGATGGATTACATTATTTTACTGTACTGTACTGTAGCAGTTTATCAGTATTGTTAATTTTGAATGATGCATTCCTTACTCTCGTCTCTCTCCCTTTCCGTCTGCTCTACCTCTATTGATGACTGTTGGCCATCCTCCAGAGAATTTCCCTTATTAACTAGCTCGAAGCATTGACTCCAGAAAGAGCGCAATATTGATTTGAGGTGACTGAGAGAAAACCAGCTTGCACGGAGGAATGGATTTTCATTTTTTCATAAGCCTCGAGAAACCATATAATATAGCCGTTTTTGGAAAGAAATCCAATGGCTCAGAGCTTAAACTGAAATGTTCGATTGGTGAATGTGACGACGTCGCACCACGTCGGTTCAAGAAGCAGCAGTCCCGTACAGCGAATCCTGTAAGGCAATGAGGGGGGAAAATTAAGGCACTTGTTTTGGACAGTGTAGCTCTCCAGAAGACATACAAACCGAGGGCAAGACCGCTCATTGTCCTGAGGGACAACAGGCGGATGGAGAAAGGAAGGATGTACAGCAGACTGGAGGCGCTTTAGGGTCTGTTACTCTGCCCAAAGCTTTGGAAGAGAGTGGGTGTTCACAGTTGGAGATGTTTTATCCTCACAAGATAGCACAACAGCTCCTGCAGGCCGCGCAGCCCCGTTTTTGTTTCTTTGGGCTGAAGATTGTCAGGATGGCCTCATCAAATACTGTCTTTAGTCCCTTCTGAGTCAGTGCCGAACACTCCAGATAGCACTGGGCTCCAATCTGTGGACATCAGTATACACATTTGAAACAAATCACACAGTTTTAGGTGAAAGAGACAGGGACAAATGAGGTTTGGAAGAATGCCTGAGCATCTAGTTTCCATAGGAAAATTGATAGTGACTATAGACTGTCGAGATCCTACAAAAGGAAGCTGAAAATTCTCCATGAAAATCATGCTTGACAGTTGTGGTCAGCATTCATTTTCATTGAGAAGAGTAGCTCAAACACTGTTAACCTTTTTTTGTGTTCCACAGCAGAAGAAGATAAATTCCTTTCAGTGCTATGCAACACAGTGGTGAAAGTTTATGAAACAGGGACAGATCAAAAATAAAAATGACTGAAAATGAAGCCAAACCAACAAACACTTGAACATCCCTCACCTCTCTGGCTAGTTTGAGGCCTTGCTCATAGGTCAGTGGCTTCTCTTTCATCTGAAGCAGACGTGCCAGTGTCTTTGGGTCATCTCGCAAATCAATCTTAAATGGAAATATAAAGAAATAAAAAAAAAAAACCAATTCAATAAATTAATTGTTTTTCCTTTTTTTTGGTTTTGTTTTTATTTTTTGTAAATATTAATATGTGGACTTTGATCTGTTTGAGCTTCATGTGGAATTAATTATACAAATTATAATTAATATAATAAAACACATCAGCAATAATAATAAAGTATCAATTACTAATAATTGATCTGATATAATATTAATATTAAAATTAAAAAAACTAGTTATTCTCTGAACTAGAAACTCCTGCACCTGTGTCCCGATGAGGATGTAGGGCACATGAGGCATGCAGGATTTGAGCTCAGGTACCCATTCCTCCTGCACATTGTGATAGGAAGCTGGATTCACCACAGAGAAGCAGATGAGAAAGACGTCTGTGTTGGGGTAGGAGAGGGGCCGCAGCTGGTTGTAATCCTCCTATATGACGACAAGTAAAGTAAGGCCTGACTCAGTTCATCTCTCTTACAACTGAAATATGATGCATAATTGTATAAATGTACACATTTGCAAACCAACAGACTTTGAATGAAGGACTTTCTCTAAAGCGTGCATATTCATTGTGGTATAATAATGCAAATATGTCTTAGGATATATAGCTGTGGGAAGCACAGTTTGAGCTGTGATAACAAATATTTTAATTGTCGATTGGTGTTATTTTCAAGCATTAAGATACGCAAATGTGTTTCTTTTGACTATTATTATGCTGAATACATTCAGGAATTATCATTTATTTTTATTAAAGTGCCTGTGTGAGAGAGGCTAGTTTAATCGTTCCTTTAATGAGACACTTTAACTTGACATTTCAGGAGAGTATCGTAAAGAAAAAAAGATTTAAATTTATATTTACGCTACCATTCAAATAATATGCTGCCATTTTTGGAGAATAAGATATTACTTTTATTCAGCAAGGATGTCAAAATTGGTATTTACAGTGTTACAAAAGTTTCCTATTAAAAATAAATAAATAAATATATATATAATTATGATTTCCACAAAAATATCAAGCATCTGTTTTTTAGCAGTGATAATAATTAGAACCTGTATAAAGCATATTTTTAAATTAGATTTTACAATAAAGTCGTTTATACTGCATTATTGTGTTAATAAATGCTGCCTTGCTGAGAGTTTTAAACATGTTTAAGTACCTGATTTGAATTTGCAGGTGGATCAATGACTAAACCATACAGTGAAACAGTATTATATTCTGAGTCAATAAATGTAATGTCTATGTAACACATAGAGCATCGTTGTTATTCTTGACTTTATTCTATAGCTTATTATGAAATGCAAATGAACATAAATATTTAATATCAGGGCTTTAAAATGTCAGTGCCAAATGACAGCTCCGGACCAGTGCCAGCATCTTGTAAAAGTCAGTTCTTCTTGAGTGCCATTGATCTCATAGTGAGTGATCAATAGAAGAGAAGGACCAGACATCACACAGATGCTCCTCTGTATCAGTGAACTGCTTATGGGAGCAGATGTACTGAATTATGTAACTTTCATTTATACAGCAATATGCGGCTCACTACATTAGTCAGTCTTTTCAATTCCGAAACGCAGGAAATATTCTTCATTACAGCTCAAAATGTGCTTGCTACAGCTATATGTCCTAAGAAACATTTACCTAATTATATCAAGCTGAAAAGCAATATTCACACTTCAGCTTTCTATACTCAAAGTAAAAACGCTCCTTGAAAAAAAAAAAAAAGTCAAAAAGGTGACCCTCAGTGCATTGTTAGTAGAAGCTGGTAAATATTTATACTGTTATGCAAATGAGCACCCTATAGCACTTTTCACCAGTCTGGTACAATATCTGAGACATGCAATGTAAAATATGCATATAATGCTGTATATGCATATAATGCTATTTTCCCTTGAATTGCATGCTTTTGCATATAAAAGAATGCTTTATTATCTCATAATTTATTCAAATTCATGCAATGTTAGAAACTACATCATGTTTAATGAACACCACCCCCCTGTGCAATGTCAGCAACTGCCAATGTCCTTATAAGGGAATATTCCTCATAAGAGAATGCCTCATAAAAGCCAATAATGACGATGCTGACATTGTTAACCAGATGTGTCGCAATATATATTAGGACTAAAACTCTAATAACTGGCGCCCCCATAAGATGGGTATTACAGGGCTGGCTGATTCTGTGATGCCTTTAGACACACAGGGAAAGTAAACAGCTGGGCTTTGGTTCAGATGCATCTATCTCTTCAGGCTGTGTATGAATAGTCATGTGAGTTTCCTTTTGAAGAATCACTGCAATAAGCCGAAATCAAAGTCATTATGGTGGGCTGACAGTGACAAAAACAACCCAGCCTGTGGTTTGTTGTAATTTTAAGTTAGTGCTTGCAGCTTTATTTACAACATTATTCAAAACAGGTTGTAAATTCTGTCATCAAACGTGACTGTGATGCAAAAGGAGTTTGCATTCAGAGTGATCTGATGCATGGCCACAACGCATTTAGTAATGCTTTTAAGAGTTTCAGTTGATGAAATTAGACATCTCATCAGCCAAGTGAAAAACATGACTTTTGTGTTATGTCTGGTTTTATTTGGTTATATATTAATTGGTAATTAGTAGCGGTCGACGATATATATAGCCAAGGCTGATATAAATAAAAGTCAGGTGTGCTGTCAAAATAAAAGTCCAAACATCGACCAATACATTTTTTTATGTTTGGTCGATATTTTCAAGGCTGGATTAAAATTTTGACAGCACAGAGAAAGGAAGTGCCTGAGCACACAGTGCTTAGATTCTCTCTCTTGTTCGACCAGTACGTGTGAATTAAATGTTAAAATATTTGGCTTTGTAATAATAAATATAATTCCCAAAGTACACAAACTATCCAGAATTACCTGTTGGTTACAGTATTTAATTCCTTTTTAATTATAATTAATTTAATATATATTAAATATTTATTTATTTGTAAAACATACTTTGTATTAAAGCATCAGTATGTTTATTTTACACATTTATATTTTAATTAATTTTCAAATTTTTAAAACATGAATTTAAATGAATAAACGTATATTGCCCTAAAATCGGCTATCGGCCACTCTGCTTTATAAGATATCGGCATCAGACTTAAAAAATCCCATATCGGTCGTTGTAAGTTGTAATTGAATTTTAACTTAATTTTTGTCTGCTTGAACCCTGCCTCTTTTTTACAATATACTGCAAGTTCATTTAAATCAGCGTCCATCCAGTCAACGAATGACAACAAATTCTCAATACTCCATTTCACTTGAATGTGCGTCACAGCATTGAATGAAAGATCTGCTTCTGTTATTGTGACTATATAGACTTCAGAAGCATTAACTCACTTGTCCAGCAGTATCGTACAATCCCAGTAAGTGCTGCCTCCCAGATACGGTTATATTCACTGTAAAAACGAAAGCAAGAGCAAAAGTTTTGTTACATTCATTATGCATATCAAACAGAAAAATACTGTGTTTGTCCAGCAGTGTTTCTGCTCCTGCTGTATCACATCTCTCTGATGTACTTCCAGAACTCTGGACCTGCTGTTTGGTTGTGGGTGGGAACGGAGGTTGATTTGGAACAGGACAGCTGTCAACAGCAAGGGGTGCTGCTTTTGGAAAACAGGGAGGGAAGAGCGGTGTGTGTGCTTGCAGACATATTTTATTCTGAGTTGCGAGTGACGAAGGGGAGAGAACGGCTGTGTTGACACAACTAAACGGAAAAACAAACCCAGACAAGTCAATCTTTTGTCATCGAGCAACACGCAATAAAAGACCACTGCTGAGAACAGGAGAACAGCTGGACTCAACATTTCACAGAGGTTTCAAACCATATGCAGATACTGTGTGTCCACGCTCTTCTTAATCTCCCTGCTCTGATAGTGGTTTGATGAGACTGATTAAAGGAGTGTGTGCGTGAGACAAGAAAGAGGCTGTGACGTGAAAGGCGGTCCTCGAAAGATCTTCCGAGACACCCTGAACTGAATTCAGTCTTTAAGTTACATGACGGTCTGGAATACTGATGACTGGGACCATAAAAAAAGATTATACCAAATATTTCATAACCCATCAACTGTACTGAGTGCTTTCTGCAAACTATAGATCTGGCACCCTTAATGAGTTGAGAATTTTCTGGAAAAGGAGGAGACAAGCCTCTCCATTTTCTCTTGAAAATAAGCCCAGCAAAATGTTTGGAAGCAGTTCAGCACAGATTATTCAGATAAAACACTCCAATAATATGGCACTGACTGTAAAAGTGAGCTGATCTTTAAAATCCAGGCTCTCAATACCTTAAAAAAAGCGATCTTGTCAATGGATAAGCTGATTCTGATTCTATCAGATACTCTTTCAAGGAAAATATGTTTACTTTGCATCCACATTTGCAACTCTTCTGGGCACTCAAGACATGCACCTATGTGCTTGAATGGAGAAATGGCTTGAAAAACTTTTAATTCTCGGTTCAGGCTTGATTATAGGCCAATTTTGGCATGATCTGTTTGACCTAGGGTGTTGTGGGGATTCGTAAACATCTATGGGAATTGGGACGCACGATTTAATAGGTTTATCTTGTGTAGTGTGTCACTGTGGACAATAACCGATGCTACGTCTGCACGCCTCACGCTACAACACAGAAAGATCAGCACGTTCAATTTATTTTCCCATCATCTATGACGAGTTCTATCACATTTGTGATACAGGACCATAAGAGCACAGAAGTGCTTTCATATGTGCTTTTTTTTTAAACAAGCTGAAACAGAAGAGAGAGAACGGTATCGGCCCTTCTAGGTGGAATTTTACAGTAGAGAATTTTTTTGTTATGGCTACTTCTTCATTTATGATGTTTATTTAAGGGATTAGTGCAACGGAGTGAAAAAGGTCATGTAAAAACAAGCATATTGTTAAAGGAACACTCAATTTTACAATTTGGGGAGTTGGAAAATGAGCCTGTTTTCAAAAAACGCAGCGTGTTCCTTCAAACACGTCAAGCGAAGAAGGATCGGGTGTTACTTGTTTATGACACAACAACATTTTAGGAGTCACAACCATATAATCTGGAACAGTGACTGTCGTAACTGACAAAAAAAATATCATGTAGTCTAAACCGGGCTTAAAATTTGCGATGCAGTTCTTGAATTAACTCACCGATTCGATGATCCAGTTCCAGCAATTAACAGATCACTTCAGGTTCATGAAATATTAAGTAAAAAATTATTTCAAAACATGTACCACAAGGCATGTGGAACACTTTTATGATCATTTTATAGTGTTCCATTGACTTTTTAAAGGTGCCATAGAATGCATTGAGAGAATATTTTAAATTGTTCTCTGATATGTACATAGAACGTATGTAGCTTAGGTAAGGGGAAAAAATGCCCAGAAACGGTTTTAAAGGTCCATTTACAACCCTAGAATTTGACCCT
>JAUCMU010000080.1:15360069-15370335 GCA_032275025.1 Enteromius treurensis | reverse complement strand
ATTTAAATCTACAGTAAGTTACTGGCAAACAGCTGCCAGTAATACTGTAATTTCTACAGATTTTTTTAACAGTGCAGCTTGATGCTATTTGCATTATTTACCTCTTGCGCAACATCTAAATTGTCTTTCCACGTCCCTAGCACAGTAAGGTAATCGCCAACGACCGTAAAAAAAAAAAAGATTTAAACACTTGTTTTCGTGTATTTGTTCAGCTATAATTGGAGAGTGAAACAGATTCGGAAGCAAAAGCTTTCAGCAACGTTGTTGCTATGGTTGCATATTTAGTCCAAGGCAACTTCTGTTGCACTTTAATGAAACGTGTAGGCTATATATTTTAATGCATGTAATGATAACTCTGATCACAAGCTGTAATTCGTACCCTGTTTCTACTTTTTAGTATGTCGGGCCTCAGTCCTCGCTCTGCAGTTGATATCTCCTCTTTCAGATGGCTATTCTTGGGACCGTCCCCTACCCGACTGTAGTGGGGGGCGGTGGACAAGGATTAGGTATGCATATGTAAACTGCACTTCATAAAGCGGGATTTCAATTGGTTGCTTTAAGCTGGAAAGCGTCTTACCTGCGTAGTGATCAAATACAGTTGGTATATACTCCTCGGGAAAAGCATCGTTTGCGTAACTCATAAGCAAACAGGTTTTGCCCACAGCTCCATCGCCGACCACAACACATTTCAACATCTTTTTGGCCACAGGATCGAGAGGATCGCTGTTACTGCCTCCATCCTCAACCGCTTCCACTGCGTTCTGCCTACTTTTCGAGCTGAAAGTAGGCATGATAGTTGGACCAGTTCAGAAACTATATCCTCCACAGGTAGTCTGTCGACAAGAAATATCAATCTTTAGGGGGTTAGTCTTCGTGTGACCAGTTGTAACACTCGAGTTGGTGTGTCGTACGGTGCGCAGGCAAATCCGTCAAGTAGGTGCCCCACGCTTCAGCTCGCGCTTCCAAAACAATCCCTCGCCATCGACCGCAGTTTTATGCAAACTCACGATAACTCCTACAACTCGCATTCCGATATGTTACATTTTCCTGATCCGACGACGAGACCGTTTCAAAAACTGTGGCTGTGGCACCGGTTTAATCCCCTCATACTCCAAACAGCTTTCCACATTCGCCCCTACGCGGTTACGCGTCGTCAGTGTCAGGAAATCATTGGTTTCCTTGCGAATTCCATATTAGGCAGGAGTGGGCTGGGAACAATAGGGGCTCTGTCCACAGTCAGGGGACTTAAGCGGCGCAGGAGGGGCGGGAGGACGTCCCGAATCTAACTGCATTTCCTAAAATATGGCGCCACAAGGAAGGATGGCAGGAGTTGGATTTTCATTCATTCACTTACTCACTTTTTTCTTGCTTTCTTCTTTTGAATCACCATCAAGCTACAACAAATTCGTTAGTTCATTTTTTTTTTCAAGTTAACTTAATTTTCCTGATTGATAATTCAATTATTTTGACGTTTCGATAATTTGTCTAGCCTGTAGTTTCTTTCATATTAAATCATTCCGTGTTCATTTATTCATATTTCTTCAAAGCCTTTATGGTGAAATACACTCAGGTTTCTTCTGAAAGGTGTTGAATGAACATAAAAAGCTTTATGAAATATTCACAGATGAATACGGACCATCATACTGACGTAATTAAAAGAACTTTGGGTAAACCTTCCGTAAATTCATGGATCATATGTATTACACTAAAACTCTTACAATTAGGCTACTTATTTGCTCACTTAAGATGACATTCCCATCACCTACAGTAACTCTGCGCGCGCAATAGGCACCATCTGTTGCATGCGACTATCTCCATGGCACCGGGCATCGCGCTAGAGATTCCTGTGCCAGTCAATTTTTATTGTTACAGTTCGCCAGTGCGCAGGCGCAAACCAGGGGAGCGCGGAGCCTGCAGAACTGCGAGCGCTCTGTGGTACAAAGGACCCATACCAGTCAGGCACGGCGCAGCGTTACCATGATCTTCTCCATCCCACCGATTGATTCCCATCCCGCCTGCATCACTTTAACGACCAGCTTCCAGCAAGTCCGCAAGCCTGACCGACGCTGCCCGGCCGCAGAATGCACGGGGGAAAAAGAGGACTGGTGGCACCACAGAACACTTTTTTGGAAAATATTGTTCGTCGCTCAAGTGGTAAGATGATGGCTTTCTTCAGATTGCAGTACCCGATAAAGCAAAGGGAAAAGTCTTGTGATGTCTTAAGATATGTTTCAGTTCTCTCTCTTTTTCTTCTGTCTAACTTTAATAATGCGCAGAATTATGCGTAAAAGTGAAGCTCGTGAGTTTAAACCCCCTAAAGATGGAAACCCACATTTTTTTCCCTGATCAAAGTAAGATTCAATATTTAGATCTCACGCGGCTGAAGTCATTTTTTATAAACTCTTCTTTATTGAGTGCTTGATAGAACATATTAAAACTGAGTGCTACAAAACGGAATAAACAGCCGTGAGCTAAACGTGACCGCTCCATTACCATAATAATAGTAATTAAACACAGTTAACAACACATCGCTCGATCGCTTCACAAAACATTACCTTTACTATTGCTATCCATTACCAGCATGAATGTATTAATGCATCAGTGAAACTTGATTATTATATGGCATCTAAAGCATACACTGGGATGAATCTCACGCGGGGAAACATTTATTTGCGTCAATTGACGCTTGTAAAAATGCGTTTTATTTGTTTTCTAGTCACACAAGCAACTGTTTCCTCACACAACCCACATTTCTAGCTTACTTGAGTTTAACTTAAACCAGACATTAAATCTTATACTTTAAGTTTATTGTGATTAAATTGATGTGACACTTCTAAATTATTATTTTGTATATTTATTTTTTTATTTTATGCTGTGTAATTTCTTCTTCTTCTTTTTTTATTTATATTTTTATTATTATTAGTAGTAGTATTAGTGGAAATAGTATTATTATATTTATTATTACTGTTATTATATTATAAGTCAAAGAAGCTCTAGAATCAGTTTAGAAATTGTTTGTTTCATCAAATAATTCTTTTTTATCATAGCAAAAGTTTAATTTAAGTTTCTTGGTTGTCTTGCGGTGGATCTTCTCGTGTGTGGAAGGCTTGTGGCATGGATTGCAGAGTCATTTTGTGTTACATACAGTTTCTGTGTGAATCTGCCACAGGTTTCGTATGAGTTTGTGTTAAAGGACCTCACCAGCAGAGGTCACACATGATAACTGCAACAAAAGCTGTTAATATCTCTTCACTCTGTTTCACATAACACAAACTTAAATGTTGAAGACATAAATTTGGGTGTTTTTGTGCATACATTGAGACCAGAGACCGGTTTCTAATGAACTATGTGTGTTTGAGTGTTTTTTTTTTAAATGTGGTTCACTCTCAGCTCATAATACCATGCCCTGACATTTGCCGTGGGCAGCTTTCTGACCTCAGAGGGTCTCTGGATCTTCCACACGCCCTTTACTAAATCTGATGCGGAGCTTGCGTCTTTTAAGAAGGCAGCTTCACATTATTTTTTCGTATAAATCCTAATCACAGTCGTTGTAGTAACGAGATGCTGATATTTGTATTCTCTGAGCTCTTCTGTCCCTGTGATCATCGTTTAATGTTTAAGCGATGCAGTGAGGGGAAGGATTGCAAATTCTAGTCCAGATGAAGTTGTTCAGGAGATCTCATATTGTTTCTGGACATCCTCCCTTCATCCTATTACTAATTCAAAAATGCTGACTGAATCTGAATGGGCTGGATAATTGATTCTTGCGTTTAAATTTGCATTTATTTTCTTGTCATGGGCCTTTTTAAATAACTAATTTACAAGGAAGTTCATGCACTCTGTAACTGGGTAAATGAACACTTCTACAGCTGTCAGTACAAGTCAAAGACTAAGTCAGGAAGTATTGTGTGTCAAGAATAAAAATGAGAGTTTGCATGTAGGTAAAAGGCAAGGTTAGTGTGTTCTTCCTTACCACAATTTTACCAAGGTATATTAAAAATGTATCTAAAGCTGCCAGCTCCAACTGAGACTTCATGCTGATGGTGATGCAAATTTAAATTGGGAGTGAAGAATAGAGAACGTACTGGTGATGAACATGCCAAAATTCTCCTTGTGAAACATTTTAATTATTTATTTATTGTAGAGCTGATAATTATTTACAATCTGATTATGCAGCTATAAAAAGCCAATGCAGGTGGTAAATAAAGGATGTGAGCACTGTGTGATTTATGGGATATATTGGAGATAATTTGGCAGGATCTCAGTTGGATTCTGGAAGGGTAGTTGGGGTCTTTTATGTTGTCTTTATGAAGATAGTAAGGTATCAAAAGAATATTTTAAGAAATGGTTGGGTTTGACTTCAGTAAAGAAAAAAACAAAAACAAAAAAAAATAAAATAACGCTACTACTTTTGTTATTTTAGTTGAAACCCCAAAAAACCAGCACGCTTTAAATCACACTTGGCAGGAAAGTTGAACGGGGTATAGTAAGACAAGCTCTCAAAACTCTAAACTTTTGTCAATTATGTAATAGCAAAAATTGTCCGGTCTCAAAATACATAATTCTGCCAATATTTGAAATTGTAAAAGCAATTTGTTTTGTCATATACCTTTTATATCGTCATACGCAGCATGTCCACCTCAAAATAATGAAGCTTTTCACGAGTGCAGCTGTCGAAATGATGTAGGTGTTTCTGAGGCTTTGTGTCTCTGTCCCTCATTTACAACCCAACACCTCCCTGTAGGTCTTCTCCTTTGTTTGCGGACAGCAGAGTTTGTTTGAGTTTTTCCAGCCCACTTAGAGGAACCGAGACACACAGCTGGGGGGTAAACAAAGTCAACTTTCATAAAGCTTTGTACCTTTACATATCATTGTTAGAACAGCAAAAGCAGTGCATATTTCCCTTCAATTTTCTTATGTAAGTAGAGGAACAACTGTGCTGAGTTTTAATGTGCCGGAGAAGCTTTTTGTAGTCAGCTTGATGTTTGGCTAATCAATGACAGCAGGGTTCCCACAGACTGGGAAATTAAAGCTCTTTTTGATATTGAGGACAGCTATACTGTACCAACATTTAAGGCTGACAGTTCTGAATATAAAATTGCATATGTAATGGATAGTTATTATGTTTTAATTTCTATCATTTATTAGATATTTTATTTATTATTTGATGTGCTGTACATTACGTTTTCTCCCACTTTTGTGTTCATTTATTCTGTTTTTCTACCTCGTTAGAACTGTTCATTTGCTTATTGGGTTTATGCAACGTACCATGGCTCGTCTGAGCATGACTGCCCCCGGCCGTCCTCAGCTTGCTCTTTTGTAACGCTCGTCACATTGTAAGGTGTACAGGCACGCTACACGTACTCTCAAAGAGAAAAAAAAGCACACACACAACAAAGGGATGTTACAGTTAAAAAGAAGTATAAAATAGACAAGACAGAGGACAATATACTTTAGCAATAAACCACCAAATGGAAGCTAGAAGAAATGATAAAGCAGAATTTGTGTGGTAAGATGCTGTACTATGTCGTTGTGAAATTAAAATCGACTTTATTTGTGCTTCCATGAGAGGGAATAACTAGAAATCAGTGGTCATTGTGGTTTTATTCACAACTCTGTTCCAGAATAGTTCAACACAAATATTAGCATGTGTTCAGTGCATTTATGGAAGATGGACTCCTAAAACCTGGAGAGTAGCCTGTGCTGGCTGTGCACAGAGACTATAAAGTGGAGCAATTGTTGCTATGCAAGGACAGTTTGGTGCCTCTGACTCACAACCTTTAAGTAAGTTATGTTTTCTTATTAAAAGAACCTGCTACTTAGGAGTATTGGGCTGTGTAGAGTAGTGCTTGTTGTTTCTCCCATCACAAATGCAGACATGGTGTTATGTTTATGAGCCGTGATGCAACGCATAAAAAGACAGTACTAAGTCATGATAATCAGTAATTATGTCTCCACTGGATGCAACAAATACCTCGTTTGTAATGTGTTTTATTGTCACGTTATGGTAAGGGGTGTAACATTTCCACCACATGCTTGTGGTATTCAACCAATCACAGTGCACTGGATAGCTGGCCAATCAGAGCTTACCTTGCTTTTTTTAGAAAGATGAGATTTGTCCAAATAAGCTCGTTTCAGGAGGCGGGGCTTAGAGGAGAAACAAAAATGTACAGTATGTGGAAAATAATGTGTTTTTTGCACCTTAAACCGCCTAAACACATTGTGTTACACCAAATAATGTTCTTTTTTGGCAACTTCACATGACCCCTTTAACCACAGTATACCAGAACGGAGAGCTGATTGCGTTTTGTGTTCACCACCAAAGGGAACCGGTATCTGATTTGAGTCTAAAATAAAAATAGTTTATTTATCTTACATGCTTAGGATCCATAATGGCCAACAGAAAATCGTTTTTACGAAGATCACAGGCACCAAGGATGGTGTACTCGGGAGTAAATATAGGTTTATCTTAATAGGATCTGTTTCCTCTAACAATTTCCCTGTGGTCACCCTTTCACCGTGAAGCAGGTGCACCAACATACTTCCACATAGACCATGCAAGAACACATACAATGCAATTGCATCACACAAGCAGAAAGTTTTGAATGCATTTTGTTAATGGTTCCAAAAATAGAACGTCTGCGCTTGTTCAATGTCATTACTGCACTCAGTGCAGTGACCGCCAGAAGTAACATGAAGATGAGTGCCTTCCTCAGAAGGTTCCTGGTCTTTCTGCTGCAGCATTGCTAGTTCGTAGATCCAGTCCAGTCTGCTGTTTGATGGATTTCCATGCGTTTTGTCTTTATTGCTGATAGAGATTACAGTGAATTATAATACAACTAAAACTAAAGATTAAAGAAACATTAAAACAACCAAACTTAATGCTATTCCGAACTTACTTCTGGGAAACACAACATGAGATGTGTAGAAACTGTACATTATATGAGGACTAGATCTACTGAGGTCTAAGAAGGGCCAAAAAGCCGCATAAAAAATGATTAAATGCTCCATATGACTCATTTGCACTCATGTTTAATTCAAATATGCCACACCAACCTTTCAAAACTTTTAAAATATATCCTCCTGACTAAATAACTGTAAATAACTGTTTTCAATGTGAATATATTGTAAAATTGTATTTATTCCTATAATGACAAAGCTGAAGTTTTATCTGCCATTATTCCAGTCTTCAGTGTCACATGATGCTTCAGAAATTATTCTTATTTGCTGATTTGCTGCTCAAGAAATGTACAATTATTATCTGTGTTAACAGTAATTACGCTGTTTAATATTTTTTGTAGGAACTATTTTTCAGAAAATTGAAAGATTTTGGACTATAAATGTCACTTTTGATATGTTTTACTCCATCTTTGCTTAACAAAATTATAAATGAAAGAGAATAAATGAGAGAACAGGTTCTTAGTCTCAAAAGTCGCCACATCTTGGTAAAGCAGTGAGTGATTTACGAGATTGGGGTTCGCCTCCTGAAAAGCCTTGGGTATGATCCTAAGTCAGCAAGGTAAGAGGTTTTCACAGCGTTTAATCATAATAAAAAGAGCCATTTTGGATCTGAAGCAAACTTTTGGCAGTTTGAACAAATGTGTTTTATCAAAGGTGACGTATTAGCCCTCAGGAAACCTCAAAGTTTGTCTGCCCCTGACTGAACCTTCTTTATTGGATATTTCTAAAGTGTGCGCTCGAGATTGAATCGACAACTATCCTCAAAGACGTTTGCTTAAGGCAGGACCTTCGGCTGGAGATTGGCAGTGGTTATTTCTTAATGCACACGCCATGGACATCTCTCCTCTTGCTGGAAGTAATGGAGTCAAATGCTGACACACACAAAGTGTCATGCCGTAATTGAATAGAGAATTATAGAGAGATAAAGAAAGACAGCGAGTGGCGATGGAGCCAGAGAAAAGGTCACATAAATTGTCTGACAGCAGAGACTCTTCCGCACAGGGTTTAATAATCAGAGCGATTTATAAATCTACTTCCCTCTTTTGTCAAACCGGAAAGTTCTGAATCTGAATCATGGCCTGTCTCTCTGTGTTGTAATGCCAAGGAATAACATTTTTTCCAGCTTTCTAAGAAATTTGAATTACTTTGAATATAAAAACACATATAAGACCCCCTGAATGTTGTCAATACTAGCCTGAGAGAGTCGTCAGAATTGTATTTTTTTTATTGAACAATGATGCTGACTTGCAAGCTCCCATAATTCATTGCAGCATGAATAAATTGTGGGATAGTGTACTGTTTTGCTGACTTTATGCTATTGATCTTAGTTATTCATTGTGCAATGATCATCATTTCACACATTGAGGTTTATTGATTGTCAACATTATTTCAGTCTTGCCTAGTCAGATGTCTTACGTGTGGCATAAGATCACGACTTGGTCCTAGTTGCAACCTTTTGTGAACAAGAACTCATTACTTAATCTGTGGTGCGTTTCCCAAAAGCATGATAAGCCTACTATGGTCGCAAGTTCCAACATAGTTCAAAGATTCAGTGTTTCCCGAAAGCATAGTTCAAACGAACGTTCGAAGTCAACGTCACAAACGCACGTGGTTAGAACTACAGCTGTGGACCTGTGGTTAGAAGCATAGTTTCTTGTTAGTAAGATGTATGGGCTTTAATAGATATGCTCTTGGGCACAAGAAGCAAAATAAAATGCATTGCTATCTTTATCTTCCAGTCTATCTGAATATAAAATGCGTTTTTAACTACGTATTTTTGAACGTCCATTCTAAATGCTGTTTTTGAAAAGTGGGCGTGTGCATAAATGGCTAAGGGAACCTCGGAGTATGACGTAAGAGGGAACCCGTGATGATTTAAAGATCACAAGTGAACAAAATAATGAATTAGTCAATGCGTGTCATGTTCAATACAGCAGCATCTTGGAGATCTCTAATCAGTTTAATAGCAGAAGTCATTCCTCCACCACATGGGTGTGACGTTTTTAACTATGGCCCTATGTTGTTGAACTAATGTGTTTGAAACGATGGAGATGCAACTGTGTTCGGGAAACAGTCGTGACTAGCTAGATCGTTTCCAAAATAATGCATCGTACTATGGTGGCTAATCAGTGAGTTACATCGTTGTTCGGGAAACGCAGCCCAGAATAAGACCTGACGTAATGTGGCATTTACGAGCATGTGTAAGGAAATGTGTGGCTCTGGGGCACAAAACTAATCTTAAGTCGCATAGGTTAACACTGTATGGGTCAAAATTATAGATTTTTATTTAGGCCAAAAATCATTCAAGAAGACACTTGGTAAATTTCCTACCGTAAATATACCAAAACTTAATTTGTAACTCGTAATATGCATGGCTAAGGATTTTACTTGGACAAATTTTTTTTTTTCCAATTTTTTGATTTTTTTCAGATTCAGATTCCAGATATTGTATCTCTGCAAAATATTGTCATATCCTAACGAACCATACCTCCATGGAAAGCTAATTCAATCAACTTTCAGATAATGTTTCTATATATATATATATATACATTTCTAAAAATTGACCCTTATGACTGGTTTTGTGGTCCAGGGTCACATACTGTAAATATCAGAAAAATAAGTTTTCAGTCAGTCGAATTAGATCTTGCTACCACCAGTGACATTTGTGTTTAGTGTTTTTTATGTTTCTAAATGAAACTATATACAATATACAATATAAATCCTTGTCTTGCCAGATGTTCTCTTTCTCACAGCAATTTACATCAATTATGTGTATTAATGAATTGTTAAAAAAGAAGTCTGTAGTTCATTTGACAATTCTTTTGGTAACACTTCACAATAAGGTTTCATTTGTTAACATTAGTTACACATTAATTAACATTAACCAACAACAACAAAAAAACACTCTGGAAGCATTTATGAATCTATGTCGGTGTTAATTTGAATGTAAGACCTTGTCAAAATGTTAATGTTTTAACAGACCTGAGCTAACATTGCACAGTTTAATAAGTATGTATTTGTCGGGGGAAGAAGGCGAGAAGACGTGCGGGTTCATGTGCAGGCTGTTTATTAACAGACAGGCAGACAGGAATGGAGGAGGCAGAGCAAGAGAGTGGTCGGAGTCTGTGCAAGAGTCGATAACAATAAATACAGTGGGGCGAGACAAATCGTAAATCCGGGGTAAGCAGGGGTTGGCAGCGATAAATCCAAACAGACAAAGAAACACCGGAACATGGGTGGAAAAACTCACAGGTTGACAGTGCAATGGACCGTGGAGACAGACAAACACTTCCGGGGTTTTATACA
>JAUCMU010000080.1:15327870-15342743 GCA_032275025.1 Enteromius treurensis | reverse complement strand
GTTTTTCCCCACCTGTAAGTCGCTTTGGATAAAAGCGTCTGCTAAATGAATAAATGTAAATGTAAATGTAAATGTAAGTCAGTGATGACCCAAAACAGCCTGGTTACAAACTTTCTTCAAAATATCTTCCTTTGTGTTCGGCAGAGCAACAAAGAAATTCATACAGATTTTCAACTACTCAAGGATGAGTAAATTATGATTTTACTAATGTTTTTACCACGTTACTGGATCTGGGATCATTTCAGTTGTGTTGCTGTACAGTATATTGAGGGTCAGAAGCCTGTCTTGATGTCATCAAAATATCTTAATTTGTGTTCCAAAGATGAATGAAGGTTTAATGGGTTTGGAACAAGTAATTAATAACAGAATTTTAATTTTTGGGCGAACTAACCCTTTAACTTGCACTGAACCCAGAAAGTTACTTCAACGTAAATGTAGCCAGTTTCTGATATAAAGCTGTCCCCCGCTGGATTGGCTTTAACAGACCAGCGTGCTATTTTCATACATCCTACCAATAAGTGCACACGGCTGATTTCCTCTCCTTATCCCTTCAGTGAGTTCATTGTTCATGTGCCCGTGCAGAAAAACTTCCCCTCTATGTCCCTGTTGTAATGAGAGAGAGTGGCTCCAAGAGTCCCAGTGTGCTCCAGTGCTGTATTGTTGTGTTTGAACATTCATGAGATGTGACTTAAATGGGAAAGCTGCAATCTTATTAATGTTTTACTTCTTTTCCCACCCCTTAAGCTTTTAAAAACAGTCCTTCCTGTGGGCAAAAAGAGAATGAAAAAAAAAAAAAAAAAAGCATTTGCACTGGCACATGCACATTGGTGAAGATCTAACTTTGTAGCTGACCCGACTGACTTTGGGGTTATTGAGATCAAAAGACAATCTTCCCATCAGTCTTTATTAATGAGAAAGCAATGACTTCAAACGAGGCTCCCCGTTGGACGCAACATCTTCCTTCATGTCTCCACCATAATGCTTTCATTTTAAAGTCATAAAGAAACATTATGCCTTCGTGAAGAGCACCCAAGGGTTCATAGCAGTTTCTGTTTTTACAAAGCAAGGAAAGAGTAGGCTGCGATATGTTGATGGCACCGACTTTAGAAATGGGATATGGGTGCACAAAAATATGTCAGGTTTTTTGGAAGGAAGGGATGGGGAAGAACAGCTTTCACTGGCGTCAGCATTTGCTGGAGCCTCGGTGGAAATCAGTGTGTGCTTTTTGGCTGAGGAGCGTGATGCCAGCAGCGCTACTAGTTGAGTGGAGAAGTGTGTTAGTGAGTAAAGTAAACGGGAAGAAAAAGTAGAGAGGAGGCAAAGAACTGTTTCCTGTCGCTGATACACCATTTTGTTTCTCTGTGTGGCAGGCTGGACCAAGTTTGCCAGGCTGACCAGGGCTTTAACCAATAGCCGGAGTACACTTCAGCAGCTCACACCTATGAACAAGACTGAGGTCAGCCATAAGCATTCACGACTGGCAGAGGTGAGTGTCACACACATATGTGACCCTTGACCACAAAACCAGTCATAAGGGTCAATTTTTGTTGAGCTGAATATATTGAATATATGATTTATGATTTGTTACAGTATTTGGCCAAGATGCAACTATTTGAATATCTGGAATCTGAGGTTGCAAATATAAATAAATAAATATAAATACTGTGAAAAAAAGTTTTTAGCAATGCAATTTACTAATCAAAAATAAAGTTGAAATATATTTACCATAGGAAATTTACAAAATATCTTCATGTAGCATCCTAATATGTTTTGGCTTAAAAGAAAAAACTATACTTTTGAGTATTGGCTATTGATACAAACATACCCCAGTGACTGGTTTTGTGGTCCAGGGTCACATATGTGTTTTCCTGTGGTCACACATTGAGTTTCCATAGTTTTTTTTCGATTGTTTTTATGCTAATTATGTTTTCTATCTCTTTACCATACTCTTGACCTTCATATAAGCCTTTTTGCATTTTCACTAAAACTGCATTCAGCATTTTTTTTCCTCACAAGGACCTTGTGCTGATCTTTATTTGCTGTCTTTTTGAAATCATTTGGACCTCACAGTGTAGGCAAAACCTGACCCACACACATATATATGCACATACAAAAAGGTCAGCTGCCTTTGTCTTCAGTCCCACATGGCGGAAATAAAGTCTGAATTCATTTCAAGACAAATGACAGTTGACTCAGCTGTCCAATGACTGCTGACATAAGCTTTATGTCTCTAAAACTTTTCACCGTATTTTATCTTATGGTGCCCTTTCATGAGGTATATATTCCTTACTTTGCATAATTTTGACAGGGCAGAAGACTAGCTTAGACCAGCGTGATTTTTCATGGTGGTCTCGTTGAACTGCAAATATATATATATTGATAATCTTATGAAAACAGTTTTCTCATCTTTCTTCTCATCTTAAAAACATCTTTAAATATTTACCGTATTTTCTCAGATGCAGTGTTTTTAGAGATTACCAAAAACTGTACAATTGTAATATGAGTCGTTTTCACCAGTGGATTATGACTTTCTGTATTTAAGCAAATGCTATGTTATTGTCGTCTCCTATTTTTTATTGCTCATTAGCTGTAAAAATCATTTTCAAATTGATTACAGCAATATTGTTGTGTCACTATTGTTATAGTTGTGGTTCGGACCTCACTGTTCTCATAGAATCATTTAAACTTGATAGTTTATACTATCATTATTGTCCTTGATGAGAATAGGCTTTTATGATTAAATCAGAAAAAATAATGCAAGTAAATGTAACTTATTTTAAAGATGTTTGCATATATTAACTGGAAAATTATTTTATAAGTTATTTTTATTTTCTGTCTTTCCAAGGCTCTTCAGCTGGGCTCTGACATCCTCCCTCAATATAAGCAGGAGGCTCCTAAAACTCCACCGCACATTATATTGCACTACTGCACCTTTAAGACCACTTGGGACTGGGTCATCCTCATCCTCACGTTCTACACGGCCATCATGGTGCCCTACAATGTGTCCTTTAAGACCAAACAGAACAACCTGGTGTGGTTGGTACTAGACAGCGTGGTGGATGTCATCTTCCTTGTGGATATTGTGTTGAACTTTCATACAACTTTTGTGGGACCTGGAGGAGAGGTCATATCTGATCCAAAGCTCATACGCATGAACTACCTGAAGACCTGGTTTGTCATAGACCTGCTGTCTTGCCTGCCCTATGACATCATTAATGCCTTCGAAAACGTGGATGAGGTAAGCACAGCATTGAAAAGAAAGGTTGATTCGAGCAATATCAATGTAGCTATGGTATTTTTTACGTATATATAATTACATATACTCTACTGTTTAAAATTTTGGGGTCAGTACTTTTATTTATAAGAATGCAATTGATGAGAAGGGACAATAAGGACATTTCTAATGTTATAAAAGATTTCCGTTTCCAACACATGCTTTCTATTCATCATAGAGCTCTGACAAATGTATCACTATTTACACAAAAAGATAAAGCACAAGGATCATGAGCCACCGAAGACTCTCTGAAAATATAGTAAAATATAATTTCTGTTTGTTTGTTTGCTTTTTTTCAGTATTTTATCAGACTAGTGGAAAGAAGACATCCATAAACATCTTTTATAGCACTAAAAATACATTACAATTGTGTCAATAGATTTCAATTACAATGCATATTTTTAATGGCTGTTTTCTCTCCTACACTGAGCCATATCTCCACTTCAGTAGTACATACAAAACCAAACTTTACATTTTTATCCCTTTCGATAACTTGAAGGTTTTTACAGAGAGGTTTGTTCATATTTAATTTGCTTGATAATACATACAACATCTGATTCCCCCACGAGTAAAAACTTTTGACTCTAATGTGTAAAAAGAAAATTAAATAAGAATTTATTCATCCAGGTTTTAGGGTCATTTGCATATTTAAACATAATATGTTAGAAAACTTATAATACATGTTGTTCTACATTTATTTCTGAAACAATCAAATATTTCAAAAGAACCCTTAAAAGAACAGTTAAGGAATCAGAAACTTCAAGAGGAACTCACAGACTTGAATGAAGATGAATGATGTGATCATTCTGGTTCATCTATATAGATTTACTTTTAATTGTTCGTCTCTGCTTTCAGAATGATTTAACTGAATCCTTTCATACCCTAAATGATTGAAATGGTTGACTCTGTGAATTATGTCTTTCATCCAAATCACTGCCAAACAAAAATCTTTTTGTTTATTTGACCAGATATAAAATATCAGATAGCTTTCCAATGACCAATTATAGGCAAAAGCTCAAATCAATAAACCTTCATCTTCTTAGCTTTTATTACTTTTAGTGTTGCGTTTATGGAGTATTCCAATCAAATTTTCTGTACTCAGCTCTTGCATTATAATTGATCTTCTTCCATGTTACTAAAGTTGGAGATCTGTGCATCTTGTTTGCAGTAATTACTGTTTGCACAGGACTTCTCCAGCATACATTTCCATCTCTTATCGAGCAGAAACGAATGCAGCTTGTGTTCTTCTCTTTGAATTGTTGTATGCGCGTTTTTATGCACGTCAGGAATGCTTTATTTTTCTCGATAGAATGGAGTGGGATTGAGCGGACCCCCTTCTCTCTAACATTTCTTGAGGCTGAAACTCTGACATGAAAGCTATATCCATTACTGCCATCTCTTTCCATATCAGTGGCTGCTCACAGTACTGGGCATTAGTCTAAATGGTCTCAGCCCGGCCAGAAAGTTCAATGATAAGTGGGCTGTGTAATTGTTGGAGTCTGTGTAGATATGTGTTGAAGAAGAGGCTAGGATGGATTCTGTCTTTTTGTACTTCTGTGTACTTTGAGTTCTTCTGTGGAAGAATTTACTTTTCTTTTTTTATCTGTCTGGAGGATCTAATATAGAGAGCTGAGATGGAAGTGATCATCCGAAAAACTTCAAATGGGCGTCCTAATGGCTGTAGGTTAAATTGGGCGACTGTGGACATTCAGAATAAAATATGATTCTGCTTTAAGCTTCTTTACATTATTAATCGCCATATGCATGGTATGATATATTTATCCAATAAAATAACTCTTCGGATTCCTACTGGCGCTGTAAGTTCACGGTTACCCAGGCAACAGGCATCCTCTCCCATTGTGGTCATGTTGTTGCAGTGCATTAGTCTCTGCATTACTGGAAGACAATGAAGTCCCAAATCTGCATTGTTCCCAGATCTCAATAAAATCTTCCTGTGGCATGTGGGACCGCGTGGCACTGCTCTATCACTTCTGATGTATTTCCACTTGGATGATGTAAAGATAGATACTATATAACCATAGATACTAATAAAGCTACTAATAAAGATAGGCCTACTGCTAAAGACACTACTAAAACATCTGTATTTATGCATGTGTTTTTCTGAATGCGCATACATCCCAATGTGCATGTTAATATTGTGTATACTGTATATATTTATCGGCAGAGAGTGTTTTTATGAAAGCGGATGGCCTCTGACACAGCTGCTGTTGATATGCCACAGTCATCTGGCCCCCAGTGAATTCTGTTTGGCTCCCAAACCTGACACAAACCACAGCCTCGACAGGACACTTGTTGAGTTGGCAGGTGTTAAGGCTAGTGTGCAGTGTGTTAGACCCCCTGAGCACTGGAAAGCAAGGGCATTTATCAAGATGTTCAGCACTAAAAATGGAAATAATCTTTATAAATTAAAATAATATTTTTAATATATTAAAAAAAAACTTAGTTACAGTGGTCATTAAAAAAATGACCAAGAACAGGATTTTCCAGTTTACTAAATGTTTATGTACTTTTGAAAAACAAACAAACCCAAAAACTTACTACAAAGTGTGTTATAAATATTAGGCACAAGCAGTTGGCAAGAGTGTGTCTCTCTGTCGTGGGGATAGATGTGCAGCTGTCAGATGTTTTCCTATGAACTGGATACTGTTCTGTCTTTATGTCCCCTGTGGGCCACATGTCCATATTTATTGGCTATTCTGGTCTCTTGACTTGTGTTGTGTAATACCTGCTTCTTCTGGCATGAATTAATCAATGGGACATATAAATGAAGGTTCTGTCTTCATTTAGTCCTTCTCATATCGTTTCAAACTTGAATGACATTTTTTTTCCCCCTAAAATGAAATTATTAAGAAGCAGTTATCATACAGTTTCAAGTTAATAATTGTTCTTGCGCATGCAATTTTGGTAACAAGTGCCCTGCACCAACTGTACAAGGAGCCTGCACTACAAAAATACATTTCTCATTCATATTTTTATCTTGATTGCCTTGAAAATTAATAAACTTAATTGAAAAATAAATTTATTTGAGAAGCACAATTGCATAGGATATTAGGACTTCATATCTTTAGCTTTTGCTTTGTTTTATTTTTTCTGGCAAATTGTTTTTTGAAGCATAAACCTAATAAACCTAAACATAAATAAATGCATACAATTTAAAAAATTTTTTTGCTTAATATTAAGTATTAAGAATGAATACTTTGCTCCCAAGAAAGAACTAAAATGAATTAAAATGGAGTTAAATAACCCCTCTAAAATCATTCTTAACGTTTTTTCAAGATATGTAAGATGTGGTTGTGTTTGTTCCTCGCTAAAAGCAATCGTATATGATCTGGTTTTTAAATTCTTTTTAGAAGCTTGGCAGCCACTTTATTTTCGAACATTATATAGTTTTTATCGAATGAAAAAGCAATATAAATATATACAGATGTACATAGCCTTTGTGTTTCACAGAATAAAGACAGTCACAACACGGAGGTGAATAAGTGATGACAGAATTCCCAAGTGAACTATTCCTTTAATCATTTCACACAAAGCCTTTTCTGGAAGTGCATATAAGGACATGTCAGTTGTTGTTATAGGACACTTGTTATATAAAGCTCTTGCATCTTGATGTGACATTCATCCCGCATACATCTGTTGTTCCGTTCATACTAATTACTCTGTTCAGTGTACTTCTGTTCAGATCTAATATCTGTAAATGGGTCTCTTGAATCCAAAAGTCCATCTCTGTGCTTATTATATGCATGCGCGAGCGTAGTTTGGCGTGAAGTGAAACGTCTGCCTCTGTCTTTCTGACTTAGGATCCCATTGCAGACTCTTCTGCAGTGGGCCACTTGCCAGCTGCGGCCCACTCTCAACGCAACGGCACACGTGCGGAGGACTCTATGTTGCCTGTAAGTTCGCTTTCCTTTCTTGGGTTGTTTATGGCACTTCTGTCCCATTTTCTCATTTGTGCAGCGGTTCAGTAACCTCTCTCCTATTCAATGTTGAGCAGAGATGCACTAATGGCTCTCTAATTTATGCTAATGTTACTTTGAATGCTGCAGCCCTTAGTGTGTTTGTTTATCTAAAGTGATTTTAGATGCGAGTCAATTCAAATTAGACAGCACAAGCTTCATTCCCCATGCCCTGACACACACAACCACACACAGCATGTTTCACCAATAGGTATTAATGTATCTCTCTCTTCCATTATCCCAAGATACAACTGTGGGCTCGCCACATCTAACCGAACATTTATAAGTGCTAATAATCTGTAATGTTCACACCAGATAGCTACTCATCTCTTTGGCCTCAAAGACAAAAAAACTTTATGGTTTACTAAATGCTACATAAGCACAGTTGCAAATTAGATATAGGCCCTCAAAATGATAAATTACTAGGAAAAGTATCCATTAGGAGCTGCTCTGCCTGGGGAGTTGACTGTGTTGGCAAAATTAGCATCGTTTTTTTTGCTAGCGTAATAAAAGCCTTAGGATTTCATGCAATATTGCAGAATGAACACATCTATTTTTACCTTCCTTCCTCCGTGTCAGTGTCTAGGGAAAATTGCTCCTTTCAGGAACATAAAGCATGTTTGGGAAATTAGCCTTTTGATTATGTGACGGCTGGAACAAAAAAGCAGAAATCCTCGGTGGAGGAAATGCTAATTAAACCTGTGAGGTGCACATCACGGCCACTATTTATAAACAGTTCTGGGCTGACAGTCCAAAGCTGTTGAGGATGCAACAATTAGGTATACTTACTTCTCACCCCCTCATTTTGGCTCTGCCAGCTTAAAAAGTGAATTCCATCAAGTGTCTGCGCAGAACCCATCGCTTCATTTTGTCTTCCTGATAACCTCGCTGCTGTCCTCTAGAAGATATGTAACGTTCAGATGTGAAACATGCAGGTTGAATCACAGGAAAAAAAAGAGTTAGTCTTAAATTCAGTAAGAATTGTGTGATTTTTATGGAAGATTGTGAATGTTATTCATTTACAAAGTTCTGTACATGCTCATTTTTTTTTAATTAGTTTATATATCTACTTAATATTTACTTAATTTCCTTTATGGATGCACTTTCAGCTGTTTTGTTATTTTCTAATGCTCATTTAAAGTCAACAGTATATATAAAAGTCTCAAGATTAATATAATTATTTTATTCTGTACATTATAATGTGATGTCTAAATTCCCTTGTAGCATTTAAGATTTATTTGCAGTTGTTTTATTTAGAAAAAATAGTACAGAATTAGATCATAGAATCAGCATTAAAAAATTTTAATTAAAAAAAAAAAAGTTTCATTTTTAAATTATTTAGGTAATGTCAGGGGATTTAATGTTAATGATTTGTCGTTAAAGAAGTATATTGTAAATGTTGTGTGTTTATTAAATTTTTATACTTAATATTTACTAATGCATATTAATATTTAATTGAATATTAAATTTATTTAATTGTATTGTTTACAATAAATAGAAGTTATTTATTTTCAATTTGAGTGACAGCAGCCACTGGTGATGCTAAAAAAACAAGCAGCAAAGTGCTCAAGCTATAACACAGTTGGGTCATGTGATTTCTGATTCAGTTGGACATTGCATTTGTGTAGAAGCGCCTTTTAGCAAACAAACTCCAGCAATTAAACCTCTTAAACTGTAGTATAACAACATATTAAGTCCATTCTACAGAATGCTTGCAGAAAATGCTTGCATATTCCACAGTATGTAGGCCTACGATGATTTAATGCTGTATTTGTGTACGTTAAGAAAACTCTTACAAATATATGTTAATCAGAGTGGGCTTTTATCTTTAAAGACCTATAATCTGCATTGGCCCGAAGTTGACAAGCAATGTTTAAGCTTTTGTTTAAAGGGACAGAGTGCAAGCGTGGGCCTAGCTGAGTGAAATCATCCTCTTTATTTTGCTTTCAGAGCCAAAAAGACTATATTTATTCCACCCTTTAATGATACAGACTCCACAACATACCTCCAAACTATTAGCTGTTATCTTTCAGAAGCTCAAAAGAATTTGCCTGATCAATAAAACAACTTTGTTCGCTCATGAGATCTAAGATTTTCTTTGGACGTGGCGGATGGAGTGGTAGGATCAGTCGAGGAAGCCCAGCTATCCATCCTCTCCTCCTCCTCTGACATGAAAGTAGTCAGATCAAAGTGGCTATAGGCTGAAAGAGCATGTCTCTGGAGCTACGTATATGACACCCATCAACCTGGAATTATTCATGTTCTAGACCTCACCTTCAAATCCACACCTGGCTTTTTTTTTAAAGTCATGAAATATGTTAACTAAGCCTTTCAAGTTTTCCCCTTATCAACAACATTAATATTTCTTAATATTTCTAAGCCTTTTCTTACCCAGTTGTTTTCTTTGTATGTTTACTTTGCACAAACCTTTATATAAATATTATGGTTAATATCATTTTTGAAGGATTTTTTCCAACTGATAAATGACAAAATCACATCGTAGTAGATCTATACAGGTGGAGCCGGGGAAGGTGAAGGGTTTCTTCTGTGTGCTGCAACTGTTACAGCAAAAGCACTACCTGAGTATTTCAGTGTTTTTGTATATTATTGAGTATTTGGCTGCTGATGTGAAAAGAAACCTATCAGTTGTGCCACGTGATGCTTTCGTATTTCAACGGTGTCATGTAATCAAATTTATATATTCGTATAATGTAATGGTTCTTGGTGTGAATAGATTTTTTACCCTCAATACGTTTGTTCATAACATGATTTGTAATTGAGGTTGGCTTGCGTTAACATGCTGTTGCCATCTGTAATGATACATTCTCTTTCTCTCGACCAGGGTCTCAGCAGCCTGTTCAGCTCATTGAAAGTGGTGCGTTTACTTCGTCTGGGCCGAGTGGCACGCAAACTGGACCACTATCTGGAATACGGTGCTGCTGTGTTAGTTTTACTAGTCTGTGTCTTTGGCCTGGTGGCACATTGGCTGGCTTGCATCTGGTACAGCATCGGCGATTACGAGATCATCGACGAGGGCACCAACAACCTCAAGAGAGAGAGCTGGCTTTATCAGTTAGCTATCAGCATTGGCACGCCATACCGCTACAATGCCAGTGGCTCTGGCCAGTGGGAAGGAGGTCCCAGTAAGCACACGCTCTACATATCGTCTCTCTATTTCACCATGACAAGCCTCACCACCATTGGCTTTGGGAACATTGCACCTACTACAGACGGGGAGAAGATCTTCTCTGTGGCCATGATGATGGTGGGCTGTAAGTATCACTAAATGGTTTCTCTGCTTTGTGAATGCTTTACTAGACAGATAGAGCTTCAGCTGGTTAGGTAATGTTTGGAGATTAGGGATGCACGATATATCAGTCCCATACCTGTTATTAGAAAGACAGATATTAAAGTTTATTAGAGGTATAGGTCACCCCAAATTGAAAATGTGGGTCCCGTCAGAATGAGAGTCCAATACAGCTGGAAAAGTAGGGTACAGGTCTCCAGTCCATTAATTAATGTCTTGTGACATTAAAAAATATGAATCCTACTGTATTATATTGTTTCTTGGTTGAACTACTATACTGCATAATCTTACTGCAAATGCTACAAAATTCACTTGTAGCATTTAAAATGATTGATTTGCATTTTTAGTTTTTCTTTTGTAATTTAGACAAAATACTGTAGAATTTTGATGAATTTTCACATTATTATTAGTGCTGTCAAAGGATTAATTGTGATTAATTGCATACAAAATAATGGTTTTTGTTCACATAGTATATGCGTGTGTACTGTATAAGTAGTATGTATATGTAAAAACACACACATGCATGTTTACTGTATATTTAAGGAAAATATGTTATGTGTATGCATTAAAAATATTTGTATATAATAGCAATTATGTTAATTTAAATATATTTTTAAAATATTCTATATGCATTTGTATTTATATATACTTACATATATATATTTACATAATAAATATACACAGCACACACACATATTATAAACATTTATTTTGGATGAGGTCATTTGACAGCACTAATTATATAGTTATCATAAAATAATTAGCAGCTATTTTGGTATCCGCCAGAATTTTATATCAGTGCTTTCTTTATGGTTTAAGCCAATCTTCTCACTAGGGAATTCACTTAAAATAGCATCAGAGCGCTTATTAAATTCTCCCCTATCAGGCTGTGTCAGCAAACTTTAAGTGCTATTTAAAAGCATTGCAGACACAATAATAGCATCATTTAGCATCGCATAATTTGATATAAAACTATTTTCTGCCTTTGCAGGATTTCTGTTTAGAAAAACATTTGCATCATGTCCCAATAAGACCTGCAATGCGCCTTTAAAAACATTTCCTGAAACTTCTCTCTTTAATCTGCTACATCCAATCAGAAATGAATAAACTTGTGCTTTAAACCTCTGCAACCCATAATGCACTATTAGCTCATCATCACCTAATCACTTGTTATGTTTCTGTACTGTAGTAGGTGTGTACTGCGCAGCTCAGAACAGTTCCATCAGTAATCCTTTACAGATCCACAGGGCTATAGATATGAGCTCCAGCAAACTGTAAGCTGTTGGTTGAAACATAAAGTGAGCCACCCGGAAGGCCGAAAACAGTGTCAGTGACTAAACAGGGAACAGTGGCACAGCTAAACCCACAGTTAAGGAAGAGAGACATACAGTATAGGGCGATGCAGAGACAACTATGAGTCAGCCATTTGTAGGTCAACTTCGTGAGGAGTGTAAACACTGCTTTTAATTAATATTTTTTCTTTCTTTCCAGTAAAATATCTAAACGTACATACATTGGCATACAAATCTATCTGTTTGTCCAAACCAGACTGTACTGATGTTCTTTAGATTTATTTCTTTAATAACATCTTTAGCTGTGATTTCTTTGTTTATTTAGGCAGTGTGACACTTCTGACTCAATCAGTGGTGTGATTTTTCAGTTTTACACGTTCAATGAGTGCCAATAGTAGCACAGAAATTACACACTTCAGCTTTTTCAAGTTTCAATTGGAAAGCTGACTAACGGTACTTTGGCAGACTTATAAAGCGCAGCTGGCTTCAGATCAGCGGTAGTGAGTCGCAGTGCTGATGTGTAAAGCGCTGTGCTTGCCGTCGCTTTATTGCTTGGATGTTCCTGCACCGTTTTTGACATACTTCTTTTTGTGCGCACAAACGACAGCAGATGGAGTGAAAGTCTTGCGTTGTTTGTGGATTTATCTCACAGTGCTACAATATGGTGCATTGTGTTGTATTCTGTTGTACTGCATTAGCCAAATCCAGCTAATACCAAATTATGATGAAGGCAGCAGACATTTAGAATTAATGAACCATATGAATTCATAAAGACTAGCGGATTTACACAAACTGAGTTTAATTTCCTGTTCTTAGTGTCATATGTGTGCTAATCAGTGTTTAATGCATTGAATGAAAGAGACTGGATTTATATTGGATCTGTGGAATTAGAATTAGGTTAATCAGCATGTTAAAGCCAGCTGTGCTGATCAAGGGCCTTTTTGTTTTAGTGCAAAAGAACTATAGTTTAGACTCTTGTTCTTCTTGCTGGTGCACTGCATACATTTGCTTTGTACTTCTTTTTTTAAACATAAATCCTGGGCTTGTTAAGGTTTAGTGTATCTTTGTGATACTGAGTAAGGAGAGGGAGAGAGAGAGGGCCCTTAAAGAGACAGAAATTAAAACTTGTTCCAAACTCATATGACTTCATTTCTTTTGTGAAACATCATGAAATTTGTATGATATTTTCAAGATGATTCACATACGCATGTAATTTATCATATAGTAATATCTGACAAACCAGAAATGTGTGAAACCTGTTTGATTTATATACTTTTGTAGTATTCATTAACATTTTGAATTAGCTTTTCAGTATTTTTTTTTTTCATAATTCAACTTATATTTAATTTATTTTAATTTCAGATTTTGCTATTTTAGTGCTTTAGCCAGCACTGATATTGTTTCAGTGATTTGCCAAGGCAACATTTCTAATGTTTTGTTTACATTCAAGTAAATAATATATTTAAATATATATATATATATATATATATATCAAATATATTTTTAAGAATCAGATTTTATTTAAAAAGAAGTAGCATTCATTTACTTTCATTTACATTCATTTTTATCCCTTTAAACTATTGTCGTGTATAAAAATGCTTTCATGTTCCTAAGAAAAAACTTCAAATGGGTTTAAAGGAAATAATAGTATTTTTTATTCTTGGAGAACTATTCCTTTTAGAACTTTCTGAAATAATTAATAAAACATACATTAGAGGATGGATACCCGACCCGAGCATCAGCGCGAATGTGCGCCTGTGTTATTAACAGCGTGTGCGCTGATGCTCTCATCTGTTGACATTTCCGAACGCCTCCCTACAGTTGCTTAATAAAAGTGGGCTTTCCACACAAAAAAGTGCATGTGCCATTAGCATGTGTTATACATTACATAACAAATTGCCCATATCTCCCTCGCTTTGTCTCATTCATTCTCTTTAGTAGGGTGTAAGACAAATGTTAGGCTGTAGTTCAGAAGACTCCAAGCAACAAAGCATACTGTCTAGGTTAAGACTTATGGTGTGTGCTGAGTAAGGAAACTCAGACTTCTCTGGGCCATGCTGTCATGTGACCACAGTCTCATAGGGCTTGAATCTACCGATAAACCTCGTCCATTCTTTGGCAGTGAACAGAGCGCTGCTGCAGTACAGTTCAGTCAGCAGTAATTGTTTCACCCAAGGGTTTTCCAAAGGTTTATGTGTTCCTGGTACACCGATATGATAGTATCTCCATCTCATAGAGGTCGGCAGTAGCCGTAATGACCCTCCGTGGCTCGTTGCGAGCTATCTTTGAGCATCAACTGTTGTAGGGGACTGTTACAGTCAGCACAGGGGAGACATTTGCCTTCAGTGAGGCAGACATTATCAGAAGAAACAGATCTACAGTATGTCTAATGGAATCACATCTCATAAAGTAACGTTAGAGTCAGCAAGTGTCTGTGCATTCTCAGCAACAAGCAACAATCAACAGGAGCGTCTGTTAACAACCTCACAGCAAATATGAGCATGAATATGAGAAAATGGTAAATGTTACATTGCTTGCTACAGTATATGTCTTGTGTATGCATAACGATCCAGATGTTTCAGTGTCTTTGCAGTTTCTTAATCTCACTTTTTAATAATATTTCATAAAGTGTTAAATGAGAATCCTGTGAGAGAAAAAAGTGCACTTAATTGTAACCTTACCATTTTTATGTTTTCTTAAAACAACAATAAGTTCCATTTGAAATTTCAAATTACACGTTTTAATTGAAAGTAGATTTTCAGTCAGTATGTTTTTTTCTCATCCTTTAAAGACGCACATGTAAAGAACTTGGTTATGATTTTAACTGTAGTGTGTTTTTCAGTATTTCGTCAATACATTGTAGGGAAATCTATTTCACTAGTTCCCACTACCTCGGCGATAAAGTAGCTTGTTTGGCGAACTGTCCGGGGGACAGGCAGGGAGCCTGGCGGCCTCCGAGCCCTAGGAGGTTTAACCCTCTAGGAGGCTAGGGTTAACAGATGCTCGGAGCCCAGCCTGGTCCC
>JAUCMU010000080.1:15267830-15322365 GCA_032275025.1 Enteromius treurensis | reverse complement strand
GCAGGTCGTCCTCCACCACAGGCTCAGGTGGGTCGGGCCACGACGGCAGGTCGTCCTCCACCACAGGCTCAGGTGGGACGGGCCACGACGGCAGGTCGTCCTCCGCCATAGGCTCAGGAGGATCAGGCCACGGCAGCGTGGCAGACTCTGGCGGTGGCAGCGGCAGCGTGGCAGGCTCTGGCGGTGGCAGGGGCAGCGTGGCAGGCTCTGGCAGTGGCAGCGTGGCAGGCTCTGGCTCCGCCCTCCATTCCATGGGCAGCAGCGGAGTTGGTGAGAAGCCTGCGAGGATGCGTGCATTCAGATCTGGCGGCGTTTGTAATACTGGCTTAGCCGGAGTGCGTGGCAACAACCCGCCCCGGGAGCGCACAGTCATCAAACACAAGAACACTGTCTGTCTCCAGGGCAGGTCTCTCACGTCCGGTAGCTCAAGTATATACAGTTTGTGTAAGGCGCTAATAAATGCTGCGGCGAGTACTGAATCGCCGAGACCCGACCGCTCCGCCAGCTGGTAGTATTCGTGAACGAAATCCTCGAACGGCGGGTCCCGGCGAACAAGAGCGATAAGCTCTGCATTGAATGCCATCCTCAATGTTGTCGTGGGTCGATGTTCTGTAACACGTGGTCCGTTTGAGATGCGTGCAGCCGAAGCCTCTCAGCACGGCAGAGAAGAGAGAACACGGAGATTAAAGATTACACGTTTATTTAACAACACTAGATACAAAAAAAAATGCTGACGAGGCAGCAATGATGACACGAAATCAACTAATCAAAACAAACTGACAGAAGACGGACTAAACCAAAGAACACACAGACAGGGGGGAGAACAAGACCAGACAGACATGGAACATGACAGGCAGTTACAGAACAGATAGAAACTACAGATTAATAAACTGGTAGGTAGGTTAGTAAGTAGGTTAGCAGTTAGATACTGGAGATAGACAGGTAGGGAGATGGATGGATGGTAGTTTAAAAGGTTAGGTAGGTAGATAGTTTTGCAATAGTTAAGATTACACAATATAATTGAACAGTTACTGGGAAATAATGTGGAATAAATTAATGTTAAGGATTACAAAAGGAGGTTGTATATGAATATTTTCTGTTAAATGCAAGGATATGTTGAATAATATTAATGTGTTGCTTTGTCTGTTTTTGATGTGCACATGGCATTTAAAGCCCATTTAGTAAAGTACTGCTATTCTGATGCTTTTGATTGGTTGATTTGTTAGAAAGTAATCCAATGTACAGTAATCCGGTTCATTATTTCAATAAAGTAAACTGTTGACTATTAACTATGACTTTTCTCTTAAAAAAATCTTAATTTGCCGCGTATTAATAGTTAGTAAGGTAGTTGTTAAGGGATTGTATTAGGGAGGATTAGGGACGTTGAATAAGGCATTAATATGTGCTTAATTAGCACTAATAAATGGCTAATATTTTAGTAATATGCATGCTAATAAGCAACCAATAAATGTAACCGTAAAATAAAATGTTATCTCAATTTTAAATAATGTAGCTTGTAATCTGTAACCTATTCAATTTGCAAAGTAACCTTCGTAACACTGTTGATAGACAGAGAGATGGGTAGATACTGAGATAAATGGATGGTAGATCAGAGTTAGAGAGATGTTCAGGTAAAGGTTAGATGAGGACACATGGCCCACCTTTAGTAAAACTCGAACATCAACTATCCCCTGCAAACAATGTGTTGTTGTTTTTTGTCCCTGAGTGAACGTGGGCGAATTTAGCAGATGTGTGCTTTGCTTTAGGGAGTGATGTGTCAGCAAACAGTGAAAACACATTCACTTGTGCTAAAAAATATGAGCCTGCCCTTTAGCTCTGTATACCTGAACATACAGTATATTGGATGTTTCTCCCTGACAAGTCAACATAAATCTACACCACTGTGGCTGTGTGAGTGAATAGCTTGTCAGCCATCATCTCTTCTTAATGTTTCTTACACATTATCTTTCAAATACAGTACATTACTATTGTAGCTCCTCTATTCCCCGCCTTTCTTCTACGGGTTTCGGTTTCTCTAAAAAAGACCCTGCACAGTCTGCTCTGATTGGCCAGCTGACACATTGTGATTGGACCCCACAAGCACACATCATAAATATAACGCCCATAACCATGATTGTTAGTTCACCTTTCAAAATAACAGTTAATAATAAACAAATTATTATCAAAAAACAAATACAACTTGCCAGTTTAAACATACAAACAAAAAAGACGCAAAAAGCTTAATTCAGCACACATGCACATTCATCTGAACTGCATCAATGAATTGAGTTTTGCCTCTTTTTGCACTTCAAACCAACAAATACGTACACAATTATGTTGATGTATAAGTCTTGGCAAGTATCCTCTAAAAACTGTTGGCTATGGAAACAGTTCAGATGTGTATCTTTATTGTATTGTATTGTCTCTAAATGTGACCGGACTTTATTTACTAGCTGCTGTTGGTGTCTTTAATGTTAATGCGAGAAATTAAAGGACAGCTTTAAATTAAAGGACTGTTCTTAACTGAATTACTTAGTTTTAACAAGAATTAATGTAATTTATTCAGTGAAGACTATGCAATTATATTTTACATCAGATTATTCTGTCTCTGTACCTGGACACCAAAAAACTTGGGAAAAACTTGAACATTGTTATTGTTATTCTTTCACTAAACAATCTCGTGATTTTTAAAAGTCGGAAGTGCTATGAATTCTAAGGAACCAGTTAAACAAATAATTTCAAAGGTTATTCTCCATAAAGTAGTTAAAGTACATTCTTAAATTTTAATGCAAGTATGGTGACTGTGCAAAGACTTGGCTTTCAGCATCTGTTTGCTGTGGTGCAGCTCTGCCTGATCCAGCTGTCATAGAGGTGATGTTCCCACAGCCTTCATATACACTTCATAGTAGCACAGACTCTGAAACAGACTATGCTGATGAAGGATATCACATCTTCTAAATGCTACATGTAGCACTAAATGCTACATAATCCATAATATTTCCAACCTGGATTTATAAAAATATATGCCTCTGTGCACTTTTTGTGCAACACTGTTTTTACGTACCTTACTGTACGTTTCGCCAAAGTTTCAAAGAGAAATGTCCACTGAGTGGCTCTACACTGCTGGGTTATTTTCAAGTTATATTCAAACCAGAGCTCCTCCTCACCACATCTCTGTACTCCATGAGCTACCGAACAAACCTACTGTCTGTGCTGAAAACCTGTAGATATGAAGCAGGATATGTGTGATGCTAGCGTTCAAAAGCATCAGTTTTCAAATCTCCCTTCATTTCTCGCTAAAACGTGTCCCCATGTACATTTATGCCATGAGACCAGGTAGAATATTTAGGAAACAGAATCCGACATCCAGTGAAATAAAAAGCACTAGTGTTCCTAGTACTAAATTATACATAGTGTTACATATCCAAATAGGATGGCCTCATTACCAACAGATCATTACGGTGTCTTAATACATCACAAATAGTGCGCAGACAATGTTTTCCTGTGTGTAAACGTTTTGGCCCGAGGAGCAATTGAATAGCAAGCTTGACTACACAGTACATTTGCGTTCCTCCGCATGCATCTTGGAGCTCACAGGCCTACTTCTTACGCACAACAAAATCAAGCCACTGTGGAACTCTGGGACTCAGCCCTGCATAATCATCTGTACTTACATGTATTGAGTCATCGCCTTCCTAATCTTGTTAATATTGTCCTACATTGCTGCGCTTATTATTTTGGGATGTTTTCAACACAATTACACGTGCTGGGCTTGTGTGGACTCTGCGGGGTTGCATCTCACGACTTTGTGCCACCGGGCAGCACAGCTCACTGGAGCAGCGCATGAGTCAGCCCTGTAAATATTTAATAAGAGCTTGGATATTGAGCAGTGGAGCTGTTACAAGGGGATTCGCTTTGTAGCGCTGTCATCGCTCTTAATATCACTGTCACATCCTAGAGATTGTCACCTCTTCAACGCGGCGATGAATCATTCCTTCGATGTTTGGAGGGATCGTTCGGAGACTTTTTGCAAAGATGACTGTATCAAAAGATACGTATTTGAATGAATCGAAACCGTTGCTATTAACACCTGCTTGAACGGTCTGTTAATCTGACCCAGGTTCCTTTGGGAATCGCTGTGTCTAGTGTAGATCCTTTATTGTGCTTGTTATTCAGATTGATATTCATCACTGAAAAAAAAAATTCTTACTCAGTATTTTTGACTGGCTGTCCATTAAAATATACTTAAAGGAAAATAGTTCACCTAAAAATTACCATTTGCAGAAAATACTCACCCTTATGCCATTCAAGATGTAGAAATGATATAAATTTACCATGCAGTTAATTGGTGCCAACAGAACGAGAGTCCAAATAGCAGATAAAAATGACCATAATCCACATCTATCATTTAAAACCTACATGTTGGAAATAATCAAACGAGCAGAGAGTGAGATCTTAGATGGCTTTAGGGTGGGTAATATTTCCACAAATGGTAATTTTTAGGTGGACTGTTACATCAAAACAAGATATTTAAGCATGCAATATTAGGTAAAATACCCCAATGAGGTTAATGGTATGTAAAATGAGAAAAATCAACTTATTTTGCTTATCAAGTAAATGTATAGTTTTTATTAGAAAACAAGACTGAAATACTGATTTGTGTGTATGTTTGTGCTATAATTTGGATGGAGCTCTTGTATATTTAGTTAATGCTTTTGGTGCTGAGAATTAATTGGTAGAATAAACTTAATTAACTTAACCCCTATCGTTTACTTGAAGTGCCCCATATTTCTGATTGATCATTAGTGCATGTCTTTGCATGATGACCAAACTTGATATTTCATTTTAAATTTAGGTACTTTTATTTAACAGTTTTCCTTTATTTAATATTGTAATATTTCAAAATCTTATAAAACCCTGCAGTTCCATCATCTGTGATCCTTTGGGAAACCCTCAGAATAAACAGTATTTCTTATCTGGGCTGCTCCAGGCCCGGGACGACATTTATAAGTGGACCTTCTACATGCGGTACATTTCTGAATACAGTAAAACGGCACATGGCAAGCTCCCTCCAGTGCGCATGAATCATTTTACTGTAATTGCTAGGGCAAGGGTGACTATTTTCTCCTCTTGTACGCAGCGCATGAGAGATCCAGTCCAATCGAAAATCCTCTCCAGTCTGGTACCACTCTTCTTATTTCATTAGCCGTCATCAAAAGTGCATCTGCAAGGCCTTTGTTATTCCCATTACCGCCCCATAAAAAGGCATCAAATTGGCTATTACCCTGACCTAATGAGAAAATGTCTGCTTCATTGGAGGAGAGAAGACATTTATGAAAACGATGGTGCCAGAAATGACGATGAGAAATGATGTCTGGCCATTCTTTGCCTTCATCAATCAACATTTATCCAACACCCATAGGGATATAATATTCCCTTCTCATGAGGGGACCACCCACTATCATGTCTCCAGTAGATTTGATTAGGCCATGAATGTGAAGTAATGCAGAACTGATGGAGCTTGATGCTCATGAGGATCAAGTAAGACTACAGAGGCAGTGCTAGAAGCTAAAGAGATCATTTCATAATTTCACATGCATGCTCTCCACTCCAAATCATATCATCTTTGCTTATAGACACTTTTTCCACGTTCGTGGTCCCTATCCACTTTTATTATCATCCAATTATTTTTAATTTGTCTTTTCAATTTAGTCTAGTTTGATTTAGTTTTTTATTTGAATATTTTAGGGCTGAAAAACTTGCTTTCAGTGTCCTAATTGGTGTCAAGAATTAGATTAGATTAGAATTTAAAAAATGTAAGGATAAAGCTATTTTTACGTTGTTGTTTTTTTTTGGTGCAGTTTCAGGTATATATGTTAGAACTTGGGGTCAATATATATATTTTTGTTTGTTTTTTTAAAGTCTCTTATGCTCACCAAGGTTAAAAATAGTAAAACAAACTGTTATATTGTTAAATATTTGTGGAATTTAAAATAGGTATTTTTTTTTAATGATATTTTATTTTTAAAGCAGTGATTTCTTCAGTGTCACATGATTCTTCTGAAATCTTACTGATTTGCTGCTTTAAAGCATTTCTTATTATTCTTAAATACTTTTTCAGGTTCATTGTTTATAAAGTTCAAAAGAACAATTTAGAAAAATCTTATATGTGTATATTTGTACAGTTTTTGTTGTTACTGTACGTTGGACCAGTTAAATGCATTCTTGCAAGACTGAGTTAATTCTCCCAAACTTTTGAATGGTAGAGTATCAAATCCCAATTATATCATGATTTTCCATTCTCTCTGTCTCTTCCCCCCTCTCTCTCTCTTAGTTATTTCCTCATATAGTCTGTTTAATGCAGTGAGATTCTCTATTCTGTTAGCTCAGCTTCTTCTAGTTCATCGTGTGCTTGCATGACCTTTATACTAACGGTGAACTACTCAGTCATTGAAAAACTAACCTCATCAATTACCTGTAAGCTCCGACTAATCCCTTAATCACTCACTAAACGCATGTCTCATGTACACTGTCAACTGTATTGTATTTGTAATTGTGTTGCAATTACCTTCTATGGAACTGCTTTGTTTAAATTTTTGCCTGTTGGTTTTCATTCAGGTGTGTGTAATCGTGTGGGTTGGCACGCAATCATACTTTTCTAGACTACCAGACAAGTTAAAATATGTCTCAGTTGATGACTTTTTATTGCGCTCGTTCATATTGATTAGACTAGTAAAAACAGGCAGACGACTGACACACGAATAAATCTTGGGCCCAAAATTGATCTGCGTCACTGGTATCTCGGCTAAAAATGAATTGCTGCATCAGGGTGCAGACGCTATTATCATCACTCAGCCTGCGTTCACTCGCATGGGCAGTTAATTAATGCTTTGGTTTGCATAGACCGTTGATGTTGATCAAGCTCCCGCTGGTCTTTGGCATGCGTGTTAAAAGAGGGTGAATGTGAGGATGATTGGTGCACAGATCCGGCTCTGTTCTCTGAGTGACTGGGCTCTTGTCAATCACTGATGTGATTTGAAGTGCATTACCTCTCGCCTCTCGCTGTCCACTGGAATCTTACCTCTCCGCTGATGCTGTTCATTCTTTCCGTCTCAGCCTTTTTCCTGTCCGCCCTCTCAGAACATACTGGTAACAAAATAACAATAGATTTCCGAAACTATTTTGGTCTGCGTTTCCATGGAAACGCTCGGTGTAAGTTGGGATAGGATTAGGGGTATATTGCCAATGTTTGCTGGCAAATATATATATATATTGTATATTAGCAGACTAAAAAGGTGCATAGCTGGCTGTAGCTTGAAATAAAAATTTTTGGATACTTGAAACTTTTCATTAAATCAGGTTTCAGTATTAGAATAGACTATATAGTATTTTTCTTACTTTCTTTATAATTTTTTAGGAAGTATTATATATGTAATGAAAAAGGATCTCACAAAAAATGTTTACCTATACCAGTTTGAGCTAGAAATATATATTTTTAAATAATAAAAATATAATAATAATAAAAATAATAATGATGCCGTTACTAATATTACTAAAGGTGTTGTTGACAATTATACTAGTAGTAGTAGTAATATAGTAATAGCAATAAAAGTACTCATATAATATTTAGTTGTTGAAAATACTACTTTAAAAAAACAAATACATAATAAATGATATTAATAAATAATAATTATTATACTTCATATTTAATCAACATAATATTATAAATAATAATAGTAATTAATATTTTAATTTGTTACTATAATTACTATTATTAATACTAATATTATTAATATTAAGTTGTTGTTAATAATAGTGGTAGTAACAGAAGTAGTAATACAATAAAGTTATTCAAACATCATTTTGTTGTTGTTGTTGTTGTTGTTGTTGTTATTATTAATGGTGTTGATGATGTTAATATTAAAAACAACACCACTAATAATAATACAATGTTCATTTTAGGATTTTAATATTTTACTACATTGCATGTGTGGATCAATTTGCTTTCAAATCTAATCTTGAATTTTGAAAAAAAGTGAGCGTTTTGAAAAGTGAAGAATTATTGATAATATATTAACACAGGTTTTCTCCAAAAACATACCTACAGGTGATTTTACTCTGCTTATAAAATATGTGATAGAAGCTATATTAGCGGGATTTAATGCATTTAATGCATGAGAATGTTTAAATTGCTAATTTTGGTTTAAGAGACTAGCACCCAGCTCTTATGAAGCTCCCCTCAGTGAATAACAGCCCTTATTTCTCTTCAGATACACTCTCATGTCAATCTAGCCTTTGATTTATATATATATATATATATATATATATAGGAGCTTTCTAAAGTGCCCCTTTCTGATTTGCAGCTCTTCTGTACGCCACCATCTTTGGAAATGTGACCACCATCTTTCAGCAGATGTACACCAACACCAATCGCTACCATGAGATGCTGAACAATGTGAGAGACTTCTTGAAGCTCTATCAGGTGCCTAAAGGACTGAGCGAGAGAGTTATGGACTACATTGTGTCCACATGGGCCATGACCAAAGGCATAGACACAGAGAAGGTGGGTAAACTTGTTTCCTCTTTCTGATGTGTTTAGCACATACCCGGAAAGCCCAAATGAGGGAAATGTATTCTTTTCTTCCTATTACATATATTGATCAAGAAAAAATATATATAAAGAAAACATTTATTGGTTTATTTATGCAGGTTTATTCTCTGAAAAGCATCGTGGCTGCTTTCATCAGAATTTGTTGTTTTGTGAGAGACACATTTAAAAAAAATACAAACACTTATTATTTTTATTCAGCTAAGCAAGGGTAAGGATGTGGTTTTGAGTGTGGAAGGCTTTGTTTAATTACTTTTCTTTAATCTTTAATGCTGAACAAAAGAGAAATCCTTTGCTTTATCAACCTTTTTTTTTCTTCTGATGGATGCTTTCATTCTGTGAGAAATGTCAAACTTAAAATAAGGGAGGTGGAGAAAAGCGGGTTGTTCTTTTTTCTGTCTCTCCGTCAAGACCTCCTTTTGTATTTCATTCTAAAAGAGGAATGGGAAATTGCATAATATCCCCGGAGACATCAGCCCTCAGGGAATGTAGTAGATCTCTTCAACCCGTAAATTTTAACTTCTCATAACAGCGTGGGGTGAGAAATCCTCTCCATGTATTGATGTATGGCACTGGACATAAAAGGCACATTTAAACATTTTTAAAAAGACAGCTGAAAAAAATGACTTCATTTATACGTTGGAGCAGAGTAAGTTCAAAAAGTGTGTGTATTTGTCGTACATGTGTAAAACATTGTTTAGTTGCGTTATTTATCAAGACATTAGCAGTGTATTGGAATATAGATTAATAAGCCATGAACAGGTAATGGAGGCACAAAGTGTAATTGGTTTCTGCAGTTGTAATCGCATTCTGGTGAAGTGAAGTCATGTGTATTTGATCTTTAACCATGCACAGAACGGCCTACATGCGTGTGCTTCCCATAAAGGAAACATTAGCTTATGAAAGCATCCAGCACATGCCGAATTCTTTATGGGCACTTAATGATGTAATATTAATGCCGTAACCCAATACACACTGATACACAAGTACTGTGCAGTATTTCGATCTACACATAGATTTTTGGCCAGTGCTTCATTCAGATAATATTAGTATATTTTGTTACATTCTATGACTTAGTAGCAGTATACAGTATTACAAAAAGCAGATGCACTGCTGAAAATACAAAGTAGCGCAAGAGTGCAATTTCAAAACACCGCCGGTGGGCGTGAACATTTCTGTAGGTGATTAACCCACCAACATACAAATGAAAAAACACAGATCTTATTTACCAATCGACTAACACAATATATATCAAGCACAGCTCAAATTTTCATAGTCGCAAATTAAGAATAAAGAAATAAATACGGTGAAAAGAATCTTAGGCCAAACAATGAATGGTTGCATGTTTTGCATATTTTGATAGACATGGTGTTGCATGACTTCTAGTTGAGGCTCGACAAATGCATCTTCGATAAGATCAGGTGCAAAATGAACTGTGTCCATGCTTTTTCAGTGCTAATTCTTCTCTGTGTCTTTAGTAAATCCTGAGAGAAAGAGTACCTCTTAGTACCATCTGAAATGTGTGTCATTTTTATATATAGTATTCATTTAAACAGGTAAATGTATTGTATGTCTACATTAAATATTCGGATACTAATATGACTGAGTTTATAAATTCCATAAACCACTATTTGATGTAATTGGACTTTGTCATAGCCAAAATTCAATTGATATTGCTGTCATGTTTTCAAGAGACACCTGTTCTTTCAACAATACTCCATTCTTGTTCTTTAATCAATACTGAGGCCCTCAGCTAAATGAGACACGTAGACTTATTAATGAGCGACTATATTTGGGTCCTTATTGGAATTTAATAGAAAAACAGGTCTAATCATCTTTTGTTATTATACATAACATTATTATACGTAACACACTGTAACGTCGCTTGTGTCAAATGCAGCTAATCTTAGTATGCTTATAGCTTTACAGCATAAATCTTAGTGAATATATTTTGTAATAACCTCAGGATCATCAGCTCAGTGTTGGTTTAACTCTCACTGTAGACCGCACAAAAAACAAAAACAAAAAAAAAATCTGAAATATCACCATCAGCTGAACATGTTTCTGTTTGCCTTCTTTTTTCTCTCTAGCCTAAGTAATGAAGCGCTTACCAATGCAATTCTGTGCTCTAGCCTCTATCATTTTAATACTTGCTTAACTCTCTAAGATACTTGATTCTGACTGGTTTATCGAAATCACAAATCACTCATATCTTGTCTTTTTCTTGCGAAACGTTTAAAGATTAAATAAGGATTCAGTGCCTGCCTGTTTGTTTGTTTGTTTGTTTATTCACTGTATGATTTTACAAATATTTTGGTTACACTGTATTTCGACTTTAGTCCATTTAGATGTATCTTACGTATACATATACTTAGAAGCAAGTGTATAATATGTAACTGCGGGTCTAAAATAGAACAAATGAATTTTAGGTTTAGGAGAGGAAGAGTTTCATTAAACTATGTACATACTGTTAAGAAAATGTGCCATTAAGACATGACTTTCCTTTCTTTACTCGCTAGGTCCTGTCCATCTGTCCTAAGGACATGCGTGCAGACATCTGTGTACACCTCAACCGCCAGGTGTTCAACGAGCACCCTGCCTTCCGGCTGGCCAGTGACGGCTGTCTGCGCTCTTTGGCGGTGGAGTTCCAGACCACACACTGCGCTCCGGGAGATCTCATCTTCCACGCAGGGGAGAGCGTGGACACTCTTTGCTTTGTGGTTTCTGGATCGCTGGAGGTCATTCAAGATGATGAGGTTATTGCCATTTTAGGTGAGCTCCACACTTGAAAAAAAAGTCAAGCGACACCTCAGGGGTTAGTTGTCACATAGGGAAAGCATCACATGTGCTATATCTCAAGCTACTAAAAGATTTCGTGCTAACAATCCAAATACACAAATGTTTGAAGTTTAAAACACCTAGTTTAAACAGCAAAATCATTCTACTGAACTAAAATTGGGTAAACAAGTAAACTCAACCATTCATTAATGTAAACTAGACTTTGCTAGATCTATTACAATGTTGCTTTTAACAGGAAGTTTGAAAACCAAAACAGTGGTTTGATATTATTTTAACTTTTAGATTTTTATTGACATTTATCTTTGTTATTACAGCATTGTTATTGTATTATCTATTCACTAATATAGAATTATTACTTTAATGTTGTTATTATTTTTCATTTTAATTTCAGTTTAGTTTAGTAATGTGCATTTTTAATTTGCATTTCTTTTTTATTTTTCTTCATCTTAAATTTATTTTCAGTTTTAGTCATTTCAGTATATATTTTTAAAATAATTTTTTTATTTACATTTTTAAGTATCTAAGCTTTTAAGTTTGTAGTCAGTCAGTAGAAATTATTTTAAGTTTTAAATAATAGCAAGACTGGCAAAGTTGCCATTTGTGACAACTTACCCCATATCTTGTGATAACTCGAGAAATATTCATTGGCATAAAACATATGACAGCATTCAAAATATTCTGTTTTTAAGCAGCCTGAATATTTTGAAACAAATACTGAACCCTGCTGTATCCTTCAATATAAACTTTACTGCAGCTGTTAATATTTTCTGCGCAACATCCCCGCATTCTCATTAAACTCAAGAAAGCCCAATGCTGCACAATTAGCCAGTTTGTACTACAGTAATACTTCAGATCTCTGCAGGTGGTTCCTGGCGGCACACACCGCAGCTCCAAAACATTTTAAGCTTGGGATAAGTGCAGAAAAATAACAAACTTATAAAGGGCACAATACTAATGCAGTGGATCCGAAAAGCTGGTTTTCTCACAGGATCTTCCACAGTGAACTTGCTAACGTCCATTCTCCAAAGTAACATAAAAGCCCACTGTCTGCTCCTTGTGTTATATGTAGCATTTGTTACTCTGTCCACGCCGTCTCCTTATCCTGCAGTAATGGAACTGTGGGGACCCATTCTCAGTCCATTGATCGTTGAGCCTTTTGTTTCACGGGGATGCGCACTGATAGTTCACCCAGTCTTCAGTGCAGCCAGTGCTCTAACAATGACCAGATTTGTTGTCAAGAGGAAAAAAGGCATATTTTAAAGCACAAATGCAAACTGCTCTTGTGGAAGATGAGTAAGTCCTGGCTCGTTAAAAATGGACGAAACAATAACTATCCTGACATTGTTGATCTGTCCAATTTTGTACAGCTTTATTTTTGTTCATATGTCTCTGCAACAAAAGGACAGTTGCTACCTCCTTATTTTACTCTGAGCCTGGAACCAATTTAGTTTTGATGAACACGTGCGCATACAGGCACGCTTTAAGACCATTTCTCATCTCTCGAGTCTTGCTGATGTACCACAAGAATGTGACGTGCCCTTATGTGTAACTGCAAACGACATGGCATTAGACCTTATGAGACACTGAAAAGAGAAAATCAACGTCTCTTCTCTCTAATGGGGATTTGGATCAGATGCTCTTTTGCTTTAATGATTATGAAATGAAATAAGATGCGAACGCTGTGAGTTAATTAGCCCCAAGGCGTTAACTTGAACCCACCAGACTAAACCTGCTGGGTTCCTAATGATGCCCCTCATCAAAAGCACTGAACACTGGGTACTTTGTAGAGATACTCGCCTGAGTGTGGTGTGTGAACTTAGACGATACTGTACCTATGTCATACTGTAGTAAGATCTATGGAAACTTGTTTCTGCCACGGGATAAGAAAAAAAAAAATACAAAAGGTAAGTAGGACTTTTTTATCCCACAAACCATGAATTAATTTTATTTTTAAATTTCAGAATTCTTTTGTCATTTGAAATTAGGATCTTGCCATTCAGATTCAGAGTATATCTCAGAATTTAGACTTCATATCTCACAAAAAAAGTCCAAACACTGATATAAAATTACATTTTATTTTAAATAGCCCGTGGCAGAAACAAGCTTCCACGATTTACTATCAATATTTGGTTGCGCTTTATTTCGATGATCCACTTTAGAAATTCTACTAATCCAAGTAACTTTGTAACTAATTGTCAACTGCATGTCAACTAATCCTCAATAATTTACAACTGCGTGTCTACTAACTCTCAGTAGGGTAGGTTTAGGGTTAGAAGAATAGGTTGACGTGCAAGTCAGCATGTTGTATTTTGTGTACTCATAAAAACAAGGTGTTGAAAGATATCAAGCAGACAGTCTACTAATACTCTAATGACTGCTAGTTGACATGTACAGTAGTTGCAAAGTTACTAACTGTTAGTACACTGTCTAAAGGGGACTATCAAAATAAAGTGTAACCCAATATTTACCTTTACAAAAGCATGTGAATAAAAATATGAATTTAAGTATTAAAGTGTCACTGAGTGTAAGTCATAAAGAAAAAGCACTCACCTTGAATAATTCTTAAAAAATGATATATTCATTTTCTTACTGAACATTAACAGTTGATAAGAAACATATATGTAAACTTTTGGATTCAGTAATTGGTTGACCTTCTATTCCCAGCAATAACCTCCACCAGACTTTTCAGATCAGACCTACACAAAGGTCAGAATATGTGACAGTTGTATTATATGACAGGGCATCTCTGACTAGCACCTTTAATCTTGTCAGTATTGATAATAATAATAATTGTTTCTAGCATATTAGCACATTAGAATGACGCTGTAATAATGATCAGCTCAGGTTTGACTAATTGCAGACATACAGGCAAATCCAAAGGTTTAGAAACTTTATTTCTAAAGTGGTTTCAAACTACACTCCCTGTCTCCTGTCCCAGGTAAGGGTGACGTGTTTGGTGATGTGTTCTGGAAGGAATCCACACTGGCTCATGCCTGTGCTAACGTGAGGGCTCTGACGTACTGCGACCTGCATGTCATCCGGAGGGACGCGTTACTCAAAGTGCTGGAGTTCTACACGGCCTTCGCCAACTCCTTCTCCCGAAACCTCATCCTCACCTGCAACCTCCGCAAGCGGGTAAGCGCTACTTGTTATCACCAAATATCACATTCTAATGGCTACAGATATTCGCTGAATCCCTTCTAAAAAGCCTTGGAGAATAGAACTGAAACATAATCGCCCACTTTTTCTCAAATCTTGGTTCAAAAAGGCTTTTTTTTTTTTTTAAATCCTGACATTAAAAAAGCCTGAATAAAACCAACCTAAGATGAGTTACATGATGATAAACTTCTATCTGATGTAAATAAAAACCAGATAAAAAAAAACAAACAATCATAATTCTTGATCTTTTTCTTTTTTGTTTGCCATATCAGTGAGATGATTTTTTGTGTGCATTTTTTAGTTTTGCTTCAGAGATTCAAGCCCATCCTGGTGCACTTTGACCTGAATGTGTGTTGTGAAGTCCTGCTGAGTGCAGTGTTGGCATGAGTTCAGAGCTCTGTTGTGGCTTTCAGACCTGACCTCACATTCCTTAAATACATAAATGATTAATTCTGACAGACCGCCCATGGAGAACTTTGGGTCTCTTGACAAAAGAAAGACCCTGTGCACTCACAACACAATTAGAAGACCTCAGCTGTGCACTTTGCTGCCATTGAGTTACATAATTAGCGAGCATTGTGTAAAACTATATTAAGATGCAAAGATTTCCTCTCTTGCGCCAATCTATATTATTGTGGCAGCGATGCACTGAAATTAGGTATGCTAATGTCATTTTTAAATAACGAGGGAAGGGAGATCCTTCTCGTATGCCTTCAAGTAAACAAAATAAATGACTAAATTCATTCATAGAGCTGCTGGACTTCTTGGATACAGACAGGAATCAGAGAGCCATGATATTAATGTATTTCCTCTGGCCACAGCAGAGGACCTGTCTAATGAGAGGATACTTTGCTAAGGGCACAAATTAATTGATTTAAAGGTTTACGGTTCTTCAAGGTCTCTGAGTAACTTTGAGTTCATGAATTTTGCATGCAGTTGATTTGTAGAGCTCAGGACATGTCTTTCGTTAGTAGACTACATGCTTTCACTCCTGATGAATTTTTTTTTTTTGTACATACTTTGAATCTACTGTTGATTATTATTTGAATATGCTATCTTTAGAACCATATTAGACTTGAGAAGCATCGCTTATATTGACCAGGCTGAGGTGAAAATAGTTTTTAAGGGCAGAGTGTTAGTTTCTTTGTCGGTGGAGTGACAGAGGCCGCCCCATCGCCCCGCTGTGCTCAGTCGACTGGGTAACGCTGCTGATGGGCCGGCTTTACTGAGGAGAAATGGCCCCCCGCAGCGCACACTCTGAATAAAGCATGAGTCAAATCAGCAGGAATACATGCACACGCACATACACACGACTAACTAACTAACACACACCACACACATTTATCATGCATGATAATAATAATAAGTGTGGCCTCCTACTAATATCATTACGTTATTGTCATCTCATCTTCACCCTACACACAACATGAAAATATTGGTTACGTTGTGTTGGTGTTGGTCAGAAATTTCAATTTGTATTTGTAGCATATTTAGATGATATTAATATATTCTAATTATTTAATCAGAAGTCCCTCATGCTCACCAAAGCTGTATTTAGATAATCAAAAATAGTCCAAACGAATGTGAATATTGTTGTGTTTAAATAGCATTTTTTTAATGTTATTTTTAAATACTGTGATGACTAAGCTTTCTTTATTTTTTAGAAATTAAAATTATTATTAACATTTATTATTAAACTTTTATTATTCATTTTCTTGAATGAGTAGAAAGAAAAACAACAAAAACAACAACATTTATTTGAAAGGGATTGTCTTGTAAGATGTCTTTACTGTCACTTTGGATTAATTTTAATGGATCCTTGCTTAATAAAGTGATTCATTACTTAAAAAATATTACTCACCCCTAAACATCCTGGATTAAAGTTTTTTTCACTGAGCTCATCACCATGCATTCTGGGATTGGGAGAAAGATATTTGTGACGATGCCTTAGAATTTGGCTAAAAAGAGGTGTTTTAGGAGGCAGCATTATTATAAAAATAAAAGATTCGCAGCCCTAGTTCTCACACTTTCTTTAAAGGCTTCTTCAGCTGTCCTTCAGACTCCCTCATTATCGCTTATCTCTGCTGGTCAATGTCTGAACGGCTCACTGAGGTCCTGATTGCAAGGGGAAAAGCTCAGTGAAAGCCCTGTAAATATCTCTGAAGCAAAGGTCATTCTGAAAGAGCCGCAGGCCTCTGGTCACTAGTCTGTAAGTGAGGGATTTTTTTTACATTCTATCATGGATTAGCTTTGGGGTGTGCTTTGTAAAGAGCTGTTCCTGTGAACTTTCTCTTTTAGTTAAAGTTATTCCTGTGGTTCGACATGGTCAAAGTAGATCACATTGAGCTCTGTGGAACTGACAAGCTTTGATGGTTTAATATCGACAGACATTGTTTGTTTATCTATCCTGTTTCGAGGCCACATGTTCAGTAGACAATCCTTTTGCTAGGTCAGCAGACAGTGCAAGCCGATCTCAAACGAACACTCCTGCATTACCCGCTGGGCTCACAACTGTTTGTCTTTGGCTGCTGATTAGTGTCAGATCGGAGTCTTTTTTTGCCCAAGCTGATTCATCTAGGCAGCAAACGCAAAGAGGAAGCAGAATCCTCCACACCAGCCACGCTTTCCTCCTAACAAGATTTGCAAGGCCTTTGGAAAGCTGCAAACCCCTGCCAATGAGGTGGGCGAAGCAACTTTATCATCCCCTCCATTACCAACAGGACAGGCAGAGAGATGTTCTCTCAGCAACAAGAGTAAGATTTATACAGAAATCATCAGAGCACAGTGTGTCCTCACAGAAAATAAGCCATGCTTAATAGAACAGCGCATTTGTGTCCTACAGTGAATCCTTTTATGGATCCGTGGTGTTTGAATTTCACCTTCGTGGAGCTTTTACGTCCATGAACGTTTGATTTTCTGTGATACACTCTATACTGTTGTTGCAAATACTGAGGATTTGTCACCAAGGAAATGGTGTCTAGCTGGATGACATGGATAGGGTTTCGTCAAATTTTCTAAAAATGATGTGCTAGTCTTGGAAGCATCAGTATGACTGTGTACTGTATGTACTGTAAGTTTGGGATTAGTAAAATTCATGATGAAGACTTTTATGTTGCTAGAAAAGATTTCAGTCGCTGATCTTTAGAACTTTCTGTTCATCAAAGAATCAGCATATAAAAAGGGTTTCTGAAGCAGCAAATAAGCACATGAAAATGTTTTTTTTAGGATCATGCGACACTGGGGTAAATATGCTGAACATCACAGGAATAATGAATGTAGATAAAACTTAAAGTGCCCCTTTTATGAAATTTGCAGTGTACAACTACTCTAATAAAAAAAAAACTCTGATTTTTCAGATTTGAATCTGAAAGTGCACCGTGTATAAAGGTAGTGTCACGTGACAACATCAATATGGCAGATGTAGCACGTCCGAGCACGTCCGAGATCCATTCATACTACCCCCATTCATACTATATAGAACGTACTGTTTTAACGGTCGGGTAGTACGTTCGGTTTTAAATGTAGTACCTACTTAAGAAGTATGCGATTTCAGACGCAGCCTTAGAGATGTTACGGGAGGGGCGGCAACGCATGATTCGCCACAGCTGGCACCGCATTAATCAATCTATTTCCTACTCCATCCAATCAAAACTACAAGCCTCCTCCTTAAATAAGCTCACTTCCTTCCCTTCCCTATCTTGATTCGCATTCCGCCCCATCTCCTGCCTGGCACGAGGGGTTCAAGCCGGACGCCAAGCTCAGCCCTCGCTAGGGTTCAAACTGCTAGGGCTCAGAGTCCGGCAATCTTCTGGCTGGCTTCCCGGACAGCACGCCAAGCACGCTAAATTTATCATCATAAGGAAGCGCGAACTCGTGAAAAAGAAAGAGTCCACTCTGAATCATTGAAACAAGTCATTTTTAAAACGAGTCCCATGCCGGTTAATTTTGAGTTCAATATGAGCATATATCCCGTCCACTTGCTGGTGTTTTGCCTTTGGTCTAAATCAGGGTTTCCCAACCCTGCTCCTGCAAAGTTTAGCTCCAACTCTAATCAAACACACATGCCTTTTAATTTTTAAGCGATTCTAAAAAACGTAATTAGTTGCTTCAGGTGTGTTTGATTAGAATTGACAGTCGATCGCCAGGAGCAGGGTTGGGCACCCCTGATCTAAATGAAAATGCTAATTCATTCTTTGCCACTAGGTGCTGCTTTTGGAGTTTTAAAAGCTCACAAATACTTCTTTCAATGAAATCGACCAATCACTGGAGGGGTTTGGAAAAATGAACTGTTAAACGAATAATTTGGGAGCTGTTGAACAAATAAGTTAAAAATAAAAGCATATTATGTATTGTTTGCATGTCAACCTGTTGTTGGGGACTCTGAAACCTTTCATTACCCCTAAAATGAAAGAACTTTAAAATATATATTATATATATATATATATATATATATATATATATATACTATTAGACTATAGGATGGGCACATGTAAAAAAACTGCTGTTAGAGTGTGTGCATGTCTGACTGTGAGCATACAGTACATGGCCATCAGAGAATATTTAAGTAGAAGCTAATTTCATAGATTTTGTGGAAGAAAAGTGGTCAGTTGTATCCCAAAGGAAGCAAGACACATTTTTTCCATTTGTCTTTGGTAAATAATGAATGGACACGATTACATCTGCTGTCTCATTGCCAGAAGGCAGTACTGAGGTATCTGTATTCTGGAATCTGACATTTTATGTAAACATTGAGACTGGTGAATCTTATGCTGCAGGCTGTTTCAGTTCTTAGAGCTCAGCTGATAAGTTTGAAGTAGATGACTGTAATATTTTCTGTGGCCACAGTGGACAATATCGATAAAAATAGAACCTGTAATGGGCCATATTCCTTCTCTTACAGAATTACTTTGGGGATACATCTAAACTTCAAAGGCAATATCTCAGTGTACCGAAATTACTTCAGAAGTCACTTCAGATTACGGTTCGTAAAGTTTGTGAAGACATTAAATAAGTACAATAATCCTGAACATTAAGGTACATACAGTAGATGATATCTGAAACTTGATATAGTGAACATGAAAAGCAGTGGAAAAGGTCTTTCACTTTAGAAATGAATCATAAACGTGAATTTTTCACCACAATTTTCATAAAAATCATTTTTTTAGTTTTCCACTTCAAATTAGTAATATATTCATTTTACACAACTCTTGGCTGGTTTTCTTCTTTGTTAGTGTCTTCAGATTTATTCCACTTGATTGTCATTAAATCTGTGCTGATCTGGAAATTGTCCTTTTATACTAGTTGGCAAGTCTGTGAGCAGAGACATGAATTGATTAAATGCAGCTTTTTGGCTCTAAGAGCAAAGGCCAAGATAGGTATTGATTCCCAAACAGAGACTCTAATTTTATGGCTTGCAAAATAGCCTCGGCTCCCTTATCCTTTAGATGTATTCTTGACAGGAAGCATTTTAGGTGAGTGAAAAGAGGCACATGTCTGAATGTAGAAGAATGGGTGTGATTGTCTGAAAGGGACTATCATAGCCCTGACTTTGAAGTAGTGGCCGATAATCTGCTGATTGGCCGGCCAGGAATGGGAAGTGCTGAGCGGGGCGTTCCCGAGCTGGTGATGCCTCTGCATTGGGATAGAGAGAGGGGGAGTGGACCCTGTCTCTGGCAGATCTTCAGCATCTCGCTATACTTAAAGTAGCAAAGCGGAGGAGTGTTGAATGGGAGGGGGTTTGCGAAGGAAGGGTAAATGCTTGCCAGATCCCATTAATCTACACTGTTGGACTTTGCTGTGTTTGGAAGACTCAGTGCACTTTTGTTTCAATTCCCTGTGCTTTTTTGCCTTTTTTACCCATTTGCACTGCAGAAAATCATCTGAATCTTTCCAAACATAGGGACACATTTCAGATGTCCTACTGTATAGTGATTATGGCAGAGTTGTTTTACACTCAAACACAACTACTATGGCAATACCAACTATAAACATAGCTCCTCTTGTGTGTAGTTTATTTTATTATCTATGGTTTTTTTGCAACCTAAATGTAAATGTATTTCCATTCCTGCTTTAACACCAACCCAGGTGTGTTAGAAAAACAGGCCTGCCCACATTTCTGCAAAATTAAGTACCAATACACACATTTCAGTTTCCATGTGAAAATGAACACTAAAACACCCACCTTCTGTTCAAACTAATTATCATAGCCTATTGATATTTGATACAGGTGTCAAAAGAGCTCAAAGCCATGTATAAGAAAGCTAAAAAGGCATGGTTGCTTCAGCAAATGGGTTTTCATCTCATCTCTGCTTTTGTTAACATTACCTATTAGGTTTAGGTTGCAGCGTGGGTGGTATGTTAATTTAAAATGCAATAGAGGACTTTTCGTTTCTGAACTGCCATGATTCGTGATAAAACACTGCCACAGTCAGTCTATTTAACACTGCCACAGTTATTTAGTGCCATAAATGGGATAGTTCACGTTTAAACTGCTGTAAAACATGTTACAAGCAATGGACAGTAGTGTCAATATTTTAATAAACCCACATCTGCAATGGTGGAAAATGATAGTGGCTCTTGAGGATGTGTCATTGGCAAAGTGCACCGAAATGCTCTGTGCCTTAAGCAAAAAATAAAAGTAAGTTTTGGCTCAGTTCCAATCAGTCAGATTCCTGTAATACATCCTGTGTGTCTGATTGAGCTGGAGGGATACCTCTGCATGAGTTAGCGTATACAAAGAAAAATAAGCCCCATCTCTTGGTTATAAGACATTTCTATTGTATTTTTTAACCATCAGGACCATTGGAGTATTGTTCCTTGCGTGTTTGTTTGTTTTTATATTGATATTTCAGTGGGACTTCTCAGAAAATGTATCTAAACGACAACCAGAATCAGCTCAAAATTAGAGCTTTATACCACTTTACTACAGTATGCTTGCATCCCTTTATTTATCTTCAGCTGCAAATCTATGTAGTTTTAACAGTTTCTAACAAAACTAAAGCTTCAACAGCTGTAAGAAAGTCCGCAGAGACTGGAAGACTTTCAACAGCTGCTGTTACTACACCTCAGCGGGGCTAATGTGAGTAATTTGAATAATTTGAAACCAGGCAAAGAAATAAACCTTGTGAGATGATTATCATATAATATACCAAAAATGATCTCTGCACCTGGGTATAATATGACTCCTAACCTTTTCAAACCATGTCACAATGAACCAAGGCGAATGCTTCTGAAGAAACTGTGTCAGCAGTCATGCTGTGACTTTGACTTTGATTCATTTTCCAATGCAGGCTGTGCTTATTGCTTAATATAGAATGATAAACACTAAATGACAATATGACATGCGAATTTATGAAAAAAAAGTGTGAGAGTCTGCAAGAGTCTTATATATAAGTAATAATTATACTTCTGTGCCTGACTTTTTTTTTTACTTCAATTTATTTATTTTTGGTAGCTTAATCTTCAATAACCAATTTGAATAAAAGTAAATATTGTAGGCAAAGCGAGGATTTATTTATCTTGTTTATCTTAATGCATTTCAGCACTGTATTTTTTTTTTTAAAGGAAGAGGCATTCATAAAACCTGAATGAGAAGAAATAATTTTTTGTATGGTAAAGCTTTATTCTCACAATCCGCCTCATCCTCGGGGATACAGTACATCGGGACGGTGTAACTGTCACTGTTCCCAATGTCTGTCACTCAGTCACTGTCAGGGCATGTTATGTTCCATGTGGCTCTTGTCATGAGTGATGAAAGTCTCATTGCTTTTACGTATTTATCAAAGTCAGGCAATGTCCAATGGGAATAAACAAGACCATGAGAATGTTTTCTTTAGAAAATGGGCCGTTTTTTCTTGTTTAACTAAATGTATCTATTAAATAAACAGGTATTGAGAGTTTAACTTAACTGACAGGATTGCCTGGGTTATTCCTCAGATCCAATACATGTCAGATTACAACCAACTGGCACTCCGCACTGTAAAAAATAAAACCTGGGAAATTTACAGTAAAAACTGGCTTGCCGGAATTAGACCAGTAAAAATGCATTTTAGGTTTTACGGGTTTTAGATAAATTTACATTTAAATGCAGTAGTTTTATACCAACCTTTTAAAGTACTGAAATCTGTTTTGTAGCTTTGAAATAAACTTATAAGCACCAAACTTAGGTGGTAGGGATGCTCATTTGGGTTATTTCTCATATCAGACAACCGACGCTCGTTCACCGATTATTAACCGTTGACTGACAACATTATTTTAAATGATAATTGAATTCAGTTAGAAAGGATAAGCGCCTGTGACCCGTTAAAAAATAGTAATATTTGTAAAAAAAAGTAAAAGTAATAAAAAGTTAGCAACAGTGACCCAATTAATGTCAATGATGGCAATGTCCACAAAATTAAGTATTACCACTTTCTGACATGACAGGAGTCCAATCGAGGCGCGAGTTCTTTCAACAAATCTTCTTTAACCGACAGCAGCTTGGATGGAGAGCGGAGCATATGAACCGTGCACAGAACACAAAACTGACGAGAGCGGCTCCGGCGGAAAACTGATGAGATCTAATAAAACACAACTCATTTCTCCATCAATATAATTTACTCAAAACATTTGTGCAGCAGAACGGCTCTCTTAAGCAGTGTATGATGTGTCCTGTTCCGTTCACACAGCGTGTGTGTTCTGAGAATGCGGTCCATTTCCAGGGGAGTTCCGTTACAGAACGCGGTTGTCACTCCCTGTATTAGGACTCAACAACTGTGTTCTGCTGCTGCTGTGTGAATGTGGCCAATAAAAAACTATTTTATATAGACTACGAGTAGGTAAAATACTGAAATAAATAAAATGACCTTTTAAACCGTTTAAAATTCATATCGGTTAACCGGTTAAAATGTGCATCCCTAGTAGGTAGTGATGAGAAAGTCACATGATGAACCAAAGCCAATCATAAGTAGCTTTTAAATATGAACATATATAGAAGGTGCTCAGTGTCATTCACACAAACACTCATTTCACGAGTTACCACTTCCTCATTTACAAATATTGCAAGCTTGTTTGGCGTGCTGTCCGGGGAGCAGGCTGGGAGCAGGCTCGGATTACAATGATTACTGGAAACTAGGTGTCCCTGACCAAACAAACCGAAGGCGACAGCGGCAAGGAACCAAACTCCACGTGGGAGAAAAAAAACCTTGGGAGAAACAAGGCACGGCAGGGACCAGTCCTCCTCTGGCCGGATACCCTACACTCGAAATCCAGTTTAAAGTATCGAGGCAGTGAAGGGGGCGTTGGAGGGATGCAAAGAACAAAGATACCAGGGAAGGGGAGTTTGCAGTATTTAAAGGGAAGCTTCTTAGCTCTGATAGGGTAATAGGGAGATTGGAGGCAGCTGTGGTTAATCATTCGTACGTGCTCCTCCCAAAATTAGTTTGCAAACTTCATTAAAGGCTCATTAAGGCTCATAAATTTGAAATATGCAATAAACATTAATTTAACAGCATTACATGTAACATACAACCCTAATAAACACAACTGATGAGAAAAATTAAGAAGAAGTTTTAAAGAAAAAACATCAAATTCAACCAAAATATGAAATCCAATGCAGAGAATTCGGGGAATGTCAGTTACAGTTTTCCCTGTAAATTTTACAGGAATTTACTATTACCATTTAACAGGTTTTTACCGTAGCATATATATATAGGCTTTATTAATATATATATATATATATATATATATATATATATTTTAACAGTTATTTACCGTTAAAATCACGATCATTTATTACAGTGCGGCTAGTAAGAGAGAGAATCTTTGACTATCTGTACAAACTATCTGTACAGACTATCTGTGTCTCACATTCACTTTAAATGTTTTTTCAACAAAAGGAAACCTTAAAAATTCAAAACTTAAGTACTCACTTGATCTCATAAGTTAACGTTCATAACCTTGACATTTACCTAAATTATAATGAAAAAATACTATCCTACCACGTATTTGTAGCCAAATATATTTAGCAGACTTGAAGGTACACACTTAGTCTCAGAGCAGTACTCTGTAGTTTGTTTGATTAAATGCTGTTATGAATTGTTACAGTATTTCCCAGTGCACACATTTTTAGGCATATACTGTAAATGAATAATTGTAGCTCTTGAGAGCATTTTCTAAATCGTTCAGCTAAATAATCGCTTTGTTCAAAACTATTGAACATCAAGAACATCAACCAAACATTGTTTAATAGTACTCAAGCTACCCTTTATTTATGTCACAATGCTTCTGAAGCAAAACAACCAAAACTAATTTATTTGTAAAAAGTCTTGGTTTCTCTCTATAGAGACGCTTATTAATATGAAGACTCTGTTATTTAATCTTTTTGGTAATCATGGCCTAAACAGCTTGGTTAGGTGCTTTAATTCAAAATCAGGGGTAGTGAGATAAAGCACATTTTACAGGTCCAATAAATCATTCATGTTGTCTTTTTTCTCTCCATACCCACGTGGCCTGGTTTCTGAGCTCATGCATCTGCTCTACTTCTGTCTCAATCAACCACACATGGTGTTAAATGTTGTTTTAAGTGTTTATGTGTTAGCACTGACCATTTCTTCCAGAAAACTAAACCTCACTGACACTTCTTGTGATAATGTTCACACAAAAATTTTTGTTGTGTGCTTTATAGTTTTTTGTCTGTGATTTTTGTCAATTGAGTCTGAAGCGCAGTTGCTGCGTGGGGCTGATGTTATCTACTGAAATTTAGAAGAAATGCTGTGTAGATTTGTCCCTAATACTCCTACTGTGACAGGTCTGTTAAATTGCAGGCTGGACAGTTTTTGGAGTTCAGACATGCAGCAATACTAGTCTAATACTATAGCTCATTAGTTTGAGTTTCTGTCCAGGAGTAAACCCACGGCTGTGTTAAATAAAACAAGACTGACCCAGCATGCCTGTGCAATTATTCCAATTATACAATCCATCTTTGTTGGAAGAGGAAAAAAGTCTCTTTACACAGGTGAAGAATGTTAGAATAATAAGAGAGTGTAAATGAAATATTGGATTCTTCATTAAAATTCCCCATGGATGCTAACAGATCATTATAAATCCCTAATCAGTTTTCCTCCGCAGCAGAGATGCAGGCTGTTGACACATGTTTTTTCATTCTGTCTCTGCTTTTATTCAGCAGATAGCTTGAGTGTTGTGATAATTGTCATTATCCAATAAGAGGCTGCACAAAGGGAATAATTAAACAGCGTGCATAGCTGAGGCCAAAGAGTAAATTCTTAATATTCTGGCGTAATGGCACTTCACTTAATTCACAGCTCTTTTTTCATTCCAAGGGCACATAACATTGCATCCATATATTATACCCATAACTTACACTGCATTTTAACATTCATATACAGTATGTAATGGTAGACAGATATTACGGTACTATATTTAGCTATAATAAGCCACCTTATCCTTTACCCTCTGATGGATGTGGGAAGAGTTTGCTCAGATACATCTATGGCTATTATGGATTATTATTTTTATTATTTTAATTGACAGGAATCAGTTGATATTGATATTGTTTATTTTATTTATTAGATTGCCTTCATTGTCATCTCACTTATTTAAGTTGAACTTTAAAGGAGTCATCCGGTGCCGCATGCACTTTTACAAGCTGTTCGGACTGAAATGTGTGTTGGGAGTGTGTGTACACAACCACCCTACAATGATGCAGATCCACCAGTAGTTTTCTTTTAATTCAATAAAAATAAGTTGCCCCTTCTGAAATGAAGCCATTCTTAAATGCATGTCGGTGTGAGGCCACTCCCACAATAGTTGATTGACAGCAGCGTGTCACACAGACTAAACTGGTGTTTTACCTCAGACCCGCCCTGAGTGAGCCGTCATCAGACCGAGACGCAGAGACAAGCAAGACTCCTAACTGTCCGTTCACACCACCGGCGGCGAGAGCGTCAAAGTGGGCGGAAGTCATTCATTTTCAATGTGAGCCGGCGGCGAGAGGCGGTGATAACGCAGTCCTGTAAACTTTGGTTCCGACCCTATTCTAGTAGTTATTAGCACCCCAATCGCAACAACTTTGTCCTCCATCACGATATGAGTTTAATAAGAATGTGCACAATACTATTTATAGGCAACATTTTCCCGCTAAAAGAAAACAAGTAACTACAAAGAAGTTCTTTTCATCTATCAATTTCTTACTTTCATATTCAATATATTTCATGAGGCTAACTTATACCGTCTTTGAGGTCAGTCTGCACAAGTTTGTTTGATTTGTGGCCCCTTTAAATACAAGACAAGCATTCAATTTATGTCCGAGAATCCAAAAAATCTCTGTACAGCGTTGTTGGCAGGGCAGCCAGGGTGAATTTTGACGCACAGTAAGAGATTGAGGTGTTTTGTTGGGGAATGCATTGATGAACATAGCAGTAGTCATTTACCCCCGACATCTGAGTGACTGAAGACGCTGAGAATTAACGTTATGTTTGGTTCTGAAGGGAAACGCGCCCTTGGTCAACCAAAATGCGTTTATATTCGCGCGAATCATTCATGATCCAGCCTCACCTAATGAATCTTTGCAAATCGCCTTTCCTAAAAATGTGCTAATTAGCAAGTTTCACTATGAATACAGCTAAAAAAGATCCTCTGAGAGTGCATTAGAAAAGAGGGGCGGGGTCAGCGGAGCTCGTGATGATTTAAAGGGGAAGTAAACAGAACAGAGTGATTTCTAAAGAGCTGTTTTTAACAGGATAAAATGAAGGTTTTTTAAACTATCTTTGAGAAACTTTAAAACAAACTTTATTACAAACTTTCCATTAAGACCCTAAAGAATCATATTAGCTTGTGGAAAATTGGCTTTGTATGACTCCTTTAAGAACTCAAATAACTTAAATGTGATCTTTAGCAAAATTAAAATGAATATGTTTTCCATAATGTGTATTGGAGTTAGATTTAAAATATATTTAGATATTTACCAAAAAATTAATAGCTAATCAGTATTGGCCAGAATTGAAATACTGTATCAGTGAAACCCTAATATGAACTGTTCTGAATAGTGACACAATAGAAGTTGATGCAAAAGAGAATGCAAATTAAATGCATTAAGTTATGTGATGACTATTATTTCTAACAAGTATTTTTTTAGAACCATTTCCTGTCACTTCCCAAACACAATTAGCATCCATCACCTCACACACCTTTGTTTATTTTGTTTTATTCTTACTCTGCACCCTATCGCTTATTTTGTATTTGGCTACACATTGTTCCTAGCCCACTCTCTCTTTTTCTTTCTAGTTGATTCCTTCACTCCCATCTCATTCTGCTAGTGTTAAGCGACATTTAAATAATACGAAGAGGCAGAAGGGGGCTGGATTCATTATTTACCAGAGTCCTCCTGGGAGATGAGAAGTGACATGCGATGCAGCACTTCATGGTGCCGAAAGACTGCACAGGGATAACTAAAGGGCACGTGACACGCTCTGTTCTATTTTTAACACTACAGACCAATGTTTGCCTGGAGGAGTTTTTTTAAGTCAGCACGGTCGCTGTTACAGTATCTCACACGACACTGATAGCGATGAAAACGAATGCGGTAATTTACAAGAAGTGCATGATTTTTTTCTACTGTAATGTGGGAGTGATACGAAGATTAAACAATCATTACAAGTGAGAGTTTTACACAAAACAAAAAGGCTATTTTAGGCTGAGCTTTGAACTTGTGATGAAATTCCATTAAAGATAAAAAGCTGTCTGGCCGCTTGTCCTGCTCTGTATGTCAGGTGGGGCCGTCCAGAACTCCCTAGGGAGCTCAGCTAGGGGGGCATGGGTGGCTAATTAACACTCTAATTAAAATGTATGCGATCAAAGCCACTGCTATGCGTATACCCACAGCCGAAAGAGATCTGATGAAGGGGGGAGGAAGAATTTCTGCAAGGTGCTGTGTTGCTGTTGGGTAAAAGCTCTGAATCACTGTACAGGTCTCTATTAACCTCAAAGTACTGGTAGTTTAAATGATATACTGTAAATTTCTGAATCTAACTGTTGACCCAGTTGGCACAGCTCCAGTGTTGTTCGTTTGTGTATTCTACTGTCCTGCTCAATACTGCCATCCCCCAGGAACAATGCCAGTGGCACTTGACTGGATAGCTGTCCGCAAGCATGAGAGCAAATGCTCCATCTTTTACAGTGATATGTAAACCAGTAAGGGCTCTTGCTGAAACAGAGACCAGATTGTGGTTCCCATTACAGCATTTAGTTTGTGAATGGTTCGTTCAATGAAGAAAGTAATTTTGCATGTGACGGTATGTCTCAAAGTGTGATTATTATACCATGGCAAGTCTCTGGACTGTTTATTGCTAATGAAAATGGCAGTGTTGATGTATTTGATCTGCTGCACATGCTATACTGTTACTGCTGCAGGGGATTTCAAAGATTAAAGAGTGTCTTTTAACTCTAAAACATGAAATGTGGAGTTAAAGAACTAAACAAAAAAAAAATTTACTTTAATTTTGTAAATTACCTATATTTAAGTTATTGTGGCCTAATCAAAACAACTGCGTTTTACTTGGGCGTATTTAATAAAAAAAAAGGATTTCAGAAAAATCTGCCAATACATTACATATTACATATGGCACTGTTACATAAATAGCATACATGAAATTACCCATAGTGGATTTAGACAGGTGGAGCTGGAGGAGGTGGAGGGTTTCATAGGAACTCTATTTTTGATATATGCCACCTTATAGTTCACAGTTACAATCTTGTTTCTCACAGTTTTTTATATCTCACAAACACACTGTCAGAAATAAAATGTGCAAAATAGTACATCTTTTTACATTTTCTACCTCTAAAGGTATTATATATTATAACCTTATAGTAAAAATATGGACTTTTACGGTACTGCTTTGGACCTTTTAGGGGTAAAAAAGATATCGAAGATGTTGCATTGATGGTAAGGTTTCAGTAACAAGCTGTTGTACACCTAAAGGTATAATTCTAGCACATTTCAAAAACAGAATTTAAACTTAATTTCACACTTCCACACTTAACATGTTTATTCTTTTACTCTTTGTAGCTATAGGTATGGAATTATTATCAGGAGTTGTATATGGTGACCTATTCCCCTCTGCTTTGGATGTAAAGGTCACAAGTGAAGAATAGGTGCAGAATCGTAAATCTATGCAACACTAATCATGACAAATATGTTCTTGCTCCGATGTAATTAGCCAGTGGATTATATAACCAGCATAAAAGTGTGCCTCTTTAGAACTTGAATCAGTTCTTTATTTCATTCAATACAGACATGGATTCCAAACATACATATTTCTTACATATTGTTATGTCTCCACAGATTGTTTTCCGCAAGATTGTCGATGTCAAGAAAGAGGAAGAGGAGAGGAGGCACCAGAAAAATGAGGTGACGTTGTCAATCCCTGTAGACCATCCTGTTCGCAAGCTCTTCCAAAAGTTCAAGCAACAGAAAGAAATGCGTACACAAGGTTCATCCCAGCATGACCTGGAGAGGAACCAGTTTCAGGTGGAACACCACCTACATCCACTGTCCCACCAGATTCATCAGCAGCAATATCAGCCCCAATACCAGGGCCACCATCCTCTTCAACACCAACACGTGGCCCCCATGCAAAACGGGGTCCCTGGCTCGGGAAATGGGAACAGTGGTTCTAGTGTTGTGACCGTCTCACAAATAACCCCAATCCAAAGCGCACTAGCGTATGTTCAGACTGAGGACCTAAACAGAAGTGAAGGCCATGAGGCGATGGAGCTCAAGCCCAGCTTTGGCGTAGAGGACTCAAATTGTCTGAAGGTTACAAGTCCGGTGAGACCAAGAGGAGGAAGAGGACGTGGCTGGATGCGTTTTCACAACATTGCATCAGGACCGTCTCCTATGCTTCAGCTGGAACTAGAAAAGCAGCCGCAGCAGAAGGAAGAGGAATGGGGGGATGTATCCCAGACGCTAAATGTGATCTCCGAAGACCAGAAGAGCCAGGAAGCAGAGGGTGGGCAGTCTAACGAAAGGGGTCCCGGTGGAAACGGTAACAGTAGCGATGAAACTGATGAGAATAGTGCTCTACACAAGACTGATTCTTGCGACAGCGGAATCACAAAGAGTGACTTGCGCATTGACCGGGTTGGCGATTCACGGAGCCCATATGAAAGATGCTCAATGGAAAGGAGCCCGTATGAACAGCCCAGCCCTGGAGTGGGCGACATGACCCTTCGAGGGATTCACTTTCAGCCTGTCCCTGAACAGACTGTGCTTCAAAACACTCTGTACGAGGCAAAGCTGGAGCTAAAAGGTGACATCCAGACATTAAATAGCCGGCTAGCGGCTCTGGAGGACCAGGTGGGGGAGATTCTGAGACTTCTCTTGGAGAAGAGGAAACCTTCTCCACCTTCTCAAACCTCCTCGCCAAAAACCCCACTTCAGTGCCAGGACATCTTTGCCGTTTCTCAGCCTGTCTCTCCAGAAATGAAGGGGGAGAGTGGACCCCTTTGAATTAGGATAAATATATTTAGATATGCTGTTTTTATCACTTCCCTTCCTCACACTCAGGAAGGAAAGGTGAATACTGATGATTAGAGGAAGGATCCTTGCTGTTGTAAATATATACTTGCATGTCCAGCTGGATTCTGGCCTGCCAATGAAATCTTCTCTATGGATAGTAGTTGCTTGTACACGTACAGAGTCGGCTGCATGCGGAGATGATTTTATTCTGACCTTGCACATGGGATCTTCTAACCAGGTGATATTTCAGGGCATTTTCTCTTTGAATGACAGCTTGATGCCCTAGACATGGGATCTTGGGTTGCTGGAAGACAGAATCAAGCTTGGTTTAATGTCGCCTTTGTCTTCATAGCGAAATAGCTACAGGCATTTAAATTAGACAGTCAAAAAATGGCGATTTCGTCATCGTTTACTGATGTCGTTTCAAATCAGTATGACTTGCTTTCTTCTGTTGAGCATAAAAGAAGATATTTTAAGGAATGTTTTTGTGGGTAATACAGTGGGATCCAATATAGCATTAGACCCTATAGAATTTCATTGTATGGACGAAAAAACACCCGGAAATTTTTCATGGTTTTGTGTTGGACTCAAAAGAAAAGTCATACAGGTCTAAAACGATCAGTTATTGATGACAAATCTTTCATTTTCAGGTGAACAATCCCTTCAGCACAGTTGGCTCAAATATTATTTCCCCCAGTAATGCACTTCTTCATTAGCATAATGATTGGAAGTTTGCAGGATTGTTTGCCTAGATGATTTCTTGGATGTGATTAAGGCGATAATCCAATAACTAAACTCATTTTTTATATTCAAAACACATTTCATTACCAACACCGTTTCAAATTCCATTAATATTATATTATTTATTTTGTGGAACGGTATGATAGATAGGAGAGTAATGACTTAGCCCAATTTTTGAGGGGCTGTTTTACACGTTTTAGAGACGTTGTATCTGCATGCTGGATGGATTTAGCTCTGGCATGGTAGGACTAGGGACTAATTGTTTTTCCCTTATCAATTATGCAAACATACAAAGTGCAAGTCTCAAAGGGGGAGCCTGCATTTTGGGAAAGCATGAATACATTGAGGTCATTTGGAAATTATTCAAGCATGCACTGAATTCTTTGCATGGCATCAACATTGCGTGTTACATATGAAAGGTCATGGATCTCTAGTTATTTTTCCCAAGAGTTTTTAATGTAAACTACCCACATGCGTATTTCAAAACCTTAACGTCTTAATCCAGTACCCAAACTAAAGCCACACTAAACTGCCTACTAAGGCAGAGATTTTGAATGAAGCTTTCAGTCGGTCATTTGAAAGTGCTATGGGGAACTTTCAAAATATTGCATTATTATAGCCACAGGCGGTGACTCACTGCGTATCAGCATACTCATGGGTGCTTTAGACGGTTTATAGCATAATGACTAATGCCCCTTCACCTCTTATTTCCCATCAGTTCTATTGTATGTTATTAGTCCATTCTGGTGATGTTCACACCAAACACAAGGGATGCTGAATTGTGAATGAGGCTCAGAAGAGAGACTATTAAGATTAATATAACAACTACAGGAGTTTTGCTGTTATAGCTTATAGATCCTTTAACAGAAAAATCTCCTATCATAAAGCAATCCACAAACAGCAGCTGTATTTCAAAGCAATAGCCTTTATCGTATATTCCCCAATTTGGTTTGCTCTTCCATAAACACATACTCATCACTGCAAGTGCTCAGATAGTAATATTAGTTCACTACTTATCAGCATTTCAGTTTATAATGTTCATTGGGACCAAAGACATTATTTCTCGTGTACAAATTACAGTAGTGTCAAATTCTCAGCCCCATTATTAAACATAATGTTTCTAAACCCCACGATTTTATGTTAGTAGTAGTTAACTAAAACATTACATTTCTATCATCATTTACTTGTTTAAACCCATATGAATCTTTCCTCAGTTTAACACAAAATGGAAAATGTTGATATTGTACTGGCCAAATTTATTCATCTTTTTTTTGTGTGTGTTTGATGTCATTTTATAACTTGACAGTTTGGATTCCCATTACCTTTAATGTATTGGCAAAGAGCAACCAGTACATTATTGAACATACTGTATCACATTTTGTGTTTCACAAATGAAACATCAAACTGGGTTTAAAATTAAAAGAGAGCAAATACATTTTAATAGTCATCGTTGGCCAAACCATCCATGGCCTAACTTCAGCAGGCATCATAAAAAAATAAAACCCTTCATTATATATATATATATATATTATTTTATTTATTTATTTATTTTTTAATTCACTGGTTTCATGCCTTGAGTTATTTTTCCTGTCACTCAGTCCAGCGGAGAGGAGCACAGACAGTGAAAGGGATTATTCTTTGAGTCTCCCGTGAAATTGAAGAGATGGATATAATAAATGCTAAAAGCTGTAATAGTGTGGCAGACGACGTGAGTCTCTGTAATAGAATGGCGCTGACTAGCTGCGTGGACCCCAGGGTGCCTGTTTCGAGGATTACACACAGTTTTGAGAAAGCTATGAGGGTATTCGGCTCCACTGGGTATCGAAACTTTTTGGGAATGGGGAGGGTTTGAGATGATGTGTCCGATCCTTACATACGCTGGAGCCAACGGTGAGCACCACGGGCCCAGTGAGGCGTTGGACTCGGGCATATGACTGCATGCTGCATTTTTGAACTGTATAAAACTTAATGCCAATGAGAATGATATTTGCCTGCCAAAGCAGTGTTTTGCTGCGACTTTTCATGCACACACACAAAATGGGCAGAGGCCTGGGCACTCAACCACTAAAAACACATCACAAAATACAGTGTTACATGTGAATGAAGACGTTACATGTGAATACAGAAAATGCTGGCCATTGCACCACGTTCAGCAAACATAGCAACTGATATTAAATTGCCACTTATTATTTCTCCAATCTCTGTATTTTATTGTTTCTCTACAGTACTTCTCTTTATCTACAGTAGTTTATTTAATAAAACTTAAATAGAGTTTTTCTCTCAGAAAATATTTGCTACCGTGCCTTTAAATGCGATTCATGCAGTTTGAAATTTTCTTCACACAGGATATATTTTGGCTTTTGTGACACTAATCTTATTTTAGCCAAATTACTATTGTTCAGAACTTCTTACAGTTAGTTATTAAATAAGTATTGTTTGGCACCTAATTTGCCCTAGTATGTATTTCTACTCAAGCTCTGTCATGTTGCATTAGTATCTTAAAGAAGATGGGCCTTTGTAAAGTGCGCCTGTGAATACTGAGTTGGACAAAAAATCTGAATTTGTTTATAAAATAGTTCACTAAAAACTTCCAGATTCTGTCAGTTCTGTAAGAACCAAATGTCACAGCTATGTTTGGTTCTGTTTTTCTCATTGATCTAGTTTCTTAGTCTGTTTGACTACCATTCTATTCACCTGTTACCGTATTAATGATCTCATTAGTTCCTATATATATATATATATATATATATATATGTATATGTATATATATATATTACAGTTCCTTTTTCTGGTGTTATCCATTTTAATGGCCTATTTTGGTACATTATCTGCAGTCACATTTTATTTTAGGGTCCAATTCTCACCATTAGCAAATCAGTAACTAAGACTTTTGCTTCAATAAACTCCCAATAAGGTAGTTGTTAGGTTTGGGTATTGGGTAGGATTGGGGATATTAAATGGGTTCAGTCAGAATGTGTGCTTTATAAGTACTAAATACACAGCCAATATGTTGTTAAAATCCGGAGGAATGCTAATAAAACTGAATAGTGAGAATTGGTCCCTGTACTAAAGTGTTACCTCATCATCTTCACCAGTCTTGTCTCTGTAACCATGTACGACACCCGTCAACTATTTGGTTACCATTAATATTATTATTATTATTATTATTAAACATATCTACTTTTGTGTTCATCAGCAGAAAGAAATTTGTTCAGGATAAACTACATAGGATAAGTATAAATGATGACAGAACTTTTTGGGGACTATCCCTGTAATATTAAGCTTTGTTTTTATGCTTGATGTCACCATATTTCTTGAAAACAGATTCTTCGCCAGGGCTTCTATGTTTTCCTGCTTTAATTTTTACCCTTTGCCCTGCTAGTGAAAAAGCTTCTCCACAACAAGATGGTTTGTTTCTGATCATGAGCAGTTTGGCTTACAACAAACATGGCGTTTAGTCTAATGTCCAGAAAGCTCAATTTTCATCTCTTCAGACAAATGAACCTTCTTCCAGCTGGCTTTAGTGTTTCCCACATGTCTTCTAGTAAAGTGTCGACAAGATGTCATATGTTATTTTCTAACAGAGGCCTCTATTTGTCACTCTCCCATAAATCTGCGACTGCAACGCATCTCCATTTCTTAATTACTGGTTTAACTCCAACAGATTTTCAGTGGTGCATCCATCTCCTAGCTCGTGCTTTTCTATTACTCTTTTCAGAGTTGCTTGGAGTGTTAGTTTTTCCTCATGGTTTATGTTCTGCCGCAGTTCTGACTCACCAAAACTTGGACCTCGCAGATAGAAGTATTTATAATAATCGGAGTATGCTCACAAGTCCATTTAACTATTCATTTAACATTAAGTATTTACGACTATAAACCATTTGGCTGCAACAGTGGTGGTTTTGGTGAGTCACATAGAAGGATGAAAACTGATTATATTCATAATCACTGTGAGAGTTTTCCATTTTGAAATTAAAGTCTCTTTTTAATGATCCGTGTCAAAAAGCCAAATTAAGTCCTACAGTATGTGATTCAGTTATATTCAACAATGAAACATCAAAAAGACAGTATGTAGGCAACGTAAAGGTAAAGATTAGGCATTTACCTCAAAATGATCACAAGAACCTTGTTTGTTGATAAAATTAATTTCTAACTGGACTGAAATTGGTGTGGAATAAACCATCAATTCAAGCTGATCTGCAGTTCATTCACTGTAGGAGGTCAATCTTCTCTTTCTTTCAGACCTGCATGTTTCAGACGTCAGCAGAATTTCATAGCTCTCATCTGCGCTCATAGCTGAAGTGCTGCCCAGGCTCCTCTTAACCCTTTTGGAAGCAGTGACCACTGAGTTTATTAAGCTCCTTTTCCACTGTAAATGAGACTGCCTTTTTATCAGTGTAAAGAATATTATGATAATATTTCGGGGAAAAGTGTTTATTTTTACCACACAGGCATGAATATTAAGAATTTGTTATATACAGTGTAATACACTGATGTTATAAAATAAAAATTTAATTGTGCTAATTTACTGATCTTGTCATTCTTCTAATTTCTAATGTAATGCACATTGTTTTAATGTCAAGTTATCATATTACCCATTCATTTAACATTAAAGGGGTCACATGATGTTGCTAAAAAGAACATTATTTTGTGTATTTGGTGTAATGCAATGTGTTTATGTGGTTTTAAGTTTCAAAAACACATGTTTTGTGGGGGCGTATATAAACGAGCCGTTTTAGGGGGTGTGGACAAGTCATAACTTTTACAAAGAATATCTCTTTGGTTTTGAGACTTTAGTCTTTGCAACTTCAGGGATCTTATCTATCCACTAACAGCTTGTAACACTCCAAAGAGGAAAGACAATCGCATCATATGACCCCTTTAAAATATCGTCCTGTTTCAACTATCCAATTGCTCTATCAAAAACGAACAATTAACAATTCCTGAATGATTTGACCCTGACCCAACTCCAGAAGAACCTTCAGTATTTGTCTTTATGTTGTGACTCTGTTTCCTTGACAACTTATCTGCACTGAAATGTCTTGCCTTGCCAACAGTGTTGACCTGAGGATTTTTGAATCTATTACCTATAACCAGATCCCTGAAGATAGACTGCAGAGTTGCTTTGTAAGATCATCCACTGAACCCATCCTGGCATATTTCACCCTTCCAAACCCGTCTAATGTCAAATGTTAAGTGCCTATAGAGATAGAGATGGATCTCGAAGTGTAAGGAGAGCCCAAACGACTTCATTCCTGTCTCAGAAGCCATGTGCATATCACTTATGTTCAATTCCACCCGTTCAGATCTGCTGCACTGAAGATACACAAATGAATCTGAGGTTTATGAATAGTTTGAACTTTTTCTCCTTATGGTTTTTAGTATTACAGCCTACACAAATTAGTGATATGGTGATATAATTTTTCATTTTGATATAAAGTACTTTAGTGAGTTCTATACTATCAAGACCAGTGTCAGTTTTATTTTAGTGCTGTTTATATACTATTACAGTATTTATTAATATAGCATTTATTTTATAGCATTATCCACATTAGCTTCAGTGTTTTTAGAGATGTGAACTTCCAGCCCAGTCTCACAGCAATTTGTAAATATTTTATGAGCTGGCTAATTAGTACAAATTCATACGACCTCATACGAATTCATATGATTTTTGCTAAATCGTTGCCAATTCGTATGAATTTGTATGAATTAGCAATACCTAACCCCACCCCTAAATCACTGGGGTTTAGACAAATCATACAAAATGGTATTCCGAGCAACTTTTATAATGGCTGTTCTTGCTGTTTATTAAATATTATTATTCAATAAAAAAAAAATTATGTAGTAGTATTTAATTATAGTATTTCGTGATGGGAATTTTAGTTACTTTATTCCACTATTACATGAGTGAATCGGCAGTAAAGGCTTCTATTGAAAGAGACTGAAACTGTTGAAAACAAGGAAGTTATTTTCACTCTCAACAACAAATGCATCGGGCCGCACTGTCTTTGGAAAATCACCCGTAACAGATGAAAGTATTGCACAACAAAGATATTGATTTCCTCAGTGGAGATTCAAACTAATGTTTTATTGTGAATATGAGATTGGGCCGAAGAACGATGCAGGTAATCAATCTCTCTCATAACACACTATTTACACACTTGTGCTATTGTATACATGCAAAATCACATTTTGTTAAATCAGCAGACTGTGTTTAGCCCTATCTACAGCCGAATCACAGTGGTGTCGATATACAGCGATATTATACTGCTACTCGTGTGTGATAATGCTCATGTATTCACGCAATATGAAATGGTTAGTTTTAAGGTTGAAAAGTGCAAAAAGAAGTTGCACACTAGGTTGACTCCGCTACTTGCATGTCAAGACAAATGGTTGAGAAGCAACCTAGTGAAGCTGTTGTCAAGATAATGTGACAGTCCTTAGTTTACATGATATGTGTACTTGTTGTGAGGAGGGAGAAAGAGTCATCAAGGCTTTGTATGTTACTATCATGTTGCATCATGATATCAGGATTGTTAAAGGGCATTCTGAATGCTCTAGCAGTGCTATGAAAACATGCTTTAACCTAGAGATGCACTCTTTCAGCCCAGTCTTGTGAGAAACTTAACAATTTATGAATTTGTACAATTTATACAACCATCCGTTATACACCGTAGCCGTATATGGTCACTTAATTTATTTTATATAATTTATCTCCAAACACCACAGACCACAAGAGAACTCAGTTTTAAATGCCAAAATAAAACATGTACTATTTGTGCAACACCGCTATACTTAGCACACAGCCTTCCAGAAGAGCTGAGGCTGCCACCCACACAATTCTCTCCGCTTCATATAACAGTGTGAAAATAATATCAGGATGAGATGTGTGTTTTTGATATTTAATTATATTTTTATTCTTTCTGAGGAAAGCTATTTCTCAGAATACCATCATCTGTCAGTGTGTTTCAACACTGTGTGATATCTTGCCAAAAAACAACATCTTTGCAAGAAAATGCAAGGCTTCTCTAAATACTGACTGGACTGAAATCAAAGTCTGTCTGCCAGCCTTCTAGAGGCAAGCGGCCAATGTTGTATTTTAATCTAATTAGTACATCAAACATTCAATGCATTTTTACAACATTTGGAAATGTTTCTCAAGTCAACATATTGCTGTTGATATTGGTGATAATGCCAAGAAAATGGTAACGTTAGTGTATGTTTGCCTGATCTTTCATTGCCTGATTATTTCTAACGATGATTTCTATCTTCTTTCAGTTAAAGGTGGCATGTTATTTCTTAAAAACTATAGTGTCACCGCATGGTATTGCCAAAAAACAAACGGTTTCCCTGTTTGCTGTTGGTCTGTCAAGTAAATATTTCTGCCTGCAAACTCCCATTCTACTAATCCCATTAGTTCAGCTTGTGCTGCTGTATTGGGCTGCAGTGTCTTTCTCATACATGCACTTTTATATACAGTACATGTAATGAAAGATATACATTGTAACGCATTATAACAAACAAGAAACTATACTGCTAATTGCTAACTAGGTTGAATGCTGCAGTTCCAAGCACACAACATTCAATGTTGCTTGCAAATGTTTGCTAGATTCAGAAAACGCAGAATTGCTAATCTATGAACAACAGATGCTGGTTGGTTAACAGTGTTTTTGGGAAATACACCACTGGTAATATTCTTAAAGATACCCCAAAAAGTACATTTTGTGCAGAAAGAAAAGGTTACAACTGTTACAACTGTTTTCCGAAACTATTACATTGCGTTACATTACACCCCTGTCATTTGAACCACATTTGTTTGACACTATAGGAAACACTACAATATATTGAGTAAAATGTGTATTAAATGAGAAAAAATTAAGGGCAGATCTGTGCACACATTAGCAACTAAAATTGCCCACAACTGATTGTACAGTACATTGAAAGAGGACTCGATTAGAATTGTTAAATATGTAAATGGTGACAGAATGCACATAACTTGGCGCCAGAGTGGTCCATTAAAGATGCAGTTATGATGAAGTATGTAGCTTATATACCGTATAAAGTAGGTGAATCGTATTGCAGCATATGCTTTTAACTACAGGTAAAGAGCTGTAGCTTCCACTGGTTCCGCAAATGTTTGCTAAAATGCTGAACTATGTTTGTAACAAAGCACCTTGTGAACGTGGTTAGCAAACAATGCTTTTGTGAAGATCAATGTATGCTAAAGGGTTCCTTACTTTACGTAAATACAGTACCTGCAGATGCCCCAGTGATTCCACATCAGACTGCTTTACAATAGCCAGAGATATTGAGCACAACATGCATATATGGGGACTCCTGTACCAGCTTTATGCATATGCTAAAGCTACCGCACTTCCTTTCCAGTGCCACAGCAGAGACAGAGCTACAATAGCTGTTCCCTTGGGTTGCTCTTAATGATGACAGTCTACTCGCGTTTACTGACAGACAGCTCCTCACCGGAGCCGTGCGAGAGGAGATATGCAGGATTGCATTCATCCCAGCACTGCAGATCCATGCCAATCACATGTCCGTGTAAACCCTGATGTGATATGTGCTTGAAACAAAGTAGTTATATTTACTTAAATGCTGAATGTTTGCAGACAGCATGCAGTGTATTATGTACTGTAGTTTAAAATTCACATTTTAATAATATGTGCTAAACCGTTTCAGCAAGGCAAGTTAGCATCTTTGTTGACTCGCCAAACTTGTGTAACAAAACTTTCAAAAACAACAACAACACTGCGTTTAACCATCACTTAAAATATGGGACAGGTCTAGTTATTCCTTCATCTGAGAAAGGTGGAAGTCTAAAGCCAGTGATTAAGTGTTCATACTCAGAACTATATCCCCTGGTATTACCACAGACCCGAATCACAGCAATCATTCTTGATAGGGCCACTGCGTCTCCATGGCAACGTAGCCAAGTCTTGTGCCACCAGCATTCAACCTTATAAGACAAGAAATTTGATTGAGTTTACAGTGTGTGTTACTGTAAACAGGATCTGGACTGCCTAGACTAAACCTGAAAACAGGGTACTTTACCCTTTATGCAATTACCCTCAACCTGTGTTTCTGTGTATGTATTTATTTGTTTGTTTATGTACAATTTAAAAGTTTGGGTTGAGTAAGATTTTTTAATCTAATCTATTAAATAATAAAAATAAAATATAAATATATTTGTAAAATCTTTTATGCTCACCAATTTTATGCAACTCAAAATAAATATATAAATTTCAGCATAATTGCTGTAGTCTTCAGTGTCACATGATCCTTCAGAAATCATACTAATATGCTGCTCAATAAATATTTCTTCTTATTAGTGTTGAAGTACATTTTCTGTTGCCTGTAATAAGTGAACATAATTTAAGAACAAACAACATTTTTTTAATAGACCAGTTATATAAAAATGGATGACAACTGGCAAAACAGCAGCGTGTCATAACACAACACAGCACAGAACTTCATAATTGTTAGCATATGGTTGTTGTCACTTGGAGAACCGTTAACGATTGAAGATTTTTATTTGCTAAACAAGCCTCAGTAGCAGCCACTGCAAGACATATTCTGTTAATTTTCAGAGCATGCATTTGAGAATTAATTTAAGCCCTATTTTTAGCATCAGCCCGTGTTAGCATTTCTTGAGGATAGAGGCACTTTAAACATGATTGTTAATGTTTCAGCAATAATCCTGTCTTCTGAAAGGTCAGTCTTACTTCTTGTCAGTTTGTGAAACCAATGAGCGTGGTGCTGCTGGTGTTCTTCAGTTGTATAACACAGTGTCACACTGTTAAGGCCTGTCGTGGCTTGGCACTGTACAGTCTTATGTAAGGAGAATGACATCTGAAGCTCCATCCATTTATATACCAGCACAAAGAACAGATTACCCTCCAGTATTAAAGAATCTGCCATGTCATTTCCCTTTACAAGCATGCAAATGCAGCTGTTTTTTAAAATGATGTTGCATCATGATGTATATAATATATCATGAAAGACCCTGTATTATTGTAAACTTCATAACATCATGCATTTTGACATTTCGAAACAGGTAGGATTCACCTGGTTTTAAATATTGTTTCCACTATTGAACATGAACTAAAATAATCTTGTTTCTTGGCTGAAAGTCTTGTTTCCCTTCTTCTCTCTGTGTAACTCATTGTACTTCAACAGAAACACAGGAAGTCATGAATTAAGCATGGGAGCATCTCCCTACAGTGCTCTTTTTTTTTTACCCTCTATAGTGTCCTATAGTGTTTTTTTTTTTACTTTTAAAGCAATGCTTCCCTTTGTCAGTAAAGCAATAAAACATGCATTAAGTCACAGTTTCCATGTAAAATGAAGTTCTGACCATGTTCAGATTGAATATCAAAGGAGTTTTTTTTTTTCTTCTTCCATAAAACTTTATGCTAGTATAAGGTTTAAAATAATATAATAATAATAATTGGAATAGTACAGTAGTAATTGCTTGAACTCCTAAGCACCTCCTGGACTCGGTTTGAGGTCAAATATTGATCAGAATGTTCAAAGTAACTGTTCTGCTGTCTATAACAAGATGATTAATTTACAAGTTAAGTTACAATTTTGAGCAGGTATGTGCTATAATGGGTATTTAGTACAGTTAAAACTTGTTATAGGCTGACTAACTAAAAAATACCTTTCCTCATATAGTACAGTATAGGCCACTTGAATGCCTTTACCTGCAAGACTGACTTAATTATGCCCCGAGGGAAATGTGGCAGCTCTAGAGGACGGCCTTCGCAGCTTGACTTCTGACAAGCTAGAGAAAGAATTCATCCCTCCACTTCTAAAGCCAACCGAGCATGTCTTGTCTTTTTTTCAGTGTGTTGAGATACGTAGGAAATCTGGGGGTGATCTGGAGGGGAATATGATATTGTGGGATACAGATAAGGATACATCGACAGATGAGGCATGGTGGGTCTGTTGGTTTCATTTTCATTCCTGCGGGCTGTTACCTTCTCTGTCTTATTACCCTCTGGGCAAAAAATCCTAGAATAAACCAGCGCACAAAGAAGCTGAATTCATCCATGCAGGTATTCACTTTTTTATACAGTACAGTTGAGGATGTATCACTGTTCTGCTCTTGTTATATTCAAAAACAACAATTCTACATGCTTTTCCACGTCTGAAGAGCTGAAGTGACTGAATTGGAAGGAACACAGACAGAATACATTTTCTAGCTTCTGTAAAGGTTCAACATGGAGTGAAAGTAAAACAAAACAAAACAATGGGTCACAGGGACAGGGGTGTGGGGGGAGGATGGGTATCTCCTTCCATACATTTTTGTGTCTGAAAGGGAAATTAATCTGCAATAAGGTCATTACGGCCAGTAGTTTTTAACACCCAAAAATGTGTTTGCACTAGTGCAGCTGTTTGTAAATCTGGCCCCAAGTGATATCCAATAGTTCAAAAATGATAAATTACTAAGAGATAACTTATGAGTCAACATGGAAGTCACCACCATGTTTGTTAAGTTTCTCAAAAGATATCCAGTGAGGTGGTGATCATATCTGTATGCTTATGTCTTTGGTTTTTGTATTTTTAGGTTTGGTTCTTTGAATGACAAGCATGAGTGTGAACCAGGATTCAATACATCATGTACTTTTTTGTTCTGGACAAGAACCAAGAGAACAAATCCTTAGGTTTCCTCGGCTATGTCTAGGTTTTACAAAAAAGTGGAAACCCTGGTTCTTTGAAGAAAGAAATGTTGTAGGGCCGAATGAAAAAATTTATTTTAGTTGTTTTAATTTTTTTTAAATTCTTGCTTTGTATTATTTCAGATCATTTTAAGTCATACGGAGACAAGTTTGCTGAGGCCCCCTGTCCCTAGACCTGCTTGAGAATCACTGCTATAAATGATTATGTAGTCAGTGAAGACTACTTACCGTAAAAGCACAATGATTGTTCTGTATTCATTTTTCCCTAAAGCATTTCTAATACACTTACTCTCATGAGCTCTTGTTCCAATTAAACAAATTTAAAAACTCTTTAGTAATTAGGTGCCTTTGGACCTCGAAACAGGAAACGCTCGGTTGGTTTTAAAAGCCGTTACGTTGTTCATAGACAGCTGAGAAGCCAGCTCTTTGAGCGGACACCATCTGTTCATGTGAATCAAAATAACCTTCTCTGTACTTCTGAGGCATTGTTAGCTTTTATGTACTGTGTTGTGTAATTGTTCACAATGTGGAACTTTAAAAAAAATCTATTTTAATGTATATTCTCTGAGCTCCTTAGTGCTATTATACCCATATTCAGTTGACTGGCAGCTCTAAAAATGCCTGGGGCTCTAGGATAAGACATTTAGCTAAATGTTTAAAATTTCATTGCAGTACTGGTGTGTGGCACTTTTTTGTTTCTGCTGAAATGGCCACTTGCTGAGGAGGACTGGAAAAAGAGATTTAGACGTGAGTACCCCAGATTCCCTATCACAGAAAGTGGAGCTGTCAGGAGTCATCACTTTACGAGACTCTGTGTGTGTACGTAAATCTGTGTGTGCATAGATGCATGAATGTAAGTGTGCGTACTGTAGGTGCCTGCAGTATTGGAAGAGGCCTGTTTTTTGTGCAGGGGTTTTAAATGTTACAGACTTGGCCCCCAGAGGGTTTCCATGAGGCCCTCGGTGTTGCTGATGTTTTAATATTTGAAAAAACAGAGCTTTTCTCCTTAACCCATAAAGAATTTATTTATTCTGTTTTCTTTTTCCAGGTTTATGACTTACTTTCAGAAACACTGCAACACATGTCACCTTTGTCACAATAATAGATTTGGGTCAGTGTTTGTCCACAACCTGAATTCCACAAATGTCGGGACAATTTTTTTTTAATTTGAATAAAAAGAGTCAATATTTTATTCAGAGAACATAGAGAACATATAACATGTTTAAATTTGATTTGACATTATTATATGGGCCCCAGAATACTTCCAGAAACCACTGTCGGTGAACACAATCTGCCGTGCCATCTGCAGATGCCAATTAAAGCCCCGTTCACACCAAGCACGATAACGATAAAGATATAATTCTAAAGATAATTCTTAATGTTAAATAATAGCAGCGTCTACACCACACCTATAACGATAAAGGACAGAGAAACGATATAGTTAGGAATCATTTTCATAACGATATATCCAGCTGATGAATGATAGAAACATTGACCACCAATCAGAATCAATCCTGCTATCACAGAATTTAAAGCGGAAGACGTGCTTGAGCTTAAAATAAACAGACAATATTGTTCACTGGTGTGGACACAAATATAGTTATCCTTATTTTTGTAGTTACAGTATCATGCTTGGTGTGAATGTTCCTTAAAGCTTTAGTGCAAAAAGGAAGCCATATGTAAACATGGTCCAGAAGCGGACTAAGTACCTAGCTTGACCCTGTTGTACATGTCGTAACTGCAGCATTTCTCCACTGGCGTTCAAATAATTTTAGCATATAAATAAACGGCAACAGATATGTTCTTCAAATATTTCCTAGTATGTCAGTGTCTGGCTGTGCTGGTATGTGTATGTATGTGCTGGGATGCTCCTGGTACTAACAGCTCTGTGTGCGGTCTGATTGATGAGCCTTGACTGTGTGGCTCCTCTCTATTTACCTGCTTCAGTAAACAGAGTTCCATCTTTATGGAGCCACTCACCCAGATACAGAATGGGCTTGCGTGTTCAGCTCCATTAAACGGACTCATCCCTTGAGTCAGGTTTATCTGGCCCAGCACAGGCGGGACATGTGAGTAAACCTTAGCTGGAATGAATGTTCTTGACTTGGAACATATCTGACACCCTCTGGATAAGTCAGTAACTACTGTATGTCACATTACTTCAGTTATTAGATTGGTTCCATTAAGATCATTTTTTTATGCAAATGTGTTTGTACAATGACCACCATAGTGTCGTTCTAAATCCGTAAGATTTTTGTTTATCTTTGGAACACAAATTAAGATATTGTCAATGAGCCCCTCTATAGACAGCAATACAACTGAAACGATCCCAGATCCAGAAACGTAGAACGTAAAAACACCAGTAAGAAGTGCATGTGACATCAGTGGCTTAACTTAAGTTTTGCAATGATATGAGAATACTTTAATTTTTTTTGGCACACAGAAAACAAAAATTACATCATATACTCAAACATTCTTCTCCTGTGACTTATGTCTTCCTCCGTTTTAGAGAACTTTCTTCTAAGTGCAAACAGCAGCTATTCCGCATATGTACACGCTTTCCCACGGATTTAAACAAGGCTGATTACGTCAAATACGTTAAGTCACGAGAGAAGAGAAAATTATGTTCATTTTCGTTTTATTCGCGCAAAAAAATATTCTTGTAGCATTGCAAAAGTGATGTTGAGCCATTGATGTCCCATGGACTGTTTTACCAATGTTTTTGCTTCTGTTTCTGGATCTGGTTCATTTCAGTTGTTTTGCTGTCAATGGAGGGTCAGATGGCTCTCTGATCATCAAAAATATCTTAATTTGTGTTCCGAAGATGAACAAAGGTCTTATGGGCAGTGTTGGGGGCAACGCATTACAAGTAACGCAAGTTACGTAATAATATTACTTTTTCCAAGTAACTAGTAAAGTAACGCATTACTTTTAAATTTTAGAGTAATATAACTGAGTTACTTTCTCAAAAAGGTAACGCCAGTAACTTTGTTTTCTTCTTTATTGACTGACAAGTCTCCTGACCTCATGTTGGTAGAAATCTGAAATACAGAGCATTGTGTGCTTTATGTGAATACTAGGGGTGGGCATAGATTATTATTTTTTTTAATCTAGTAGATTAAAACAGCTCATTTGAATTCTACCAAAGGGATCCAGAATATGACTGTGACAATATAACTATTGTGCTTCATTGTTTTTTTGTTTTTGTTTGTTTGTTTGTTTTTTGCTGTAGAGTATTGAACTTTCTCCTGTATTCTACTTTACAGATGTGAATTTACTTTTGGTCCCACTTTACATTAAGTGTCCCTAATACCTGTGTACTTCCATAGTAACTAAATGTGTATCTAGTATGTAACTACAGTGTAAGTACACATTGTTACATAGTATCTACAGCTGTAACATTTCTGTAACTACACACATGTAACAACCCTCAGAATGGTGTGTGTAAGTACAAATTTGTAACAGGACATTGGTAACAACACTTTTTCTCTTCACTAAGTGGTCATGTAACAGGAATTACATAGCTACATTTTGTAACAGCAGTATGTTTAAGAGTAACTGGATCAGGGGGTGATCAGGGGGTGTAGTTGGGTAGGTTTAGGGATATGTAAAGTGGGTGGAGTTGGTGCACCTCTGTAATACCAGTGTATATACATGGTAACTCCTCAGAAACTGCCCACTTAATAAAAAGTGTAATATTCTGGACACCAACCACAATTTATATGTAAAGCCTAAATTACTGCCTTCTGCTGTGTGTAACATCAGAGTAATTACATGCTACATCCATAGCAGTTGTCTATTTAATATAAAGTGTAACACTCTATTTACCAAAAAAAGTGCTGTTAGTCCTGTTACACATTTGTACTTTTATTACCAAAAATTGTTGTTACCAATGTCCTGTGACACATTTGTACTTACACACACCATTCTGAGGGGTTGTTACATGTGTGTAGTTACAGAAATATTACAGCTGTAGATACTATGTAACGGTGTGTACTTACACTGTGGTTACATACTACATGAACATCTAGCTACTATGGAAGTGCAGAGGTATTAGGGACACTTAATATAAAGTGGGATTTAGTTTTTCCCCCCCAGTGTATTTCTTTTTCACAACAAATCTTGCTTCCATCTTTTCTATATTTCTGTGGAAACCAAGATAAGCAGATGCAGAAATAGATTTTAGCATTATATTGTTGACAAACCCTGCTATAGGGTCTCCAGCACTGCACACAAGATATATGTAGATCAAAGTCTGATGCAGATCAGAGTTTGAGCACTGGAAGAATTGGTAAATTCTTAGAAACTTCACGGAAAATGTTGGTCACCTGATCACTCGCTGATTATTTCACGGCTTTAAATTGCTTTAAACTGCGTTCTCTTCCGTTTAAAAATCTCTCTCTCTCTCTCTCTCTCTCTCTCACACACACACACACACACACACACACACACATATATATATATATATATATATATATATATTAAAAAAGCAATTTCTGATAAGAATGAAGAATTATGTCTTAAAACTGCAAGCCACTAAAATGTCTAGCCAGTCACAGTCAGTCATGTTGTGTGAACTCGCACCATAGACAGGGCTTCCCGCTGGCTTTATCCCAAAAGTTTTGATGAATTAAAACTCTCTTTTGTCTGGGTCAGCTCTGGCTTTGGTCTTTTAATGAGGATATCACCAGTAGGATCTATTTTTGGAGGCCTTTTAAGAAGACTAATGAAGAGGCCGTTAGGTTTAGCGTACCATAATGAGGTACAGATTGTCCGGGGAAGCTTTTGATGAAAACGCTTTTCTTTTTCACCGTTTTGTTCTGCTCCTAGACGTCTATGAAGATTCAGCGTAAAACAAATCCAAATCTATTCTGTTTTCATATTGGCGGTTGATACATGGTAGCCTGCCAGAATCTGTTGTACTATAATATGACAACTTATTAGGAATAGGAATAGCTGCTCAGAGTTGTTTTGAGCCCAGTAAAAGCAGGTGTTGAATGGCTGGCAGATGAAGCAGATTCATGCAAATGCACATTGGGTTCCCACCAGTGATGGATTTATAATCAAATACTAATTTAGCCATATTATGCTGTTGGAAATTCATCTTTATGCTGACTTTATGTTGACTTGTCTAACGTATTGTGACAAAACCAGATGTGTAAATCAATGCAGCATCAGACAAGTCAGCCTCTAATGAGAGGAATCGTTTAAGCTTCGACATGCATGCAAGAAAATCACTAAAATCATCAAGGAAATGAACGGTGACCCTTTCGTCATTCACCGCTCTCTATCCTGCATCCTTCATCCATCTCTTTGTCTCTGGGGGAGACCGGTTAGCCCATCTTTCTGACAGCTTTTTAATGGCCACATAAAACAGCAGGATCTAATAGCCCACCGGAACTGGGTATCTGAGAGCCCCTAACAACTCCCATATATGATTTCAAGAGGTCACACAGAGGGGAATTCAAAGCATCGTATTCCACAGAGAGACAAATTAGGTACGGATGAGAAGAAAATGCATTCATATCCACTGAATCATCAAGCCTCTCTAAAGCGGCCAATTTAAGTCAGAAGCCAGTGGATTAGATGTCTTACCAGAAATAAAAAGGGTCAAAGACTGTCCAAGATTATTAAAAAAATGAATATAAAGAGAACTCTTTTTAAAAATGCCAAGTTCTTGGAAATTTTGGTTCATGATAAAAGCTATTTATACAGTTCTAAAAATATTGACTACAAATGTCAGGTTTTGCAAGCGTAATGTAAAAGTTACTAAATATTTGTTTTTACCACTATAATAACACATAACATCTATCAACTTTTCTTATAAGTTTGTATGTATGAGGTTCTATAGGGAGGATCTGTGATGTGATTTCCTGTTATTTATGTACTAAATAAAATACACTGCAATTGTACTCTTAATATACTTCAGGTACACTTTATTTTGCATTTGCATAGGATATTATACAAAGATCATACAATTCTCATAATTTTGAACTTAATGTTAAGAAATGTGCATTGTGCACAAGTAGTATTCACTATAGAGTTAAAATATATGTCACCCAATTAAGAAGATGACTATTTGGCAATGCATTGTGAATTCCAGATGGAGAAAGGTGGTCGGTGACTATGACAGCATGATAGACAGGTGAGGAATGTCATTCATTCTTTCTGATACAACAGAGAGCTAATGAGCTCCATAAATTAGTAGTGTACCCAACAGAGGACAAATCAATCATGACTGTGCTTGAGTTATCCGCTTGTACCACAGCAACTTGATTCAACCAATTCAGCAGCCAAATATAGCTTGCTCAATCAAACTAAAGAACTTTCATCATAGCATTTTACTAAACAAAAAAACAAAAAAAAACAAAATGCATTAAGTAACAATGTCAAAAAAGTTCAGGTTTCTTGCATATCCAAGCAGACAAATGAAATCTGGAGGCTTAGCTTTTCTGAAATAAAGAGTTCATTAATACACTCTGCAGCTGTCTGTATACTGGCATAGTGTCAACTTTTTACTAATTGCCCTATAACTGCAGATTAAGGGTCTACGAAGTGGCCTGCCGTTGCAACGGAAGGGATTTGGATTACAAACGAAAGTCACAAAAGGCAAATGATTTTAGGAGAGGGTCATTATGCCGGAACAGCAGCCGTTAAGGATTTGCGTCATCTGTTTACACAAGGCCAGGAGCTTACAGGATGACCGAGAGAGAGAGAGAAAAAAAAAAGGAAAGAGGCAACAGGCAGTTGCTGGTGGGACAGGTGGGACTTTTTTTTTACTGATCAGGCTACAGTAGCAGCAAACTGAATGAAGAGGGACCGCTGGGACATGCACATGGAGAGCAGGTGCTAATTACTGTAGCTGCACAGCATTGATCAACTTCCTGTATAACTATGACTAAAACATGGAGATAGAGGCAAAAATGAGACAGATGGAGGAAGGAAGAGAATTTTGGAAAGGGAGAGTGGGCAAAAAGAAGGACCAAGGGAATTATAACAAGTGTGAAACAGCATGCATCTCAAAAAGGCAATAAGATACAATTAGGCAACAAATAGACGGTGACGCACAAGTCTGTCAAATCTGAAAGCATTTGTAGTTAAAAAGCAAAAGAGGATACAAGACAGATTTAACTGTGCTGACTGAAGTGGATCTTTAAAAATCTCTCTGCTAAAAAAGAAAGAGAAAAAATAGGGGGAAAAAAAATAAGGAAAACAGTGCTACAAAGGTCTCAGCTGCTGAAGTATCCAGCCAAACAGCTGGTGCCAAGAACAAGGTTGGATGACAGAGTGTTTTCAGTTTAGACTGGAAATGTGCCAATCCGGTCCAACCTCACTCAGGGACTTGCGCCAACCAACAGCGAAGGCCTTCGGTAAGATTATATAACTCAGTTCCATTGGAACAGAGGCGGATTCAGACCTCAGCTCCACAGAATGAAATTATATGCTTTTAATTTACAAACCCCAGTACAGTTTGGGCAGAAAGCGTTCAGCCCAAATACGCTATAAAAAGCAAAGAACACAACTCCCACCATTTGTGCCCTTAGAAAAGGAAATAACTTTCCTTTCTTTACTGCTTTTTGTGGTCAGTCAAAAAAAAAAAAAAAAGTGAAAGGAAATATCCTTTCACTCCATTTACCAGCTGACTCTTTGAAAGATAAGTTAATTTATTTGTAACATGGGAATAATTTACAAAGAAAACAAGCACTAGGACTTTTTTAGACTCTGCAGAGATTAAATTATTCTAAAGATAAAGTGCAGACGATTGAAAATCACCGCAATAATAATCTCAGGAAGCCCTGAAGCCTTCGTGACCCCACACAAAGACGTTATGCATGCTAAATCGCTCGCCTTCATCTGTCTAGCCTTCACTCCCGTTCCTCAGTGATGGAGCTGCTCACAGACAAATTGCTCTCCTCCTGCGTGTTTCTCTTTGAGCCACAGTGGAGTTAATGAAAACGGCACAGCATGGCAGCCCCAACCATCCACCAGCAGACCGCCAGAAATGATTTCCAGCCTTACGGCATAGTTGAGCTCGGGCCAACCTCCCACTAGAGACGAGCTACAGCCATCGGCTCAATGTACAGAAATAACACTGGTCCTACTTGTATGTTTAATGCCCCAGAAAAATGCCTCATTCATTTAGTCAGGCTTTAAATCACTGCTGTAATGTACGGTAGGTAGAAGCTGTCCTCAGTGTAGGTCACGTAGTAGCCAAGCTGGAGTCAAGTACTTTGACACTTACTGATTTTTTTCTTTTCTCACACACTGAACAGCTTATTCCCTTATAACTTGGTCACATACAAAAAGAGAAATTGACATGATTCGCGGTTTTTAAATGGGTGACTACAGAATAGTGATATATTAACCAGGCCGATTGATATTTGGCATAAATAACTGTACCTGTTTGTCTGCTTAACAAAAGTGGCCATTGAAACTAGAGTTCAATATTTGATTTACATCTTTTTTACACTGTGAAGTGCATAGCATTGATTATATCGTTACAATGTCACCTAGCAAGTGTTGGAAAATATTTCGAAAAAAGTTTGTAACCAGGCTGTTTTGGTCACCGTTGACCTCCATATTAGAAAAAAAAAATTGCTATAAAAATCCAATGGTGACCCAAAACAGCCTGCTTACCAAGTATTCATACCCCTTCACTCTTTTTTTTAATGGGATTTTTGCCTTTATTTGACAGGACAGTTAAGATCAGACAGGGAAGCTTTGGGCAAAGAGAGAGGGGTAGGATCAGCAAAGAACCTCAAGATGGGAATCGAACGGCATACAATAAAATGTTTAAATGACTTTTTTTCCACATCATTCTACACTCCATACACCATACTGACAAAGCAAAAACAGAATTGTCTGTTTAACAAAAAAAAATAGAAAAAAGAAAAACTGAAATAGTACATTGCATAAATATTCCTTAAATAAATATTTAGCTGAAGCACCTTTACAGTCTCAAGTCTTTTTTGCTTTATGGGTCATTGTCCTGTTGTAAGATGAACCTTCTGCCCAATCTCAGGTTGTGAATGTTCTGGACTGGGTTTTCTTTAAGGCTATCTCTATTTGCTGCGTTGTGCGTTCCTTTTATTCTAACGAGTCCCTCAGTTCCTGCCACTGAAAAACAGCCCCACAGCATGAGGCTGCTCCCAGCACACTTTACTTTTGGGATGCTACTCTGCAGGTGATGAGTAGATTCATCAGACCAGAGAATTTTGTTTCTCACAATCTGAGAGTTCTTTAGATGCTTTTTTGTAAATTTCATGTGTCTTCAATAAAGAGAGCACTGAGTCTTGCCACACCGAAATAAAGCCCAGATCGGTGGAGTGATTTAGTGATGTTTGTCCTACTGTAAATTTCTCCTATCTCCACATATGATCATGGAGCTTAACTAGAGTGACCATCAGGTTCTTGGTCACCACAGTAACCAAAGCCTTTATTCATCATTTGACACAGAATGACACGAAGATGAGTAAATAATAACAGAATATTCTACTCTATACTTTTCCTTTTTGGTTAAAACTATAACAACTAAGGAAAATGTGGCTATAGCAAAGACTGCCAGACTTTTACAGTATATTGTATTGGGTTTCAGTGTAAATAATTCAAAATTAACACATCAGCAGTCAAAACATGCTGAATTCTGTTTCCTAGCCATGTCATTCCAGACAGACCCTTTTTCCTGCAGATACAGATTTATATTGAAAAATGACAAATGCCGGGTGGCGGATATGTCCTAGTCTCGCCACAGAGGTCATGACCAGGATATGAATGCGACAAAATAATTACTGTGAGCAACTGAAAAGAAGGAAGCTGTAAATTACCCCTACGCTTTTAGAAAGGCAGGGATGACGCGGCCATTACCAAAAGGTTGTGATATGGGTTAATTGCTTTCTCAGTCCAAATGATGACACCTCTAAAGTAAAGTTTATCTGCAACAGCTGTGGCTGATCTCTTTCCACGCTGAAGGGGTAATGATAGGGTGCAGGGTGAGAGACATGTCAAGGGTCATCCTATGTTTTCACCATTCCCTATCATGACCTAAAATCCAAATTAATTTCAGTAAAGCTACATGTTATTTTTAGTTTATTAACCAAAGATGTATGAAGCTGTGAATCAATCTACGTAGCTTACAGAATTTTAATTGGAATACAAAGGTAAAATATTATTATGTAAATTTTTATGTGACCTGGGAAATAATCTCTTTCAACTCAAAGTCATAGGCTGAGTTCCCAAGAAATGCTTGAATTGATAAACAGTGTATCTTAAATGCAATCGCCATTAGTGGATAAATCTGGCAAATGTGTGAATGTAAAGACCCTTGCTTTGTAAACATACACACACACACACACACACACACACACACACACAAACAACGAGTTCCTTAAATAAGCAGTCACTCTTGGTCACATCTCCACATCGGATGAAAGGTTTTCTCAGGCATGTCCAAACAAGTCCTCCCTAAAGAACAATACTGCAGAGGGATTTATCCTATTACTGATCTTTGTTTACATCTCTGCAGAATTAGCTTCATTACATCCAGTCTCAAGGGATGAAAACTAGAAGCATGAATATCAAAGGAGTTTTGCCAGAATTCTTTAAAATATCCCTTTGGATGAATACAGGTAAAGTTATTATAATATTCTTACTGTCAAACAAACGTTAAACAGACATTTTAATTGACATGAATACATTTCATAAGAAGAAAGACAGTGGATTGATACTTGCAAACTGGAAATCAAAATTCAAATCAAACATAGTAATAAAAGCACTAAGGTGTGATTTAATAAATCATAATTAAATATATTAATATAACTGATTTCTAAAATAAATATTCTAATTAATGAAATACATTTCTTGAGTTACAAATGAATTATGCTTATTGCTTAATATTTTAATAGTTAAAAGTCAATACATCAACTGTAGTTCCTTTTCAGGAACTCGAACTGCGTCCAAAAACGCTTTGGGAACGCCTCCAGCGTGACACGCTCTGAAACTGCTATGCCAACGTCCAACGAAGTG
>JAUCMU010000080.1:15248536-15258939 GCA_032275025.1 Enteromius treurensis | reverse complement strand
TCTGTCTTGACCCTGAGCCTGTTAATAAACTTACTGCACATGAACTCGCACGCCTTGCGTCCTCATTGTAACAGGTACTGTAGTTCAGTTAGTTATTGGATTAGGGATATAGAATAAGGTCATGTAGAATAAGTCATAAATATGTGCTTAATTATCAATAATAAATGTCCAATATTTTATTAGTATGCATGCTAAGCAACTGTAAAATAAAGTTTTAATATAATATAATATAATAGTGAAAGCAAAGCCTCAAACACAACACAATGCATGATGTAATGCATATTTCACAACACCTGTGAAACAATGCAGAAAATTGTTCAATATGTTGACCCTATTTGTTACAATTTTTTTCTCATATTGTTTTCCCTCTGAAGTTACTCTGTACAGCTGCCTGTAGTAAGATGTAGAGCTACTACTATAATAATATTTTAAAGGTATATGCTGTAAATCCATGTCACTTTTTTTAGTGTCTCACCTTAAGAAAAAGAAAGAGTGTTTGCATAGTTAAATGACTGCTTGACCCGTTTCTGCCAATGTGGTGACAGAATGACAGAGAAAAGAGCAATAGGTGAGACCATCAATATAATGAGCATTTAAACGTGTCCCATTAAAGCTTAACAGTTGGAATTCTTCTTGGTTGAGCTACCTCAGAACAGAACAGGCACAACCTCTGATGCAAGAGCAGCTCTAATTTCATATTCATCACACATATGAAATAACCAAGAATGAAACTGACAGATGATAGTTCAAAGATATTATTCATGCACAATAAAGAACAGCTAACCTCACTCAAGCAGTAAGCTCTGTAATATGAGTCTGCTCTTGATGTGCGTCTATACATTGTGATACATCTGCACATTAAACAGTGTGATTATTAATGACTGATCAGCGTGACATCCATCTACCCACAGCGCTGGAGTCCCTCACACATGCCTCATTCATCCTGAAGGGGTCAAGCTGTCAGAAATAGGTTTAAGGACCATGCAATGTCTATGACCAGGAAATTAACCATATTGTCATTTTCTAGACACTGCACAAAGAATTACATTCAGTTATTTCTTCATCACAGAGAATGAAGGGATGTTTTACAGTGTTGCTGTGAATATACTGCCATCTACTGAGGCAGTTAATGGTTCAATGACTAGTTCAAATTTGATACAGATCTTTTGTGGTGTTCTTCACAGACATTAGACAGTGATAAACTAACAAATAACCCAAAAACAGTTTCTGTGCATTAACCTGTACTTTAATCCAAGTATGCTGGGCCATGGCAGTGCTATTGTAGTGTTATAAACTGTATATTAATATTTTGCTTTAGCTTTTTTATTTTTAGCTTGCTTATTTTTTAATGTGCTTTTGCTATTTCTTTTATTTACATTTCAGTACTTAAACTTATTTATTTCACTAACCTGACAAAGCAAAAATTTTCATTTTTACAATTTATTTGTTTTTTTTTTAAATCTATGTTTTTCAACAATATCTTATCATTATTTCACATAGCAAAAGTAATTTTAAATATTTGTAGATTTAACAGTAGGCTAATAACACTGAACAACAGCAGCGTTTAAGGGAATGCATTAATATGAATGCAACTGTTGTGGGAGGGGGAAAAACAATGCACATCACCAATTATTATTTTATACCAATGTAAAGATCATAAAGCAACATTGCAATTATTGTTCTGACAGATTTAATTAGCCTAGCTACTGACTTCTTGCGTCACCTCACAATAAAGGGGCAAAGTCTAAAATGGTTGTTTCTAAAGGTGTATGCCACTAGATGTCAGTCGTGTCTAAAAAAACAACAACAGATAAAGGTGAGCATAGCAATATTTTCAAAATTATAGTTCAAAATTGAGGAGAATAAACTTTTTTTGTATTATTATTATTATTCCTACCATTTGAGCATTTGCCATGAAATATCTGTGAAAAAAAGATTATGACTTTTGTATTACAAGTACAGTTGTAAGTATTACAAAATGACAACGTGTTATTATTAGTGCAGACCGCATAGTAGCTACATATATTTTGAAAATAAAATGGCCTGTAATAAAAAAAGAAGAAATAAGTAAAATCTGAACACTTCATATTCTTGGTATTTTTTTGGAACATTGTATACATTTCTATTTATTAGTTTTTGTAATAATAATAAAAAAATGCTTTTGTAATAAACTTCGTATGGCCAGTAGCCTATGTGTCATTTGCAATTTGCTTTTAAGTTTATAAATCCTTTTTGCTTAAGCATAATACTATTTGTTTATATAATACTATTTTTATTTATGTATTTTATTTATAATACTATTTTTATATATAATGCTATTTTTTAACATAATACTATTTTGAAAAAGCACCTAAACATTTAAGAAATATGCATAAATATGCAGTACCGGTATCGGTATTGATTTCGCTAAAATTGCGACAAAAGTATCGGTATCGGTCAAAAAAGTGTGGTATCGCCCATCCCTACCTATAAAGGCTGTGCCAAAAATAGGAAGTACACTGAAGCGAAGGGAGTGGCTTGAGCAGCAGTCTCTCTGTCCGTCTACCTGAGTCTGAGAGCTGGACTTTGACTGGGGAACTTTAAGGAAAAAAAACTAGAGCACAACTTTGCAAGGTTAGTGAGCAATTTAAATGAATGCAGGGCTGATGGTAGTGGGCGAAACATCGCACTAGCTTTTATTTTACGGAATAGTCACACCGAATTGTTAATTCACTCATTACAATCACAAAACCTTACCGTATATTAAAGCATAATCCATAAGTGTCGTAGTATAACGATATAATAAGCTTAAAATACATAATTGTATATGAAAACACTTCTACATGCATTTACTTATGTATAGGCTATATGTGTTTTGGTAGGGCAAGTCTGCGCAGGTACAGTTATGTGCACGCGCATTCCAGTGTCTTTATAAAGCGTGTGATGAGTCTTTCCACGAAAGCTGCTATCGAGGATTTAGTAGCGAGGTCTGCCTTTACTAAGCGTTTATTTTGTCTTTAGAAGGAGCTGTCTTACTAAGTAGTTCACCCTAAACGATAACTCCAAGGGAATAGGACCTCAGTATTTGGCCAGTTTTGGGTGAGGAGAATTATGTTCCAGGAAGCCTCATGCAATTATATAATTAAAAGCTAAGCATTATGTAGGTGCATGTGCACTTTATTGCCTTAGAGATGACAGCGAGGGGGGGAAAGGGCATCAATACAACAAATACATCATTTAATCACTAATAAACGTCTATGAAAATGTTAGACACATAAAAAAAACTACTTCAAACTGTAGCATCTTTGTTGTTTTGGAATGTTATGTTAATATACTTTCCCGCCACCCAGGTAAATCTAAACCTGTTTTAATAGATACTGTAGGGCTCCTCCCTGGAGCTGGTCCTGTTTTCTCTTTGTGCTCTTTGTAGCTCGGAGCTGGTGTTAGCTTGCAAAAACTATAGCCTCTAGAGGTCAAATCCCACATACTTGTTATCTGTGGTAGATTAACCATTTCAGAACAAGTCAATTCATTCTGGTTGCTACACCGATGACTGTTTTCTTAAACTAACCAAACTTTAAGAACAATGTCAGCTTTACTCAAGTGTGACACTGACACTTTAGCCCTGTCTAATCAAAGGATTAGTCACTTAAAACAAGACTTAAAACCAACACCAAACAAAATTGACATTTATTCTTGGCATTCTTGGCACATTTTAAAATAGTAACAATAAGGGATTACAATTAATCTCATATTATTTAACACAAAAGGTTTTGCCATATGCAGGCATTGCAGAAGGTAGAATAGTCGTGCTTGAGTAAGTTAAAAAAGACATGTAGCCTTACTTCTAGGAATTCATTGCCTCAGGCAAACAACAGAGCAAGACAAGTCCTAAAAGGCAATTCATGGGCTCGCATACATACATAAACTAGCATCTCGCTGTGCCTTTAGTTTTTTATATTTTAGACCCCATTTATCTAAACAACATAAAACCACACTGCAAATAAATCTATATTGTTTTAGCACTGCATTCCAGTAAATACAATCACATGGGTGTGAGAGATATAATTATTTGAGCACACAAACACAACCACTGTGAGCAAACAGAGTGTAAACTTTGTCCTAATGGATGAATTGAAGTAGGTATGTGAAGGTTTAGGTTGTGCATATGGGTACGGCATTAGAGTTTTTAAATGTATTGTATTTGTATACTTCCTAATTGCTCATGCCAAGTTCCCTTATTTTTTATGTCTAGATCTGTGCCATTATCTCACACTCACCTAAAGTTATTCTTTAAATACTCTAATGATTGTTACATTTGACAAATCTTAAAATGAATATCTATGTTGTAAATGATGTTGTGATGCATGAATGCATTTTTCACTTTTAAAAATGACATGCTATTTGTAATTTATTTAGACAAAATACAGTAGTGCAAGTGTTTAAAGTATTATATACATTGCCATTAATGGAAAATGCCTTAGCACATGGTTCAATTAACTATAAACCCTGCTCTTGTGTTTCCAAACTGGCCTTTCTACCAGATGAGATGATCGTGTAATGGTGTGTGGATATCTTTGAGGACATGGCGAGTGATGCAAGCACCCTTTCCTGGAAGGTACCCACCCAGGACTGGGATGGGGGCATCAAAAGCCCTGACCTGGGTCCTGTTGGAGATGGCGGTCCTGTGAAGATCATCAAAGTGTGCTTCAGCAGTAGCACCAACCTCAGCAAAAACTTCAAACTGGTCAAATGTGACAGCTCATGGCAGATGAAGGTATTCATACAGTACACTACTGCTCGAAAGGTTTATTCAAAGTGTCTCACGTTCACCAAGTATGCCAAATGTTGGAATGCCTGAACACTTGTTTTTTTCTCATCCATCAGACTATCGTCCAGTCTATTCTGATCAGCGGGCGTTTGGGCCCAAATGTGCAAAACCCAGGATGCTTTGGGCTGAGGCTCAAACACCTCAAATCTGAGGAGCTCCACTGGCTTCATCCAGACCTGACTGTAGGAGAGGTTGAGCAGCGCTACGAGAGCCATCACGCCGAGGCGGAGTGGAGGTGAGGGAGAATGGAAGTGGTCACTCTTGCTGGCTTTTATCTAAGTTTTTCGTAAATGTGCGTGTTTGTGTTTTATTTCAGATATGATCTCAGGATTCGCTACATTCCCACTGATTTCATGAAGAGGTTAAAAGAGGACAGGACATTCCTTTTGTATTTCTATCAACAGGTCAGCAGACATCTCCAGATTTGCTTTCTGTGTGTGGTTGTATGCTTTGTTAGTCAGTTGATGTAAATGCTGTTTGTCTTCTGGCAGGTGCGTTGTGACTACATGCAGCATCATGCAAGCAAAATTAGTGACGGCATGGCACTTCATCTGGGCTGTTTGGAGATCAGGTAGCAAAAAGCATAGTCTGTTATTGATATTGTCTGATTATCCAGTGTAACTGCAGGACTTCATGACCAGCAACTTATTGAGTACACATTTTCAATGCTATAAACAAGAGTTCTCTCAGAAGTAAAATGAGCAATGTTCAATTATTCAGTAATTTAGCAATTTACATTAAATTGGTGCTTATTTTTACTGAATTGTAAGGTAATTCCAAAGCTTTGCATCACATATATGGTTTGTTCTGTCTTTCAGGAGGTTTTATAAAGACATGAATGCCAAAGGTCTAGAGAAAAGGACAAACTTTGACTTGCTAGAGTAAGTTTAGATATTTTTATTGTTATTATTATTTATTATTTTTTAAAAGTTATTTTTTTTACTGTTTTTTTACTAATATGGTGCTTTTTTTATTTAGAAAAGATGTTGGTCTGGACCTGTTTTTCCCTAAGGGACTTATTGACAGTATGAAGGTTCGATTTGTTTTCCACTTTTCTGGAATGCCATTATTTTATTAAAAGAGAAGTTTACTTCCAGAATGAAAATTTCCTGATAATTTAATTTGTGTGATCCACAATTACTGTATATTTCTTTCTTCAGTCCAAAAATAAATTCCTTTGAGACTGAAAAAAGCAAGAAATGAACATCTTGGATGAAATTCGGGGGAATAGTTAATATTAAAGTTGTAACTCAGTTCAGTGTTTGATACTGTACTGTTAATCAAGACATTTAAATTCAGCATTAATTCGGATTTGTTCGTGATTTAGTCATGTAATTTAATTTAATCTATTTATTCGTGGCAGGGACACGTTTATTTCGTTTTTTTAGTAACTCCAGCACGTTTTTTAAACTAATGCATTTCAATTAGATGCATCTTAGTTTAAAAAACGTGCTGGACTTACGAAAATAACGAAATAAACGTGTCCCTGCCGCGAATAAATACCGTGAGTCTGGGTAGTTTAAATAAATATTGGAAAATGTAGGGATTATATGCAGCTAGCCAGTCAAAATAAAGCTAAAATAAATCTAGATCCTGATAAAATATAATAAATAACATAAACAAGTGGCGGCTTATGAGAGCTTGGCACACAAAAATTCTACAACTAACCTGTAAAATGTTGTTTTTAACAGCCCCGGCCACTCAGGAAGCTCATCCAGCAAACCTTTCAGCAGTATGCATTACTAAAGGAGGACGAGTGTATGATCAAGTTCTTTGAGACCTATGGGGAATTCTCCAACTTTGACGAGGAAATATTTCCTTGTGAGCTAGTGGTAAGTAACTCCAACTTAGGTGTTCAAAGTGAGAGATTTAATGTGCTAAATTGAGTTTACTCTGAAGAGTGCCTCTTAATCTACACAGCAAGGTTGGAGTTTAGCAGTGGATTTAGTCATTGGTCCCAAAGGCATTCGGCAACGCACCAAATCAGACTCCACCGTGAGCAACTTCATACTTAATTTCCAATCTAGTATTTTTATGCCAGTTGTCATTGTCCAAATGTTGTTTCAAGTCCATGCTCGTTTACTCTTCCCCAGGCTGTTTGCCTTGCTGAATTTAAACAGATCCGATGTATCAGGTATAACGCGCAGAGTGATGGCAGAACATTGCTTCTTATCGAAATCGAGGGTGCCAAACAGGTGAGAACGTTCTCGCTACAGTATGAGGTTGTTAAACTTTATATGCACAGTGGCACTCATGTGGTAAACTAACCGTGAGCTTTTTTTTGTTTTTTCATTCATCCCAGCCTCTTTCCGTCAGTGTGGCATCTCTGGCCATTGCGGAGAACATGGCTGATCTGATCGATGGCTACTGTCGGTTGCTTAACCACACAGACTCATCTTTGATAGCTGGTCCGAATAGTAAATCTTCTAAAGGTAAGCCCCAATTAGCACATGCCTGCGAATGTCACTAGTCATTTTAAAAAGAGTCATTTAAAAGAGCTTGTGTGAACTACTTCCAGGGAATCGATCATTATGTATTTTCTGGGATAAATGACTAGACTTTTTCTGAAACGCTGAGAGTTTATGGCAGCTCTCCTCGGCATTTTATGCGTTTTAAAGCATGTCTTTTGTGATTAATGTGGCTTTGGGGATTGTATTGCAAACTGGGATTTATCATTGCTGTCTTAGGTGTGCAGTTGCGCAACTCTCTTCCTGAAATTCCCTCCGGGTGAGTACATCAACATTCTTCTCCTCAGGAGTACAACACAGATTGAATATTAATTACGGAATCATTTACAAAGTGAAATGGATTTGTGCATACCATTTTAGATACTTTATTTCACTGTCCTTATTGCTATCCACTCTTATCTGCTGTTAGGAAGAAGACAGAAAGCTTCAGATACAGCAGTGAGTATCAGACCCTTCCTTGGGTAACTCATTTAGCCAATTCAGACACCCAGCTTGATATTTACTGTGTTATGATAAGTTCATGACAATGTAATAACATCAAATCAATTTCTTAGACTCTGATATATACTGTGAAATCCCAGATGAAAAGCCGCCGCCACCTGGTATGTATGGGAATTGTTTATATATATATACTGTATAAATACGTTCAGAGTCAGTGCCACTATAAAATCGTGCACTTACTCATTATCGTTTGTTCTGAAGTGCTCTTTGTGTTTGTTTCACAATAGTTAAGGTTGGACTGTCCAGGAAAGATATTATCCTGAAACGTATGCTGGGTGAAGGCTTCTTTGGGGAGGTCCATGAAGGAATTTACCAGAAAAAGGCAAGCCGTACACTTTAGTCATGTGACGATGCAATGACTACTAAAATGTTTTTGCAGGTCATATCTGGATTTTCCTTTTACCATATATTTACAATATAGTAAATCTCATTATTGGTGACTTGGTGTTATTTTTTAATAGACTATTTTTAATTGTCTTGGTTAGAATGGGGAGAAGATAAGTGTCGCGGTGAAGACCTGTAAGGAATGTGCACCTGATGTCCGAGAGAAGTTTGTGGGTGAAGCTGGTACGTAAATGAAAGCTTAGGATCCTTGTTATACCCTATTAAATCCAAAAGACGTTTCTGTAACTATGGCTGCTTTTGGAACTGTGGAATTTCAGATGATAAATTATCACAACGTATTTAATTGGTGGGTATACAACGAGTGTGTATACTCATCAATCACTAGAGAATTCTGTCATTGTTTTCTAGGATATCTCAAACGATGTATTAGGTTTAATAACATTATGTGGTGGAAATAACATTTTGAAATATTTTGTATTTTTATTATATTATGTAATTATATTAATATTTAATATATATTATGACTTCTTTGACTTGCTAATGTTAAAATTATAGCCAAACCTTTGTTCATTTTGCATAAGCACAATAAATATGTTTGTATAATTTATGTATAAATCATAAATTATGCACAAGAAAAACAAAAAGATTTCCACAGTATTATATTATACGATATATGAGGAAGCCTGAATTTCAAAGTTTGATTGCTACTTGAAAAAGTGAATGAATTAAACACCATAGTCATTTTTATAAAGAATATTTTAGATATTCTAGATATTCCAGGTGCAGCTAGCATATTTTATTGTGGAGAAAATGTGGAGAGAAAAAAACAATAAATTCACAAATAATCAACTGTTAAAATGGGATTAAATGTAATTGTGGACAGTTGGTCAAAAAGGTTGATGACCACTTTTATTGTCTCTGTGAATTATCTTTTGAAAAACTAGATGCAATAATATACTGATAAATAGTTTCAGATCAATTCACTTTTTAATGACTTTTCCAGAAAATCTGGGTCCCATTTTGAAACATTAATATTAGACATTGTAGCAAAATTAAACAATAAAATATTCAAATCTAAAAATATAATAATGAGTAACTGTATTCTTTCACCTGAATCCAGTTATCATGAAGAACCTGGACCATCCACACATAGTGCGATTGATTGGAGTGATTGAGGAAGACCCGGTATGGATCGTCATGGAGCTGTGTCAGCACGGGGAGGTGAACAACAGCCCAGATGCTGGATGTTATCACTCTTATTTGTATTACATGTCAAAACACGTCTTTTGGAAAATTGCAGGACCAATAATGTTGTCACTATGAGTGATTATTTTGGGGAGGGTAGTAAAATATTATATGTGATAGAGGGGTTTACGTAATGTTAAAATGAAATCAATAAAATTCCCTTTCAGTCCATCGTGTAATTCCATTTTCCAGAACCTCTGTGATTGATTTAGCAAACTCAATTAAACGAATGCCATAGATATGGCTCTATTAACATTTACAGCCTCTGTAAAAGACTCGTAAACTGCTTACAAACTCACAGGAAGTTCACTATTGAATGAATCAACATCACTGCATTTTGTCAAGTACAGAATGACTGGGTTGGTGAACTCAGATGTGTGCATGATTTAATAAACCAACTTAAGAAACCATAGGGTATGAAAAAAAACATCTCAGGGCATAATAAAGCCAAGCTCCTGTATGTGTAATTCTTCACTTTAATAAAGAGGTTTTTTTTTCTTCCTTTTACTATGATAATACTATAAATACTTGTTTTGTGTTTACAGCTCGGAAAGTACCTGACAAAAGGTCCGCAGAATTTGACCAGCGTAACTCTGGTGCTCTTCAGCCTACAGATCTGCAAAGCACTTGTTTACCTACAAGGAATGAACATGGTCCACAGGTGCAATATTTTTCATTCTTCATTATCCATCTGGTTTATACTATCATTCAAAAGTTTGCGATCGGTAGATTTTAGGTTTTTGAGAAAAGCAGTTTTTTGAATGTACAGTACACCAGGGGTCATCAAACTCGGTCCTGGAGGGCCGGTGTCCTGCGGACGTTTGCTCCAACTTTCCCCAACGCACCTGCCTGGAAGTGGAGTATACCTAATAAGAGCTTAATTATCTGCTTCAGCTGTGTTTGAAAAGGGTTGGAGCTAAACTCTGCAGGACACCGGCCCTCCAGGACCGAGTTTGATGACCCCTGGTGTACACCAAGGCTGTGTTTATTTGATTGTGAAATATTTTTACAATTTTTGTATAATTACGCAAAGC
>JAUCMU010000080.1:15224146-15244945 GCA_032275025.1 Enteromius treurensis | reverse complement strand
CCTGCACTTATCTAAACATTGCCTGTTATACGGTATAATGAACACTTCCTTAGTTGTTGTTTACCTCTTTAGGACTAGTTGCTGCTGTTTTCCCCACCTGTAAGTCGCTTTGGATAAAAGCGTCTGCTAAATGAATGTAAATGTAAGCCTCACCCATAGACTCACTTCTGCGTGGATATGTTGTATTAATTTAATATGTTCTGCTTTTATTTTAACCAGCTTAATGAGGCTTTATGTGCCAGTTCACCAGACCTGGCCAGCCCATGTGATTACCAGTCACCTGTGGACTCAACTAACATCCTCTCCATAACCACATCCCCACCCCGTCGCCGCAGTCTTGGGGTAAAATCAGGCCTATTATTACGCTTTACTATTATTTACAGTTTGCTACAAATTTATTCTTTTTAATGTATCTTATTTATTTAACGTTATTTTTATTTTATTTTAAAATTAGAATATAATTGGCTGTCACATGAGGTTTTTTAAAAATTATTTTAATAACAGAAAGCTTTAATAATCTACTGTATCTAAGCTATCTATGTGTGTGCATGGGGAAGGAGGCTGAGTTCAGTTTCGGGCCGACCAGTAAGGAAGATGCTCAGCGACTGTGGCAGGAAGAGAAGGAGCGCATGCAGGATACTTTGAAGATGCAGAAAGAACAGATGGAGGAGGACACAAAATGGTTAAAAAAGGAGGAGAAGCTTCTGGTAAGGAAGACAGACTATTTACCAAACTCTTATGAATGATAAGATATGTTTGCCTTTATTATTAGTTATAATACACATTGCAAACTTGCTTTTCTGTCTCAGGACCCAATGGTTCAGCAAGACACAAGTATTCCTGAGGTTTGTATTATTATTATTTTTTATTTTTTTAATGTACATTCCTTTAATAACGTTTATTTAACGTTTATGCATCTCATCCAATGCTTCTGTTGTTAATTCCAAAACGTCATTTTAGGCCTATAACGGAGCCTTGAACCTTGATAGCAGACTAGTGCAGTTAATAGCTAAGTTATGAGAGTTATGTGTTTGTGTGCATGAGAGAGAGAGATGTGAATTACTGTATCTGCATCTCTCAGAAGTGTTTGGCTAAAGTTCATTTTCGCCATTGTTACCTCGCTAATGAGAGGTCAAGCTGTTTTTAGGTTGACGTTAAGGATGAAGTTGTCAAAGTAGCGCTAGCAACATTAGCATGTGTTAATGTCTGTGCATCTCTGAGGGAGAGAGAGCAGGAGAGATCATGTGCTTTCTGTACACAATAAAACAGAATTTTGTGTCAAAACATGGAAATGAGCTGTCGTAGTTAACATATTGATTATTATATATATTTGTTTGGCCTGTGTTGTTGAGGGTTTCGGTTACTGTGCTGTTGCAAGACCTTTGAAATATAATAGAAACCGATGGCGAAGTGATATGGAACTGTGCGGTCAAAGAGCTGCCTGCGGTTCCTAGAAAGTAATTGCACACCTTAGAACGTTCGTCAGCCAATCAGATTCAAGCATTCAGTGCCCCGTAGGTTAACATTAGTTAATGCACTCTAACCTAACATGAATGAACATTGAATAGATATATTTGCATTCACTAACATTAACAAAGATCAATAAATAGTGTAATAAAAGCATTGTTCATTATTTGTTCTTTTAGTTAATATGTAAACTACAGTATATGACACCTTCTTGTAAAGTGTCATCCCCTTCTCATTTTATATATCTAGGGTATTTTTTTAATTGCAAAATGTTATGTAAATGTACAACCTCAATAATGATTTTATTTTTATTTATTATCAGACACCTGAACCACCACTCAGTTATGGTAAGTCGTCTGCAGTCAACACATTTAACACATTGCAAATAATTAATTGTATAATAAATTAATATAATATTTGTGCTTCCTGCTATACTGACTGTATCCTGTCTCATTTAAAGCTGAACTCCGTCACCCTCCTTCAAAACCACCCAGAATTGCAGTGCAGGTAAGGACTCGTTTGACACGTACAGTAAGTAGGTTGTATACACGTTAAAGAGCCCCTATTATGGTTAATGAGAAAGTCAACTCAATAACTTAATATACAGTGCACTTTCAGATTTAAAACATTGCTGGATGTTTTCATTTACTTAGAGCTGTTACACACTACATGAAGGCTCATTTTAAATCTGTAATAGGAGCACTTTAAATATTCCTTCCTAGAGCAATGATAGAAGGCTTAATTCAGTCTCATGTGTCTTCAGCCTACACCTACAGCCGAGATGGACCGCTCAGAGGACAGTGTGTACCAGTGTGTCATGGACGTAGTGAAAGTGGTAGTGCAGCTCAAAAATGACATTAACACACTGCCATCTACTGATTATATTTCTCCAGTCAAGGTGACAAAATAAAAGCTTTTACTGTGTTTAAATTGGATTCCGGTTATGAACAATATTTCCATTAATAGCTCCACACACTGTCAATGTAACTTTTTTATTTTGTCTGCAGACTGTCGGACTCTCGTTAAGAAATCTGATCAACAGTGTGGATGATATACTACCAACTCTGCACGTTTCCTGTCGAACAGAGGTAATATTGGCTTTGTTTGAAACTGTTTCTGCAACCTAGTATCATATAATGTCTGTACGTTTTTGTCAAACTTGGTACAAAATCAATGCATTGAAATGTGGTGCTAAAAGTGTGTTTGATCTTCTCCATCCCAACTGAGGTTTTTATAATGAAAGTATAAATGTTTCTGTCAGATCGAAGGCACTCAGAAATTGTTGAATAAGGACTTGGCTGAGCTCATCAGTAAAATGCGTCTGGCCCAGCAGAATGCTATCACCTCTCTGAAGGAAGAGTGTAAGAGACAGATGCTGGCAGCGGCCCACACTTTGGCCATGGATGCCAAGAACCTGTTAGATGCTGTAGACCAGGCCCGAGTGCGCTCAAACTTGGCCAAACCCAAACCTGAGGACCCAAACTCACCGACCGACTAGAAGAGCATCTTGGGACATGCTGACTCACAGCTTGAGTGTAGGACACACTGATACATCTGTGTACGTTTGAAATGCAATAACAGGCCAAAAGCAACACCAATGAAAGTCATGAAATAGAAATTCAGGCAGCTGTTGTACTGCAGTTGTATTATGTCAAGTGCTTCATATAGACATTTATGATTTTGAGTACCAAACAAGCCAGAGGGGTTTTCCAGAAAGCAGGGTTAATGTATACCCAAAACTGGTTGATCTACCCCCCAAAAAATGTGCTGTCTTTTAATATCTGCAACATTGGGCCACAAAATCAGGCGTGAGGGGCAGTTTTTTAAAATTGAGATTTATACGTCTTCTGAAAGCTGGATAAATTATTTTTGGCATAAAAGAAAAATCTGTACTTTTTGGCTATTGCTACAAATATACCTCAGTGACTTAAGACTGGTTTTGTGGTGACTAAAACATTTCTAAATATAAGCAACATTTTTATTCAACATTTGGTGTAATGTACTATTTTTATAATAAAAATACATTATAAAAATGTCATGTAGAGAAAAAGAAATGCATATTCACAATGTGGATTGGGAATATATTTGAGTAAAATAAATGTTGGTTTATGTTATAACAGTGCTTTAAAACATTTGGAGCCTCATCGATAGTGGACAGATGTAAGTGCTGAATATGTAATAAGCTCAGCAGCATGGTTATGTTCAAAGAATTTGTTGTTATAGCTACTTAACCTGAAAGCTAGCTGGTTTTGGAACTGAAAGTTGAGGTTATTCATGAACTATACTTAACCTGCTTTCTGGAAGACCCCCAAAGCTTTTTTGTTTACTTTGTTTCTAGATTTTATTTTAGGAAAAGTCTTGTATAAATGTTAATAACAAAGCTTGCTGAATCCTCTTCTTTACATGACCCAGCATTCATCTTGACATCTTGTCTTATTAAATATGTTTATATTGTAGACCAAAACAATGTAAGAGATTCACATCATGCACAAATATGTAAACATGATTGTTAAAAGACACAGAACAAGAGAGACGGATATGTCTTTATATCTGTGGTGCATTAAAGGGAAAATCCCTCCAAAATGAGTATTCTGTCATCATTTAGCCTCCCTCATGAAATTCCATTCCTGTATGAATGATTTTCTTCTTTGGGATATAAAAGAGGTTTTAAAGAACATTGGTTTTGGTGACTTCCACTGTATAGTTTATATATATGCTGAAAATATCTTGCTCATGTTTTACATTCTGTTTTACAACCAGGACGTTGGTGCCAGGACAGACTTTGTCTCATCTCTTCAGCGTGCAATTTTTGATATGAAGAGTAACAAGACATGAGAAATAGCAACCTCAGTGCATTTATTTGTGTGATCAGTTACATTTCTGTAGTCCTTTCCTGTTGGCACTTCTAATGTTTACAATAATATTTAGAATTATACATTCAAATACAAGCGTTTCCTTAATTTGTGAATTTCCTTTAAGTAACTGACCTAAGAAAATGTCAGGTATTTGAGGCCACATTCCTTATGTCAAACATGCATCTGACCCCATGCGTGATGTTCCCTGGTAGAAGGGGCGTTCTTCCTATACTGTAGAAGCCTAAACGTTAAAAGTCATTGTTGTTCACACAGTATACACTCACTAGTGTGTTTTCTAGATCATGCCTGCGAGCCAGGGTGGGAGAAAGAGTCCGATTGTGCCCAGCAAACAAACAATGATGAACATCCATAGGAAGATTCTGTCTATTACCATAGCAACATACTTCCAGTCCTCTTTTACCTGTTAGAAGAGATAAGACAAATCAGTGAATTATTATAGCAGTAACAATGTTACTAAAAACTATTCCTTTAGGTCAAATCAGGAGGGTGGTACCAGGACAGATTTAAATTACATACAGGCTACACACAAACCATCTGTTTTGTGTTTATTTTTGGTTACACTCAAATACAAGTGTTTTGTATTGACAAACATGTTCCGTTTAAGTTTGTCACGAAGGGTTATCGTAAACTTTGACATTAGCTTAAAAAAACCTTGCTCAAAAGGTGTAGAATAGTTCTGAGAAGGCTGCATGTCTGTGAAAAAATGTAATCTACTGTAGCTTGAAAGCCATTAAAGTTATAGTTATAAGTAAATAGTAAATAAAAAATATTTAAATAAAATTAACAATATAATTTAAAAGTTAATTCAGGATTTTTTAAAAAATATTTTAATATAAATTAATTATAATTTAAAAGTTTATTCAGGATTTAAAAAAAAATAATAATAATACTATTTAGTAAAATTGCATTAAATGGATTAAAAAGGTCAGTAAAGTAAAATATGTCATAGGTCCAAAAAAATTATTAAGCTGCACAAAGCTGCTTTTTAACAATGATAATAACAAATATGTTTCTTCAGCATTAAATCAGCATATCAGAATGATTTCTGGAAGATCAGGTGACAGTAATTGCTGCTAAAAATGTAGCATTGCTATCATAGGAATTAATTACATTTTAACAGTTTTTCAAAGATATTTTAAATTGTAATATATTTTACAATATTGCTGTTTTCACTGTATTTTGATCAAATAAATGCTGTCTGTGTGCCTTTTTTTACCAGTATAATGTAAATTAGTGCTTTCAAATAATTAATCGCAATTAATCACATCCAAAATAAAAGTTTACATAATATTATGTATATATACAGTAAATACATAAAAAATATTATACATTTATAAATAATATAAATTATCAATATCAATATGTAAATATTTTCAAATGTGTGTATTTATATATACATGATAAATATACACAGTAGTACACACATTTTGCGAACAAAAATGTTTAATTTGAATGCAGTTAATTGCGATTAATTATGTGACAGCACTAGTGTTAATACTTTTTCAGTGTATTTTTCATGTTAGAGAAACTGAAAGAAACTTACACTAAAGTCAGCATCTTCTGCTCTCAGGTGGTCTGCTATGTAGTGAACCCCCTCCAGAGCTTGCAGGACACTGGGGGACAGGGGGAACCCCGGGTTGTCTGGCATCATGTTGTCAGGCCGCTTTGTGACATTAACTCTTCCACCAAGCTGCCTGGAAGCCAGGCCCAACTCCAGTCTAGAGGAGGGGCCGAATTTCTGCAGAGGAGGCGGAGTCGAGGCGAGAGGGCAAGGCGAAGGGGTCTGGAGTGAAAGAGAGATGGCAGAGGATAGCGTTCCCAGTTCTAAGTCCTTATAACAGAAGCGTCTGCGGGACTCTTCGTCCCCTCTGAACCAGCTGGTAGATGTACTAAGGGACGCGTTTGCCGAACCGAGCACACGTGACGTCATTCCTTGGCCCTGCCGCTGCAGGAGGAGGAGTTTCTGCCTGCGACGGCTGTCTGGTGCAGGTCTACGCATAAACAACCACCGTGGGATCAAATCCAAAAAGACTGAGTGAACCCAACGGGGCATCTTATGGGTGCTGGGCGAGCGGTGGTGGACGTTAAGCACGAAGACGGTGATGACGATGGACAGGGTGACAAAGATCATAGTGAAGAGGAGGTACTCGCCAATGAGCGGGATCACGAGCGAGGTGGAGGGGATGATTTCTGTGATGAGCAGCAGGAAGACGGTGAGCGAGAGGAGGACCGAGATGCACAGCGTGATCTTCTCACCGCAATCTGACGGGAGGTAGAAGACCAGCACGGTCAGGCAGGAGATGAGCAGGCAGGGGATGATGAGGTTTATGGTGTAAAAAAGTGGCAGACGGCGGATGATGAAGAAGTAGGTGATGTCTGGGTAGATCTCGTGGCAGCAGTCGTACTTCTTGGTGTTGTATGTCCCCACAGCATTGATGATGGCCCACTCGCCGCTCTCCCAGTAGTCTTTCAAGTCCACCGTGTTCTCAAAGCGCTCCAGGTCAATCTTGGCTTTGTCGTAAGTCCACGAGCCGAATTTCATCTTGCAGTTCTGCTGGTCAAAGGGGAAGAAGGTGACATCGATGCTGCATGAGCTCTTGTAGATGGCAGGTGGAACCCAGCGCACTTTACCTGTGTGGAAGAGGTGGGCTTTGGTCATGTGGGTCACCGCAAACTCCCCGTCTGCACTGAAGGGGACAACAACATTTATTTAATCAGATGCCATATTACTAAAAGTGGTGAAATTATTTCTCGCATCATACAATTCGGTAAAATTGATTTTCACATATTTTCATTTGTGCGTCAAAGCGATTAAACCTGGCATGTTTGCTGTTTTTAGTGACTAACAATGAATATTAATTGCATCCACATCATTTTTTTGTGTAAATAATATATTTGTGTTTATTGTGTATATTTATTATATATATATATATATATATAAAGACACACATATACTATTTTGAAAGTATTTATATTTTTATATTTATATAATGTATATTATATTTATTTCATATATAAACATACCATTTTACATAAATATACACAGCAATTATACACACTTTAATTTTGGACATGATTAAACACAATTAATTGTTGCCTAGCACTACTATTTTGAATTATATATATTTTATATGTTAATGTTACATAAAATGAGCATAAATTGGTTCCTTTCTAATTCTCTTTCTAATTCTCTTCAATATCACAAAATAATAAAATAAATCATAAATGCTACATACGTTGAATAAAGAAATCAAATGAATAAAAACACAGCATATTTATTTTCTTCCTTAAATTAAATATACTTTTTTTCCCCTTAAAATTATTAAGTAAAAAGAAGATTTTTCTAATTTCTGTTCATTTACCATGAATTACAGACAACAGGAATATTAGACTTCTGTCCCTTTAAGAGCATCCTGGGTCCAATATACTGTTACACATGCATTTTCTTACTCAGCTTTTTCAAAAACGTCACAAAAACTGTAAACTGTTTCTTCACATCTAATTTGTTAATCACAAAGATGTTGACCCAGGAACAATTTGCACTTGGTAAAATCAGGTTAGCGTATAAGGAAACGATTATTCTTATTGTAATTACTATGTTCCAAACCATTTTACACATGCACACAGTTTGTTTGTAGGATGTTGATAACTGGGTTATTTTAGTGATATGACATACTGTACATTTGTGATAAATAATTGAATTAATGAGGAAACAATTAACAAATAAATACTTGAGTGGTAGATAAGTGGTTAAATATTTAAGCATTTAAGCTTTTATTTCATTAAATGATTCCTGTTTTATGGAGTTTCTTGACTATTTTTTACAGATTTGTCTTAATAATGATTCTGCTGTTAAACAGTGTAGGAACTGAAATCTATGCTGGTGTAGCACCACATTCAAACAGTGGGTGGCAGTCTAAAAAAGAGTGTGAGTTCATTTCAGTTCACTTCAGTGCAACTCCAATGGTATGGAATTGCATACAGTACAGCTTATAGATCATGTCAGTCGTGCACTTGTGAGAACCAACTCAGCATTTAAAACAGTCCACACAGCACTACACAGATAACATCTTACCATCCGCTTTGATTTCTTTGCGTTTAACTTGTGGGGATTTATGAGTGTTTTTTAGCTCGGATAAATTGTTACTCACTTGTTGTACAAAACTATATCCGGGACCCAGATTAGTTCCGAGGGAACCCTGATGGAAGTCACATTGTCGTAGTCTGAAGGCTTCCAGCGTAGTTTATAGTCATTCCACTCCTGAGCGAGAGGCCACAAACGTTCAGGAAATTAAAAACTAAATCACTACAAAAAGTCTGCAACCATTATGCTAATCTGCCATTTTTATTTTGATTATTATTATAAAATCATTTTACTATTTTGCGATCTTTGCTTTAATTTAGTGCAATTTTTTTTTTTTAACTTTTCTGCTGCACACACCTGCTTCAGCCAGACATTTGTTGTCATCATCTGATTTTTCTCGTCCTGTGGAGGAGAAAAAGAAGGAAGGACAGTTGGTATGAGATGAGTCAGGATGCTGGGTTTGCTCCAGCAGAAAGCTTTTGGTTCAGAAAGGTCACAAACACCTTATGATTTTAATCTTCTGATGGACTTGGAGCCTTCAAGGACCATGTACCCTAATTCATCAAGATTCTAAGGTTTTTAGGACCTTTAATATTCAATAGGAGACAATAGGAGAGTTTTTTTTTCTGCCATTAATTATTTATTACTATAGTAAGTATGCTAAGCTTTAGATAACCTTGGGCCAAAACAGATTGCCATAAACTGATCAAGGATGAGCGTGAAGTTTGGCTACATCTAGTTTGTTAATTTTTTTTAATGGATTGAAATGAATAGCAGTCTGAATGTGCAAGCTATCAGGACAAAGGGAAATTTGCTTGAACCTTTTCTCTGATATATTCTTGCATTTATCTCCAAATTATTTGTTTTAAAGCTTTTAAAATGGTCATGTTTACTACCACATAAAATGTTTCAAATAAATTATTAAATGGTGTTTCCACTAAACATATTGATGTTTTCAACATTGATAATAATATGTTTCTTGAGCAGCAAATCAGCTTATTGGAATCATTTTTGAAGCATTATGTGACACTGTTATGGTGCTGAAAATGTGGCTTTTGCCATCATAAAAATACATTCAATTGAATTAAATGGTAAATTTAACTTACCACATCAATCAGCTGGGAAATAGACAAACCGAACTTGACAATGACAACATCAGAGGTGTTTGGTACAGGCCTTGACCACTTATTGTAGCCATCAAACAGCTTTTTGAAGAGTTCATCTTCAGCATGTGAATGAGTCTTCTCACAGCAAGAGACTGCAAATGGAAAAGAAGACATTTAAATTCAAACAGCTAATACATAGATTTGACAAACATACTGCTGCCACTGTATGTTTAGACTTGGGATTTAATTACTGTATTGAAAGAATGTTTATCCTGTATATCCAGTCTATATTGATGACTTTGAAACTATGATACATATAATAATGAGAAAGTGTAGGCATTTTAAATTAATGTTCAACTGTCCTATCCACAACTTGGCATATAAATGGCAGACATAAAGTAAATAACATCATCTTGAACTTGGTTCATTACTGAAGTGCCAAACATTTAGATAGCTAGAGAAGCTGTTTTTGCTTATTCGGAAAGTTTTCTTATAGATTTGAATGTAGCATGACAAATTTTTAAGCAAGTGTGTGAATTTACAGAGCTGGAGTTTAAATACTTAAATGAAGTAATGGGACACAGAGTCTATTAATTTATCTAGGGCTCACTGACCTCACTATTTGCATGTTTAATAGCTAAAACATATAGTATTAAAGCTCTTCATCTGGGGATTAACTCCCATTCATTTATTTAATCATATATAATTACACGCATCATCACTTCTTATCCGTCGACTCTAATAGATTTGCACAAAAAATGTTTTCAGGCAAAATTATTTTCAATTATTCCACACTTCAGCAATATCACGTGAGAAGAGCGCCGTTTCCAAAAATCAGCTGCAGTAGCGTTAACGTTATCTGCCAACTGCAGGTAATTGCAGCCGAAACAGCATCATTTGTGAGTGTTGTGCTGTGTATACCCAACAGTTAAGAAGTTAATACTGATTAAGTTACGTTTTAAGCAACAATTTTGCCTGTTAATTTGTCTGATGTTTATCTAAAAAAACAACAACAACCGTTGCGCATGCGCGACTCGGAGCAAGCGCGTGTTTTCCTTTCTGATTGGATGAGCCTGTTTGAATGAATCAGTTTTAAATATCGCACTAAAACATAAGCCTAGCATTACACCCCTTACAAATAAATATTATTTATAGCTCACACAAGGAAAAACATTTTATTCCATTGCCTTGTGTTTCCATTGTTTTTGTAGCCTATAGGTCTACAGTAAACCGTACACTTATTATTATTATACACAGTTTACACTTGTTGATACTTTTTAACCAGTGCTAAAAGCTACATTGTGTAACCTTTCTATAAAAAAATAACAAAATGTTGTTAATGTGAGAGTGCAAAAAGAGAGTGGCTCTGCTGTGCACTGTAAATAATGAATGTGATTTTAACTGTAAAAACTGTGAAAATGCTATGGTAAAATCCTGTTAAATGGTTAATGGTAAATTACTGTTAAATTTACAGGGAAACCCCATAAACTGACATTCCCAGAATTCCCTGCATTGCATTTTAAATTTAGTTTGAATTTGATGCTTTTTCTTTGAAATAACTTTGTTTCTTCTTATTTTTTATTTTTTATTTTTTTTTTTTTGTCTGTGATGTTTATTAGGGTTGTATGTTACTGTACGTGTAATTTTGTTAAATTAATGTTTATTGCACATTTCAGTTGAATAATTCTTAACATGATGGTGTTTAGTGTTTGTGTGAATGACTCTGAGCACCTTCTTTAATTGTTACTATTGAAGAGCTACTTGTGATGAGCTGTGGTTCATCATGTTCATCATCGCTTTATGCATTTGGTAATTATTAGTGCTTTTGATAGGTACATAATAGATTTCCCTACTTTAATAGATTGATATGTGAACACTATATCAGATATTATGGTGTATTAATAGAAATCATAGTTGCTAGCTGTAAATTTAACATAAAACCGTAAAACAAAAATATATAATTACTGATTTTTCATGGTTTTATTCTGGGAACCACAGCTGCCGATTTTTCTCCGTAAATTTTCTGTGATGTAAATAATTTTTAAAAAGTATATATATATATATATATATATATTATGCGTCAATTTTTTCTTTTTAATAAAGATGAGATTAAAAAAAAGATGTGTGTGGATAAAAATTCTAATAAATAAAAACTGTCAATTTATTTAGTGATTTGTGCTTTGTTGGTGTACATATAATTGGAGTGCATACTGTATAACCCATGCCTACCTCATACCCCTAAACCTACCAATTGCATTACATAATGTATGAACATCAATGTCAATTTTTGTGTGTAAGTAGTAAGCCAAATAGAAACAGACAATTGTGCCACACATTTGAAACTAAAACGCACATTCATTCAACATTCTCGGTTAGAGGAGGCTTATTCTATCTTTTCTTTTGGCTTGCTGTTTATTGCTTACTAAATAGGCATATTCAGATGCAGTGAGAACTACGTAATCGTCTAACAGTGTGATGAATATAGTAAAATTTTATATTACTACTAATATGTTCTCTATTTAAAATGATCTCAAGAACATTGCTTCAAACACCTTATATGTGAGAAGACAATAATTTTAATGATACGTGGGCCAGTGTGGCTAACTGAATGATGACTGATTCTCTTCTTTTTCCAAGAGTAGATCTCCTGCAATCTCTGCACCTTTGCTTGACACCTATGCAGGACAGAGCCTAGACACCATTAAGCCGGCCCACTCATGTCTCATCTCTGAGATTAACACAGAACCCTGAGGACAGTGTTTGCACATAGTCTGTGTCAGGCCTGCTGTTTGAGTGCTGTAGCGTGGCTGGAGTTGCTCTCTGAGAGCAGTCATTTGCTGTGTGGACAACTGAGCTCCCTTGGGTCATGCTCAGCACAATGAGTCACACTCTCAGCGAGTGACAACATGTCATTAACAAGTCAGATTTAGGGTCTGCCCCACAGGGCATTAGCACAGTGGGACATGATATGAGACCCAAACACAGCACAGACTACAGTCAGCGGAGGAAAAGATTTTCTCACCTCTGGCACATTTCTTGCTTTTTTAAGCATATTATGGACTGGCCATGCAGTTCAAAGTTATTATAACTCTGAGGCAAGGACTTTGGTATTTTTAGAAAAGAAAAGCAAAACAGTATAGTGATGATGTAATAAAAATGTTCACCTTATAATAAAAGAAATATGGTTTAAAGAATGTGTTTTCTGTTTTCTCAACATGCATTATTATTGATAATATTTAATTTTATTAATTAAACATTTGAATAAATCATTTGAATAAACTGCAAAATTGCAAGAAAAAAAAATAGGTCAAATTAAATACATTTTAACTAGTGCAATTGTGGAGTTTTCTTACAGAGCTAATCAATAATATTACTATTAATTGATTTTATTTTAATAATAAAAAACTTGATTTGTTTGGGAAACTACATAAAAAATTATATGGAAACATTATTTAATTAATATATTTATAGTTTTGACTAAACAAGGTATATTGCGTTGGCTTTTTTCATATATGGAAGGTTGAAAAACCTTCTTTTACGCTAAAAATATGTTTTAATTTGTTGAGTAGCTTGTTTAATGTTACTGTTTAATTGTCTTCATCGATAGGCTAATAACATTTAGGCTATACAACTTATAGATATTGCATCACAATTTTACTTTAAACATTCTTTAAACATACTTAAACATATTTAAATATTTAATTTACAGGCTGTATATATTTTAATTTTAATTCATATGAACTGATCATTGTTTTGAATTTCCTTGTACACAAAGCCATTATGTTTTCATTGTGGCTCACGAATGAACATCGAACAAGAGCGGAAAATATAGTTTGCATTTCAGTCTATTCTCTGGTAATAGTGCTTTAAAAAAAATTAAGTATAACAAATCGCAGTCAAATGGTCCACATATGGACTGGTTAAGGTGACCACATTGTTTTACTGTTATTGAAACATTGTGGATAAATATTGATGTGACATGCCATGTAACACTTTTATCTGTTTTTCTTGGTTGGAGGGCTTCCCATGGAATCATTTAGTTTTGCGCCGCTGTCTCTTGTTCTTCCTCAGCTGTTCGATCATCTCCACATGCAGGGTTCGTGAGGAGCTCTCCAGTCGAGTGGCTATGTCAGCCACGGTACGCAGCATTTCTTCAAAGGCAAGAGATTCCTCCTTTATTCTTAGATAAAGACATAAAGTGGACACAACATCAGAAATACTTAGAGAAAGAGAGAGAGAGAGGCAAAGAAGAAAATGAACAAGGGCCTCCTTAGGGCCTCAGCTTAGTTTTTCTTGAACCAGGGGCCTCAAAGGGGCTGGAATTCACATTCCTTTCAACTGTCCAGGCTGGTGATGGAAAACCCAGAGGCCAGAATCAAAGTTGCAAAGCATTGTGGTTAGTCTGTGGCTCTATGAGCCACAATCTTTGTTTTTACACTTTTGTTTGTGTTTATAAGCATATTTCTCGTTTATGATCATTTTAGCTGAGAATTTTATTTGGTTGTAATTTTTATGTGCTTATATGTTTTACCTTAAAGGTGTTAATTTATGCAGCCTTGAAACACTCTTGAGCAGGCAATTTCAAATATTAAGGTCAATATATGAACTCTCTATGTATTGGGAAATAAAATAATATATATATATATATATATATATATATATATAATTAATCATATATTATAATTATTAATTAAGCAATTATACTACATCATAATTAATAATTAAAATATATTAATAACATAAAAAATACACAATTAGCAAATAAATGGATCAAAGTGACAGTAAGATTTCTATTTCACATAAATTGTCTTCTTTTGAATTTTCTATTCATAAAAGAATTTAAAAAATTGTACAATAAATGTTTCTTGAGCATCAAATTAGCTAAATAGAATAGTTTCTTAAGGATCATGCACTGAAGACTGGAGTACTGACCTATGAATATTCAGTTTTGTATCACTGGAATAAATTGCATTTTAAAATATATTCATATCGGGGGAAAAAATATCTTAAATTGTAATAATTTTTCATAAGATAACAGATCTTGCTGTATTCTGGGTCAAATGAATACAGTTCTGTAATATTAGTATTATATTGATTAATCTGGGATGCAGTATTTCAATATATTTAGTAAAATATAGATATTTGCAGCTCTCAAATTGTACAATATTGAAACTAAATACTTTGCACACATATTAGACTTTAAGTTTGTAGCCTTAGCATCTCAAATTGTTAAAACCCTTGGAGTTTTGCCTCGATAACAAGAGCATACGACTCAACTCATCTCACTTTTGAATTCCAGCCAAAGTGGCTTGAGCGTCTCCCTCCAGCTGGCTCTCCATCTCCTCTGCAGCTTTTGTCACCACGCTCTCACAGCTCACGTGATCCTCTCTGATCCCAACAATGTTCTCTTGGATCACCTCCTCGTAGCGCTGATCTCCCATCTCTGCTCCTACAAACTGGACCAGATTCTCCATCACTGCCTGGTTGCCATGTTGAATGGCTTTTAGATAAGCTACTTCCTCTCTGAAAGCTCGTAACCGCCTCGACATGACTTGGTTGGTGTGAAAGTTAACATAACAGTCACCACCTTCTGTCTCTGGCAGGCTGTGAAAAACTGGCCCGGTCCCGTCTGGCTCATCCCCGACCGCATGGAAGACCGAAGCGGAGGAGTTTCCAGTGACCGCAGGCCCAGAGATGTCCCCTGATCCCCACTCTCCATCATCACCGCTCTGGCAATAGACTGGCATCACTAGGAGTGTGAAGAGCCAAGTGCCCAGAGCAATGTAAAGCCTCATCATGACCTCTATGACCTGACGGAGTGATGGATGAGAACTCAAGCGATGACAAATGTAAGGTCCCTCTTGAACCCCTCGAAGCTTTTCCACACGATCACCACTGTTGCAAAGCTCTGACCTCATCTGTGAAGAAATAAACAGACACTCAAATAATGTTTTGCTTTGAGCACAGACCAAAACTTCTTCAATGGAAACTATTCAGTATTGTTCAAAAACGTTGAGGTCTGTATGTTTTTTTTTTTAAATGTTTTTGAAAGGCTCTCATGCTGACCAAGGTCACATGCATATTTAATCCAAAATACAGTAATACAGTAAAATATTATTACCATTAAAATAATATTTTTTATTTAAGAAAGTGATTTATTCCTGTGATAACAAAGCTGATTAATCAGCTGCCAGTCTTGCAATCGATGTTTAAAGCTACCTTTTTCACAGACTAAAAGAAAGTGAGGTATAAACTTACAGTTACATTTACTTTTGCAATCTTCGTTTTCTTTGCGATATTTCCTAAATATAACTAATAATTCTTGCAATTGTTAGTTTATGCCTCACAACAAAGTTATTTAAGTTACACTATTCCTTCCTTCCTTCCTTATCTTGTTAAGCATCCCTCCTCCATCCTTTCTCCACCTTTCGTGCCTTCCTTCTCCAGGGGACTAGAGCGGAGTTCGAGCCGGACGCCCAGCTCAGCTCTCGCTCGGAGTTCGCTTACTTTCCGACTCGCCCCCTGGACAGCACGCCAAACATGTTATAGATATCATAGGGAAGCACGCACTCGTTAACAGTCTATTAAGTAACGTTGTAACTACATGTCAACTTATTCTCATTAATTTGTAACTATACAGTACGGTTGAGTAGAATAAGTTGATGTATACAAGCAAAGTTATTTAGAGTCATTCTATTCTATCATTATTTTATTATACATTCTCTATAGATACCAAACAAAACTAATGAAGAAAAATCACATATCTTCCAGTAATTTCCTAAAAACGTGAAAACACGAAAGACAATAAGAGGTCAGAGGATGAAAGAGGTTGCTGTATTTGAGAAACGGTACTGTCTGCCAACTGTACGGTGAATGTTAAATGAAGCAGTAGACTTTTACAGGGTTTTCCGGAGCATGTGGAGGGGGCTTCCTGCTGGTGTGTGAGCACATTCATTTATGTGAGGGCCCTGAGGTGTAGCACATGACCTCTCTGAAAGGGGATGCTGTTTGTTTAGTCTTCCATGTACAAGGATGAGTGCATTCCACCCCCCTCTCTCTTTTTCAGTCTTTCAAAAAAGAAAGTGTAAGCCTGCTCTTCTAGATAATACAATCACACAGGCTTAAGACTCTTTTAACCGTTTTCTACATAGTCTCCTTGGCATCAAAAAGCATCATCTTGGGTTAACCTTGTGTGATCATTAATGTGTTTGATTGGTTTTATAAATAAAAATAAAATGAACAACAATAAATAGATAAATAAATAGTTTTTTTTCTTTCAGTTTTTATCTCCTCTCTGACATAGAGAAGGCTCTTCACCTCATCTCTCTCACGTGTCCAGATGTGACACACAATTTCTCACACAATTTCTTTCAATGTTCTGTCTTACTTCAGCACACTCCTCTCAACATCTGGAAATGTGTGAAATGTGATATTTGTCTTCGAGGGAAGACGGCAGCTCTTTTCCACAGAGTGAGCACTTTTGGATTCTGTGGTAGTTCAGCACGCTTTGCCTAAAAAAATCGTCCTGTGCATGTTCTGGGCAGCATGGCATTTTCATTTTTCTGCTTGCGTATATATATTTTTCGCAGTAGAGCAGAATATCGAATCTGTTGGTTTACCGCAGTCATCTTTTTTTTAAAGGTTTGATCTGTGGGGTTGCATTCATACACACCTGTCAAATCTGTTAGTATTTAAAAAATTTCCAAGAACAAAGACACTATCAATCACTATCAAGCTCTTTTAGTAAAGAACAATTTTAAGGAGTACCGTCAAGAGCATCTCTGCCTCTCTACAGCAGTAATTTGTTGTTCATGCTTGCTGATTGGCATTTGTGCTTCATGGAGGAAGGATAATATCTGTAACTCAACAGACCGACACAGCCTATAATGAACTTCTGCTCTGCTGTGCATGCAAGGATGAAAGCAGTGATTTATTTCTCATTTAGTCCTGAAGCACTTTGAGAAAATGAATTTTTTTGCATGTTTAAAATTAAACACTGTAATGTTTTTGCAAGGTGTTTTATTTTTTTAATTAAGTCTGAAAGTGTCAAATGTATTGAGATGAGAAAAAGAAATATGGAAACTGCTTTTCATGTCTCGGAATGATGAATATTGCTCCTTAAACAAGCATATGCAAACAATATTGTTTGATTTAATGATCAACATTGTAAATGAACAATGGCACAAAAGTCTTGATTTCGCTTCGTTTTGATCCCACGCAACTGCTCGCACTGCCAATCCAGGGCTCGTAATGTTTTACAACGGAGAAAACAATTAAACCTTTTAGATGCTTAAATTATATTATTGGAACCATAAAAGCCTATTCAAACAGACCTTTACGTTTCCTTCAAGAACCCTTTTTAGCAGCATTGTGTCATTTCTAAAAATACATGCCAAACCAGTTCAGAGCTGAGGAAGTGCAGTATCTTTTTTATGATATTCTGTCTGATGCCTACTCCAAATAAAAAGTCACGATTAACCTCGAGTAATAATGCCAAGTGTGTCTGGAAGTTGTCCTGTTCACTCTTATGCTGGAACTCAACCTTCAGAAAGCATCTGCAGTACTGGAAGACTATAGGCCACAAAAGTGTTGCGTATCTTAAACGGTAAGGTGATGTCACCACAATGAAAAAAATGCCATAAAGATATATTTACACCAATCATTAATGAGTCATGCACTCAATCAGTGGTCAGTTTAGACCATGAATGCAGACAAAATAGCTCTGCCACATTAATCAAGACAGGTCTTTCAAAGTAGAAACATGAATAAAATAAACCAGAACTAAAAAAAAGTCAGAACTCACCAGAATCTTCTGGCATGTCACAAGATAGAGCCATGTGTCTGGTCAAAATGTTCAAAGCGCTGTTCTTTGCTTTTCCATTCAGAGGCAGAGAAGTGGAGCACACATAATCAGCCTTTTTCACTTCTTCCAACAAAGTTTGGGAACTTGAAAGTCTGTGTCCCTATTTGGAGACTACTGGAAGGGGAGGGAGTGTTTATAAAAAGAGAGAAACTCAATGATTTCTTTCTTTTGTGGTCAGGAGAGGGAAGGAGAGAGAGAGAGAGAGAGAGGGAGAGAGCAGGAGAAGAATATTAGGGGGAGCGTGGGGTAATCTAGATCACATCTGTGCCCTGATGTCTGATAATGCATGAGAGTTTCGCAGAAAAGGGTCTTTTCATGACCATACCAGATTTTCTCTCAGCCATTCATTTTAATAGATCCTACAAGATATGACTGAATGAAGGGAAAGAAAGCTGTTAAAGCAAACCAAAAGCTCTGAAAAAGTACAAAACATGTTGTTTTCACCTGCTACAAAAACATCACATGAGCTTTTTCAAACCTAGATTATATCCACCATTCACTTTCAAAAGATATGAATATAAATGTGTCTTTGATTTAATACTTCCTCAGGTGTTAGTCCGATGTTATACCATCCTGAAATGAAATCATTTAAGTTCACTGTACAATCCCACTGTACGTCAGTCACTTTGTTTCATTTGTATATTTAGTTTCACGATATTTATAACATAAAAATGACATAATGCAAATTCCAGTAAGCTCCAGAAAACTCACCATGCATTTTCCCCTTGTATCTGCTTCCTCCACTCTCACGGCTGGGACTCTACCCAGGACCCCATATAAAGAGCTTATTCATGAAAAACAGTCTACTTTAGAGAACAAAGCGTCTTGTGGATGCATGAAACTGATCAACACTGAGAGTAAAGACTTTTTTTTTTATTGTTTTGTATTCTGAAAAAATAATCATGGTTTCTACAAAAAATATTACACAGCAGAACTCTTTTCAACTACAATAATAAGAGGTGTTTCTTATTAAGTGTTTGAGCAGAAAATCAGCATATCTGAATAATTTCTGAAGGATTATGTAATGGAGTGATGATTCATGATGTTTTCAAATTAAAAAAATAAAAATAAAATAATGTAAAAAACAAAGAAACAAAAAAAAAACATTCACAATATTATTGTTGTATTTTTGATCAAATAAATGCAAAAGATACTTCTTTTAAATAGATAAAAAAAGAAAACTGCAAACTTTTTAAATGATATTGTGTTCTGTATAAGGATCAAATCTGTTTTATATGAATGTGTGTTCACTGTCAAACACAACAACAGACATGTCACATCTGTCTGCACACACATACATTATACAGAGAAAAACAAGAACAAACACATATGAAAGTCCATTAAAATACTTCCTCGACTTTCTTTGATGAACTGTACCTCGCTGGGTTTATGAAGAATGGGAACAGGACAGAATCATGTTCTTCTCCTCATGGTTTATATTTTGTCATCACTCTGATTGCAAAGTTGTTCTGGCAGTTTGAGAGGTACACTGTTTATTCATTGTGTAAACTTGCCCGTGTGCTTTAGATTTGAATGAGAAATACATATGAATTTCATTAAATACAGTAATGTTCTCAGCACACAGAATTAAACAAATGAAACTATATTATATAAACTGCATTCTTTAAACACAGTTAATACAGGTCAAAAACAGGGCGCTTGCAGATGGAGAACGCTGGGAACATTTGTAGGTCTGATGAAAGATGAGAAAGCCTGCAGAAATGAAGCAATAACATTGGCTAAAAGTTTAACATCAGTGCACAGTTATAATCATTGCTCAAAACAACTAAATATATCATGTTTGGCAGATAATATTATCCAAGTGTTGACATATAGTGAGTCAAGTTGCTTCGGGTTGTATTTTGTGTGTTTACCTGGTCGAGTTCAACTGTATCTGTTTATTGGTGTAACCTGGAATCTGTGACGCTCAATGTTTTCCACAAGTGTGGGCCTTTAATCCCCTCTAGAGAGTAAAAACGTAAAAATGAAATTGTGATATTTTGTAAAATAAAATAGAATAAAAAAAGTGACCTGGTCTCATGAGATCAAGTTGCATAAACCATATCCTTAAATACTGTGAATATAGGTCTTCGACCTAAATTATGCTGCTTAAAGGTATTTTTACAGAAAAACAAGGCACAAAAAAAGGATAAAAAATTATATTTTGCAAGTATCTTTTATGACACAATAAATGTGTCACGGGAGCTGCTGTGTTGCTGAGCGTAAGGCGCTGCAGCGGGTGGTGAAAACTGCCCAACGCATCACAGGGACTCCACTTCCAACTACTGAGGACATTCAGAAAAAACACTGCCTGCGTCGAGCACGTAGTATTCTTAAGGACTCCTCTCACCCCGCCCACAGACTGTTTTCCATGCTGCCTTCAGGCAGACGCTTTAGACTCCC
>JAUCMU010000080.1:15197338-15224046 GCA_032275025.1 Enteromius treurensis | reverse complement strand
CCTCTCCTCACAGCTGTTGCTAGTTTGGTTCAATCATTCAATCAGTACCACCTGTATATAAACCAGTCTGTTTGTCTTTCTAGCACGGATCATTGCCAATGTTTGTCCAATGTTTAACTGTCAATCCTGTGTCACATTCTTTTGTGTTCCTAGTATCTTGCTGTTTGTTCCCGTTGGATTATCTGTAGACTACCTCTGCCTGAATCTGGACTTTCCCTCTGCCTCTCCCCAAGGACTCTGATTACCGGTATTGTGACCCTTTGCTTTTTTTATCGACTCATGCCTACACCATTGTATCTGCTGGCCATCGACTACTGTTATTCTGAGCCTGAGCCTTAATAAATCACTTTTTGCACATGAACTCGTACGCCACACGCTCCCGTTTTGTGACAGTCATCATCTAGCCCGTTGAGCTACCCTCGGATGAGCCCTATTTCAGAAACATGATAGTATTTTCAATTGTAGTGCTGCCTACTTAAAGTGTATGTTGATATCAGATGAGCATCCTACTCATCACAGATTGGGCATGAAGCAGCTGCATTGATTCTGTTATTATCTATGCACTTCAGTGTTTTGGTTAATTGCATGAAAAGCCTCAACTAAGCGCTGCCAATTTCTGTCCATCTGGTTGTGTTTGGTACACCTGGGATAAATTAAAGAGAAAAGAAAAGAGAAGTGTAAAGATGCTTATAAAGGAAAAACAATCCAGTCAAATGGAAAAGAGCGAACATGAATGGTTATTTATAATATATTCATAAGAAGTCAGGTACTCCTAAGGGCTAAATACTGTATTGAATATCGGTCTTCTATAAACACCTAAAGTTTGAGTGTGTAGTCTGCTTTCTCATATCTCTAACTTAATATGCAGAGACAAGCAAGTGAGCCAATTCTATTCCGATTTCCTCAAAATGCTGTTTTGCAATTATTCAGTTTGTTTCAAATTGCTGATCAGCCCAACACATACAGTACTGGCTCAGCCAATAGCCTGATTTCTGGGAGAGACTTTCCATTTCACCAACCAATGGCGAATGGACAACATGCTTGAACCTGCTTAAAGTTATAAAGCCTTTAATGAGCTTTCACTAAAGAAATGAAAGTTCCGTCATCATTTACTCAGCATCATATTGCTCACCCCTTTCTTTCAACACAGAAGAAAACAGCCTTTCATGTTGTTTGCAAGCAAAACCCAACGAACTGAGGTTTCAAAACCTTTAGAAAATATGCAAAAGCACCGTAACAGTATCAAAAGTGAGCTATATTTCAAATCTTCCAAAGCAATTTGATATATCTTTGAAAGGAGAGAGCAAGAGAGAATTAGCAATGTTTGATACGGTCACGAAGTAGGCGAAAGACTTCGGATTCAAGTGCAGACAGTTTATTGAAACTCAGAGGAAATAATGGCAGGGTTGAAGCAATGGCAAACAGGTACATCAAAGGTGAAGACAGTAGAATAATCCAGTTCACATACGTGGGTCAAACGAGGAGCAAACATTATCCAGAGGGGCGAAGCAAAGTCGTAAATCCAAATACAGGTGAGGTCGAGAACGAGGAACAAAGGAAACACGGGGAAATATGGATGGCTGGACACAGGGAGAAAACACAGGGTACATTCAACATTGACCAGCGACTAACACAAAGACATCCAGGGCATTTATACAAGTGACAATGACACTGGGGGGCAAAGAAACAGATGAGCGACTATGACAACAAACAAGATAGGCAGAGACATGAATGAACAACCACAACATTAGACAATGTGGGCGGAGACATGAGTTCATTGATTAAAAAGTCCAGGCATGAAAACAGACACCAAAACACACAGAGTTCATGAGCACTGAAGTGTCATCCAGTGACCTGAGCTGCCACATCCAGCTAGATCATAACAGATACATGAAGGAAATCAGTCATTTGAGTCAGACCTTTTAAAGAAATCAGGTGATGCAGTTTATAAAACAAGTCTGACTTAAGCTTTACATTTAGCAGACTCTTATGTATTTAACAGCTTTCACCCATAACGTTTTTTATGAATTCAACCATAAATTGTGTAAAAGAGGAGCTGTTTTACAAGTGATGCATCAAAAATGCATTTTTTTGTTTGAAAATTGGCTCAATATCTTGGCCAGAAACATTACGCAGTACAATAATACATTGTTTGTACTGGTTTGCTGGAAGCTTTTCCCACAGGCAGTAATGGCAGCACCATATCAAATAGCGGAATGATTCTGTGCTTTTGGTGGGCACCATTCCAATCAGCTTGTGGGCTACAGTCTCATTTGCAATTTGCAAAGTCGTAGGATGTAAAAGTTTGACCCATATGAAAAGTATTCTTTTCTATTAGATGTGGAGCTGCTACTACATTTCTTATTTCTTTTTTTTTTCTTTTTTTAAGTTGGAGTAATATGCGTAAAAGCCCAGCCTCCACAATGAGGAACCATCAGAGCTCTGAAAGAAAAAGAGCTTCAATCTTTCAGAAATAGTTTTTTTTCCCCATTTCTTTTCTCCCACTAACATCTTTCTTTTCATCTTCAACCCCTTTATCCCTTTTTTCCTTTCAATCCCTCTCCTCATTTTTTTGCCTCCTCCTTTCTCTTTTTCCACTCTACTCCTCCTCCATCTCCTCTCCTGCCTTACTCTCTCTCTCTGAACATCATCTATTTTTAGCGGTGGTGCATGAAAAGCCATGCTCTTCCCCCATTTGCATCGCAATGCACTTTGGCGAATTCCTCTGCCTGTATTTCAATAATTCATGAATATTAATTGACGCATATCAGATGTGTCTGAAAATTTCATGTGCTTTATAATGAAGAAAAAAGCTCACCCACATTTCCCACACAGCACAGAGTTTGCTAAATGAGTCATTGTGAGCAAACAAATTGATATTTTTTAAGTTTAATGTGTTAACATGGCACCATAAGGAGCATGCGCTGAATACATATCACCCAATACATCATAGTTTCATCAGTATGTAGAAGAGTGGTCGCTCGAGAGAGAATGAATGAGTGAGTTGCTTGTCACGTTTAGCTACCAGCAGCTGGAAACGGCAGCTTTCATGGGAGGCCCATGACTTCATCATCAAAGTGGTTCTTTTAATGTCACACTCTATCACTATTACCAGGATAAGAGAGAGCAGGAAGTCCATGGGCGCTAGCTGCCTCAAGTCTGATGTAAAACACTGTAATAACTTCCTGTAGTTTTAGTATGGGATATGCATGGGAATTTACAAAACCAAAGATAAAGAGTCTGTGCTAAATACTGTAGCATGTAGGTTAGACTCTCTCACAATCTTTTGGGTTTGATTCTTTAGATTAGCTAACCGCTACTGATGAAAATCAACATGTTGTGGCTTCAAAAAAAAAAAAAAAAAATTAAAAAAAAAATCAGGACTTCCATATTAAAATGCATACTGGCTTGTCACAACTATTTTCCCCCAAATGTAGGAACTTTTTCGCACATGCATCATTCAAACTACTATGACAAGAACTGTCGTTAATGACATCAGGCAGGTGTTGGAGTAATCATTTCTGCTTATGAATCAGTTGGAGTTTTAAATTCATGTCATATAATTACTAATGAACATGCTGGTAATGAGAGCAACTTGCAACCAATATGAGTCAAATGCTTCATATACCTGGGTGTAAGTATTGATGGTGGTGAAGCAGTTGATCACCTTTCCTGGATATCAAAATATGCTTTATTTTATTATGTTGTAATTGTTAATAACATATCAGGTACTGTAGACCCAAATATGAAATTGTCAATGGCAAAAAATCATTGCTTTAAGGGTTAAAGGGTTAGTTCACCCAAAATAAAAAAATTGGACATTACCCTCATGTCATTTCAAACCCGTAAAACCCTCATTCATCTTCGGAACACAAATGAAGATATTTTTGTTGATATCAAAGAGAGTCATCTGACCCTCCATAGACAGAATTGCAACTGAAATTATCCCAGCTCCAGAAACATATTTAAAACATATGTAGTCCATGTGACATCAGTGACTCAACTTCAGTTTTGCAAAAAACATTTTTTGGCAAATAACGTCTTGCGTGCACTATATAATTTCAGAAGTCTAAAATATAGAGCCCAAGTGCATACTGTTGCTCATTTTGGAGCATCACAGCTCCACTACCAACTCACTTTCATTGTGTGGTAAAGAGGAGTCTGGAAACACATTTTACTTTTTGCTCAACTGAAAGAAAGAAAAGCATGAAGGTTCGGAACAACATAAGAATGAATAAGCGATGACAATTTTCATTTTGGGTTGAACTTGAATGTTTAATGTTTGATACAGCTGGCTCACAAAGGTTGCAGCATGTATATTTTAAGACTCTATTACCTCAGTGTAGCAGGCTTCTTGGTCTGTTCCTCTGAGAATTTTAAATTCTTTGGAAAATTTTGCAAATGGAAGCCCTCAAGACAACCAGTTTCCTCCACAGTGCACAAATAGCCAATTCAACGCTGGGTCAAGTTAATCAGCTTATGCATAGAGACTGAACATGGATATAATTTCAACTCAACTTCTCAGCCATTAGATTATGTTTTAAATGAGTTCACAGTTCACATGTCCAAATGTTCTTTTTATTTTGTGAATGTGCAGATATAAGGATGCCAGCAGAAAATAAACTTGCTGTGAAAGGAATGAATAAATAGAAACTTTTCATTAAAGTTTAACATTTTTTTCCAAAACCAGTGTGGTTCCAGAACCAGTAACTTCTGACTCTCTCATGTTTGCAAATGTATTTATAAAAAAAAACATTAATAAAGGATTTTAAACTGTGGCTTATTTCACATGACATTATTTAACCAAGAAACTTCAAGTGTATGTGCATGAATGTAGTTTATTGTGTTTGTCAGGAGTTCTTGTGTACAGTATGTTAAAAAAAATCAGTCAATGTCTGAAAGTATTAAGTATTAATATTCATATATTTATAATACTTATATATTAAAACAGAGATTGTAGTTTGTAAATAAACTTTTAGCCCTTTCAAGAGATGAATAATTAGCTAACATTATTAATATAGTAAATGTAAAAAAGTCTAAAGGCAGGATGGTGTTGACTTGACATTTTCAGCAGGTTTTAGGTTTCATTTCTTGTTGGCCAGTGTCTTGTCAGTTTTTTGCATTCACTCAGGGCTTGATGAGTGTCAGTTGTGGATACAATAAAAAGTGTCCTTACATGTAGAGTTGTGGGCATGCAACATGCACTTTAATAATAGAAAACATTGTATCATCTACTTAAAAATGTACATAATATGCATTAATAAATCTTCCTGTTCTGCGGTAATCCCTGGTAGTAAAGGCTGTTTATTGTGAATAAATGTGGGTATGAAATAGATATGAGATTTTAAGAATAGTCTTATAACTGCTGTGGTGACAGTTTTCCACCAAAGTTTATTGCATTTGACTGCTGTTCTGTTTATATTGTGATGACGGCAACAGCACATTGTCACACAGATGCATGTTCTGCCCTTAAACCGCAAGATCCCAGGGGTCGCATGACCTCGAAACATAGACAGCTTGCAAACAGACTGCTATTCAACATTGTCTCCCACAGTCATTCCAACACAAGATCTGCTTTTCAGCCTGCTTTGATTAAATCTATATTACACTTGGGCATTTGCTTTGATGTGCAATCACAATGTATTTTCATGTATGTCTGCAGTAAATCAAAAGAACACATGCAATTAATTAAATGACTGAGTTCATTTCCTGGAAGAGGATCAAGAACATGTCAACTTATTCAATATATGCATTTTTATTTGGTGCTTAGCAGTGTTATTTTTCAAGTTTGCATTTATCGACATAACATATCCAATTCACAAATCTATGCTTGTGTGAATGTGTCATAAAAAGACAGAGAGACAGAAATGAGAAACAATTATTTAACCAAATGGCAAACAGATGTAAAATAAAATGTTGTCTGGTGCAAAAAGGTGTCCTCAACCACAGAGATCCGACCTTTCAATGCGAGAAAGGGTGAATCTTGTGATACCAGTGTAAATGGTCCTTATTGTACCCTAGTTAACAATCTTTTCAACATCTTTTACTCACTCTTCTTCTCTTTGAGAAAGCCATCTTAAAGACACAGATTCAGTCAAAGGTGACTCAGATTCTCTTGCAGTTTCAGACAGGCATGTGTTGCCATCTGTTCTTTACCTTTTCCTCAGGAACACAGTGAGCCCGGACTGATTAAATTGCTGCCTTCACCTCTGCTGAGTTGAACTAATCTAGAGTTCCTGCAGAGCTTTTCACATCACAGTGATTATTTAAAATGGAAAGAGAAAGAGATATGGCAAGACAAAGTGATGGGGAGGGGGGGCAGAAGATGAGAACACAAGAGCAAGAGAACACAATATGAACACAACAGACTTTGCCAACTTTCTTTAGACAACAAATGGATTATGGGTATTTTAGACACTCACTGCATGTGCTGTGTGTGTAAAAGCTTCTGTTTTCATCACACGGTGATATGCAGAATTACGTAAAGAAAACAAGTAGATCCCCTGCTAAAGGAGGTTTGTTTCTTAGCTTCAGTCATACTAAACTCTCAAAGAAATGTTTTAGGTATGGAACTGCATTTTGGTGCAAGTGTATTTTATAGCCTGTAGCTATATATTTAATAAATTGTAACTTCAATTTTAAGAAATCTGCTTTATGTCATGAAAGTTACTGTAGAAATCCACACTAAATATCAGAGTTCGCCACCATACTCAAATTCCCTGTCTATAAACTATACTCATTCTTTTTTTATACAATAAATTATATTTTACTTTTCTATTTTACTACAAAATGTTACATAATAAGTACAGTATTTGACTTTGAAATTACTTTTTTAAAATTAAATTAAACTTTTCTTTTAGACATTTTATTTTAATTTATATTGTTTATTTATTTTGTTTTCTTTCAAAAACTTTTGGAAAAACCTCAAACTTGACCCCAAACTTTTGACTGCTAATGTAATATTAAACTATTTACGTTCTTTTTCTCTGGTTATGGTTTTTACTGTAGTTTTGTGTACATCAATATTTTCCACAACACAAAGTCATATGAGTATAAAAAGTAAGAGTTTATGGTAAGCACATGATGTAACTGTGACTTTTAACACCTTTCCAAAATAGGTGTTGCATTATTCAGTAAAAACAACCAAACCTATAGGACTTTATCCAGTGCATCTCTGGAAATTTAAATTAAAAAAATAAATTAAAAAAATCTATTCCCTGTATTAGTTTATTACTAAAGGAAGTTGCTTCCTGACAGGGCAGTTTTTATGATTGGATTCTCATATTTCAAAAATGAGACAAATAACAGTGTAATGTGTTTTTGATGATGAAGTACATTTCAGTGCCTCAGGCATCATTTCCCTTGGCCAAGCCCTTGCGTTCTGAGCCACAAACCTTACAGTCTTTTCAGAAGCCCAATTATGCAAAACAGATCAAGCATTCAGGCGTGGCAAAGCCGTTTAAAGCGTTCCACATATCACCATAGGTTTCCTTCGGTTCCTTGGAAAGATTAACTGAGTGAAACAGTGCCTTTAATAAAAAACAGAAGCCAAGAGAAAGACAAGAAAAACTGAGAAGCTGGCCAGTTAATTTGTATAAAAATAAATTATATTCATACAGCCACTTTCCTGCCCCTTTCTTTAAGCACAAAATAGCACGCAAAATGTTTTACATAATGCTGCAAAATAAGTAAGTATTAGGGTCATGTTTGATGTCAAGATCATTTTGAATTCTAACTGGACTTTGTTGTCTATGGGTCACCTTTGATTAATCAATTAAAATCAAAGGTTATTTAATATTCCAATGAGGTTTTCTGTCGGCATACCATGAAAGCTAGCATGCACACACACACACATCCAATCAGCTCTCTCCCTACAGCTACTCATCTGAGTCTATTAGGGCTGTAATTTACTGACTAGCTGAGTACATGATGGTGTAATTTTATGTCAGAAGGTCAAATACTATACAAGGAAGGCATCAATCAAGAGCTGCTTTGGGTTTTTTCATGGTAAAAAACAACAACAACAACAACAACAAAAAAACTAACAAAAGAAAAAAAAAACTAGTGAGCTGCCTAACTACACATAGTTTTTGGTCTTAAGTGTACCTCCAACGCAAAGGCTGTTACTAAATATAGAAAATTATGCTTTCTACCTACAGTATTTTGAACAGATTTCATTGTTGAATTGCATGTAACCCTTTACAGATGAGACAATGCATTGCAATAAGTTTTGTAAAAAATGTGCCTTGTTTTGTAATAAGCCAATCCTCTATAATAGGTGAACACTGTATGTGGAACAGTATTCAACAGTATTGCCAAAATAATTACGGTGTAAAAGAAAAAATCATGTTCCATGAAGATATTTTGTAATTTTTCTACCTTGAAGATATTACAACTTAATTTTGATTAGAAATATGTTTTGTTAAGAACTTAATTTGGACAACTTTAAAGGCGATTTTTTTTCAATATTTGGATTTTTTTTTGCCTTCTCAAATTCCAGATTTCCAAATAGTTATATCTCAGACAAATATTGTCCTATCCTAAAAAATAAATAAATAAATAAATAAATAAATAATGGAAAATATATTTTCAGTATAAATAACAATTTATGAAATATATTACTGTACCTACTCAGATTTTAGACTTTCTTTTAAATATAGTATTAAAGTGTATTATTTTTAGCTTAGCAACAGGGCCATCTCAAACACACTGGAATCACTTCTGCAGAGTTGATGGACATTTGAAATCAGTCATGTGAGGTTTACTCGAGCTTGCGTTCCAAAACAGCTTAGTATGGTGCATAATGCAGGAAAAAGTTTAAAATGCATTACCTATGCTGTGACACGCTAAACAATCAGCTTGTTGAATCACAAAGAGTAAAGATGTCCTTCTACTGTAGCTCATGTTTGCATAGAAAATGTCCACTGAAGTATAGTATTGTACAAAATAGGTACAAGAACACGTCCTGGATGAATGCTTGCCTGTGTGATATTAGACATGTTTTGAACAAAGCTATAGACTTCTGATCAAGTCTCTAGATGAGAAGACCATTATAAAAGAAGAGGAATAGGGTTACATATAGAGATGTGACATTTTGTCTCTTTTTGCAGCCTGTGTGGGAGATGGAGGAGTTCTCACAGCTTCAAGCACAGCTGGCAGGCGTATGTGATCCTCAGCTGAGAGATTTGTGTCAGCCCAGCCCAGTGGCTTATGAGAGTTTGAGAGAGGTAGTCTAGTAGAGCTCTTCTTGCTTTGAATACTGATGTAGTGCCAATTAATTTAAATGCTAATCAGCCCACAAACCTTAATTTAGCTGCACCAAACAAGTCAGCAGACATCAGTTCATCAAATTACTGGTGGACATTGAATGCACCTAGAGACCTGGACAGACATTTTAAACCCCTAAAAGGAAAGTTCTTGATGAACATTTTTATTAAACGATAAAATCCATATCTAACACCTATAAAAGCAATGTGATGTGAAAACCAGGACAGACCCATGACCTATTATTGCTGAAAGTGACATTAATTGCTAAAATAATTTAATGCAAGTGCAGCAAGTGCAGACATGTCTTACTGAATTCAGCGCCAAGCTTTATGACTGATGCACCCTTTTGTAATCCATCACAAAGTACTTTCCAATTATCATCAGCTTCAAGAGCTTCACAGTCCTCCTGTGATAGAGAGTTAGAATCAAACACTTTGGAATCAGACGCATACAGATTAAATCTTACAGAGATGGAAAATTAAGTACCACGAATAACCCATACCGGTACCTAATAACAGCAATAACTAACAAACGACTCTCCAGAATATCCTGAAGTCTTTGTGTCTGCCGAAGAACAATGTCTGTCGGTTTCCAGTTAGCTTTGGTTGCTGTCAACAGAGTTTCAGATTCATAGAAGAATGAGTAATATTCTCCAGAGCTTAAAAAAACACACCATGAAGCCCAGTATTCAAGGATGATATATGTTAAATTAAGTCAAACCAACAGATATAATCAAAATGGTGTCACATCCTTGGAGAAGGACATTATTTAAGATGTGGCTTTTGCTAGTAATAGGATAGAATGTGAAGTGAAAGAAAGAAAAGTGTCAATAATACTTCATAAATTGCCTATTGTTTAACAACAATATTAATTCCAACTTCCAGTATGAACAATTCTCTACTATGTTCACTTGTGAAAATAAATTTTGTTAATGCTGTAAAAGCAAAGCTGAGTTTCCAACAGTCTTCAATATTACATGAAATTGGTTTCATATTGGTGCTCAATAAATATGTCTTATTATTAGTGCAAATTCAGCTGCCTAATATTATTTTTGTACAACTCGTAATATATTTTTATTTCAGGATTTTTTTATACATTAATAATTTATGTTTATTGTCATGTTTGATCAATTTAATACATCCTTGCAGAATGAAAATATTAATTGTTGACCCCAAACTTATAGTATTGTCACGGGTCTGTGTAGACTTAGGCAGAAGAAGACAGGAACGGTACTTTCGTGATGCAGTTTAATACTGTATACTCAGAACACAGGATACAGGCAGTCAACACAAACTCAAATAAAAATAGATATGTTTCTCATGTCTGTGTGACATGTTTCCGCGGAGTTATAGTTCATTTTAGTAACAGCCTTTTAAAAACTGTTCGCGGAGAGAACAAAGAAAAATCGCGCACACTTTTTATTTTCCTTATTTTGCAAAAGCACACACTTTTGTTGTTACGGAGAGTGAACTCAAAAAAAGTAGACATTTAACAGATTCGAATGGTATATAATACTTACTTGTGTGACCAAAATCAACAGAGTTATATTAGTGTATTTTACACTGAAAGGAAAAAAAAAATCCAAATCACGCGGGCGTGACGGCCGGCCTAATAGGGTTAACCTTGACTCCCAAAAATTCATCGCTTCCCTCCCAAGGAGAAAGTAGATAGAATCATCCTGTTCTCATCTATCCTAACTAACCCCAAGTGCTCTAAACCAGAACTTCTGTTACTTCTAGGGCACCTGAACTTCGTGATGCGAATCATTCCCCAGGGCCGTCCCTTCATTTCCAACCTACTAACCCTGGCCTCCTCCACCCCATCCATAGAGGACCAAATTACCCTTACAGCTCCATGCCTCCATGAACTCTAGCTCTGGGTGTCCTTTCTCTCCCAATGGAACGGCCACTCAAACTTTTACAACAACATAATTTCCTCCCCTGTGGATTTTCAACTATTTACAGATGCAGCCCCTTCCATCTGCAATTGATGGTTCGTATCCCCATGGCCCTCCCAACTACTAGAAATCCCATCCCATCTAGCTTCCTCCGCACTATTCGAACTGTACCCCATTGTTGTCGCCGCCACCCTCTAGGGATCAGAATGGTCCACTTTGTGCATTGTCATACACTGCGACAACAAAGGCCCATTTCAGTGCATTAATAAACACAGCTCCCACTACCCGCCACCATACCTTTCCTCAGTGCCTAGTCTGGATTTCTGCCCAAAAACAATTAATTTAGACTTTTTGGAAAGAGAATACAATTGCTGACTCCCTCTCTCACTTTCTTTCAGAAATTCAGGACGCTGGCCCCCGATGCCAATCCTCAACCAACCCCAGTTCATCCCTATTCGCATCTAATATTACCTTGAACCACCCACTTAAACCACTCCTCGAAGCCTCTTAATTCTATACTCAACGCAGTAGCACCCCGGACTCTCCAGTTGTATCTCACCGCCTAGAGATTTCAGATCCTTCCATGTCAATTTCAATCTACAGTTCCCCGACTTCTCCCTACTCGCCATCACCTCTTTTTTTTCTAACCTCAATTCCCTCAAGAATCTTCAAGCCGGTTCTATTAAAAGCTACCTGAGCTGCATGCATTTTTTTCATAAATTACTCCTCGGATCCCCTTCTCCCGCCATAGCCAACGCTCAGACATCCCTGTTACTTAAAGGAATCCAAGGGGAAAAACCGTCCCGCCCCGACCTAAGACTAACCATTATTTTAGAAATCCTTTCCCGATGTCTCACTATCCTCCGCAGAGGATACTTGTCCATCACAACAGCCTGAACCCTCGATTCCATGTTCACCCTGGCTTTTTTCGGGTTCCTCAGATGCTCCGAACTTACAATAAACACCAAATTTAATCCCAACATCCACCCCGCCATCTCCAAACTCTCCATCATTAACAACGGAACCATGGCTTTCTTCCTAAAGCAAAGCAAAACTGACCAATTGAAAAGAGGCCACTTTATCTACATTTTCAATCTGCAGTCCCCAATCCAAACCTATCAAACCTTGCGAGCATTTCTCGCTTTCAGAAGTTCCCTTGCCTCCTCTCCAGATGAATCTTTATTTACTGATGAATTCAACTGCCCAGCCTCGAGATTTTGGTTTCATAAACACCTCAAAGCTGTTCTCCATCTCTCAGGCTTGGCCTCGGAGAAGTACTCCTCCCACTCTTTCAGGATCGGCGTGGCAACTTCAGCAGCAGAGAAAGGTCTCTCTTCCAACCAGATTCAGACACTCGGCCGATGGTCCTCTGAAGCATTCAGAAGCTATATTAGATCTGACCCATCTTCCATCAATAGAGCATTACAAACTCTCGTAAGCCCCCAACCAGCTCAGCAGCATATGCCCCACCAATTCGCTTTTCCTTCCCACCCTGCCAGCTACTACCAGTGCCGGCAAACTCTAGCGAACCACTCCTTAAGTCCCCGCCAACCTAGCCTTTGGCCGGTCTCCCACCTCCACAGGTTCCCTCTCTTTAATCCTCAGCTTCACCCTATTCACCACTACCCTAGAGGTCTTTTCTCCACTCCATCTCGCCTTCCCAGAGGCCTTCCTACTACTGTCTATCACCCGCCTCCCCCGAGGTTCTGCCCAACCCTCCACTGCCCCGATTTCACCAGAAGTATTTCACAACCCCGCCTCCATCAGAGGCACGTTTTAGCCTCACTTCCATTAGAAACATCTCTCAGCCAGCCTCCACTATAGGCACGCTATGGCCCCTACCTCCACCAGAGGTTCCCCATGCCCCAGCCTCCATCAGAGGCACGCACCAGCCACCGTCTCCACCAGAGGCACGCACTAGCCCCCGCCTCCACCAGAGGTTCCCCAAGCCCCAGCCTCCATCAGAAGCATGCACTAGCCCCACCTAAATTAAAGGTTTTGCCAGCCCTAGCCTCCATCAGAGATTTTCAGCCCTGCTTCCACCAGAATCATCCCACTGCCCCGAATCCACCAGAGGAATTTTTGTGATTTTTGGGTTTTATGAAGAATAAATTACTAAAAGGAAATTTACTTTTGTTTTCAATATAGTTGTTTGTTTTGTTCTCTACACAGGCTATGTGGATGCAATCTCACTGCTCAGTCTTGGGGAAGTTTGTCTTCAGTTTTACAATCCTCACACTTAAACATCTTGAGAGAGCTGGACCTGAGTAACAATGACCTGCAGGATTCTGGAGTGAAGCTGCTTTCTGAAGGACTGAAGAGTCCAAACTGTCAGATGGAGATTCTGAGGTAAATGGTTTCAATGAAACAAATAAGCAAAATGTGTTCAAAATCTGCAATCTGAGGGTACAAAAAAATAAAAATAGGAAAAATCACCTTTTATAGTTGTTTAAATAAAGTCCTTAAGAAATGCATTTAATGAACAATAAAGTTTTGAAATATTTATGGTAGGAAATTTACTAAATATCTTTATGGAACAGGATCTTTATTTAATATCCTAATGATTTTTGGCATAAAAGAAAAATCTATAATTTTGACCCATACAGTCTATTTTTGGCAATTGCTACAAATATTCCCATGTGACTTATGAATGGTTTTATGCATGGTTTTTGATTGGCCATCCTAATAACCAGTAGACTTTGCCATGTACTGTTATGAAGTTGAGGCAGGTTTAACCAGATAACTGTTTATATCCAGTCAAAATGTAATGATTTAATGAATATATTGTTTGACTGCACCTGTGATGGTGATGTATTTATTATATTCTGTTGGTAATAAGCACTTGCCTAAAGCAAAATAGGTTTTGTGGCTTTCAACCTTCTTTTTGATCTGAATGGTGTGTGTAAACTACTTTTGTAAGTTTACTACTTTGTAAGTTTGAGGTGCAGTTCTTAATTTATGTGGTAACCACATGTTGTTAAAAAAAAATTACCTGTGTCATTTGAGTCAGACATCAGTATGAGTGTAGTTCTATAAATGAACAATAACAACATATCATAATAACTATACATGTACAAGACAGAGATTTAGAGTAATTTTTTAAAGGGTTAGTTCCCCCAAAAATGTAATGATGATTTTCAAGAATAAAAATGCTGTCATTAATTACTCACCCTCATGTCATTCCAAACCCATAAGACCATCGTTCATCTTCTGATATGATGATATCAGAGAGCCATCTGTCCCTCCATAGACACCAATACAACTGAAATGCCAAATCCCAGATTCAGAAATGTTATAAAAACACCATTTAAAAAATGTCCATGTGACATCAGTGGATCAACTTCAGTTTTGCAACACTACAAGAAAACTTTTTTGCACAAAGAAAACAAAAATAAGATCATGTACTCACCCATTCTTCTCTTATTACTTACACCATTTTAGAGAGTATCGTACATATGCTTAGTCATTTATCTTTATTATTTTATGCTGGAATGAATGTAGGAACAAGATTATGTGCATATTAAAGATGTTAAAGGAATAAGAGCACAATTTACATTGCAATTTATTATTACAGTAATTAAGTCTATCAACAGATGTATGAAAAGAGTATTCAACTGCTTACTTTCATAATGTACACACATGGTTTGTTCCATCACTTTTCCTCCAGTGCTGCTCCCGTCAGTTTTGTTTTATGTGCACAATTCAAATGCTCCACTCTTCACCTAAATTTAAAAGCTGCTCATGGCTCAATTAGACTTTATTGAAAACAGTGATAAGACTTTCAGTTTTATGAACGCTGGCATCTTTGATATTACTTTGGTCTCTATAGTTACCAGTAAGGAATACGGGCTTGACTCCAGTTGCACATTTATACATACTCAAAACACAACTGTTAGCTGCTGTGTGAGCGAGACATTTCGAGACAGAAAATGAAGTTGTAAATCCCATAAACTGATGGTGTAAACGTAGCCTAAGTTCTACTGCGTTAAACCAATAAAATGAAAGAAATAATGGTCACGTGATTCAGAGATTATGCATATAGGAGAAAGGCAACAAATTACAGTGTCCGATAGTTGGCGCCAGGGTCATTAGACTTTTACGTACATATTAACAGATGATCTAATCCAAGAGAATAGATTAGCATTACCTGAAATAATTTCTCAGTACCTTTTTAGAGGTAAAAGTTGCCATAATCTTTACTGTCATAAACTTTGCTTTCTAGAACACCCCCCTGAACTAAATTACATAAATGAAAAAATTCTTGAAAGTAAGAATTATATAGTTTGATGCTATTTATATAATAACTCATGTAAGATATGTTTATTATAAAAATGCAGATCCATGATATGTGAGATGATAATAAAATAATATAAAAACATATAATATATTGTTATGATAGTATTTTATAATTTATACAGAAAACTATTATATATGGCAAAACATATATTATATTCATATTTATTATAATAAATTTAATATATATGTTTTATAATATGCAATATTGTGAACAATCTGTCATGCCCACTGGAGTAGAGCTTGCCTGCATGTGCTGAAAGCTATGAAGAAAGCAGGTTATCTTCAGAGAGCAAGTTGCTACATACCCTGAAAGTTAGATTCGTTTTTGGAACTGAAAGCTGACTTACTCTTAAATATACCTGGGTATGTCACATAACCTGCTTTCAGGAACAGCCCCCAGGTGTGTCTTATCATTAGGCCAGTTAGTTTCAGCTTCAGATGTCACGCCCACAGAATGGTGCCTAAACATCTGATGCATACGGCACACAAAAGTGAAAACACTTCAGATGTTTTAAGTCATCGCTGTAGTCATCAAACTCCTCTCAATCGTCTGACTAAGGCAGTTACATTTTAGTATATATACACATTTCAAGGAGGACGGGGTACAAAGAGGAGGAGACAATAGAAACGAAGCATGCAAATACAGAACAGGAACTTCCCCCGGAGAAGACCTTTTCCCAGCTTTGATCTATTTAGCATACAAGTGTCATTCAGATGCATAGGTGCTATAGAAACCAACAAAAGGCACAGCTGTACCTTAAGCTTAGCATTCACGCTTAACTTGAGACAAAAGGTTACTGTCTCAGGGTCTGGACTGCCTGAATTGATCTTAGACTGTAATTTTTATCAAAATTTTTAAAACACAGTATATTTTACTTTAGTTTTTTATGTGATGCTATGTCAGAGCATATTCTTAAATTTGTAATACTACAAATATTAACCCCTTAGCATTCCTGTAAAATGTGCCGAAACTCAAAGTGGGCAAGGCTTCACCAATGAATGCTACCATTCCAGAGCTTCATTCGTCAGTCTGAAGGTCTGGCTATGTGAGACTGTTCTGGAATTAGTCAGCCTTTAAAAACAAACAGGCTCTGGATTCTTCAGTAACGGGTGGAAACATTACACCAAAGACAATTTCACATTTTCAACAGAAAATGTAGAAAATCACAGCAAATAGAGGTCATCAAATAGATTTAAGTGATATTTTTATATATGAGTAAAAGAGATGTCTGATTGTCACGTTGACTACTGCTGTGTTTTCAGATTGTCTGGATGTATGGTGACAGAGAATGGCTGTGGTTATCTGTCTTCAGCTCTGAGTTCAAACCTCTCACACCTGAGAGAGCTGGATCTGAGCTACAATCATCCGGGAGATTCAGGAGTCAAGCTGCTCCTTGAGAAACTGGAGGACCCAACCTGCTCATTGACCAAACTAAAGTATGTTTAACAGGAATATCTTAGTTTTTTCTATATCAATTCCTTAATGGCTTTAAGTTGTATATGTACTATACTGTGCAAAGTCTTAGGCTACTAGTATTTTCACCACCTACAAATGGTTTAACCCATCTGGTTTTACAACATGTTTTATTAATAAAATATACAGATTGTGTAAGTAACTATAAAGTTTACTCTGACTCTAACTTGTTTCAGACATTAAACGTGTTTCAGGAGGAGAGGAAGAATTTGCATGTTTGCAATTAACAGGAGCCAACGTTTTTGTTTAACTATGAATTATACAATGTGTCTGATTTTGCCAAAACAAAAAACAAACAAGCAATACACACTTAATACTTAATACCGTTATTAGCACATTTTTCTTAATACCTTAAATCCCACAATAATTTTTACATGAACAAATACATCATACTTTTATTACTATCTCAGCATTTATTGGATCCATACCCGAAATTGTATTTTTCCAAGTTTTCCAAACAGACATCTTGGCTGACCCCAACATAAAATTATTTACATAAATTACATAAATTACACTTTGATTTCTGAGTTTTAAATACAGGTGTGTGTGTGTGTGGCGAACGAATGAATGAATGAAACGTAGACAGAACGTTCCTTCATTTAGGCATGCTTGATATTGAGAAAGAGCTTGTTTCACGTGGAATCTCCTTTTAAACACAGCGAATTGATATCCTGAATCAGACAAAAGTTGTAGACTTTATTAAAAGTTAGATATCAAACTTTTGGGAACATCCTCCGCCAGACTGTTTTAACACATGTTAATGAACCAGAATATGTATTTGAGAAGGCCAATCTGGAAAGGGAGGACCGCCCACAACACCACTTTGTGGGAGGGACAGAATCTCACAGGTTAAAACTTGTTGCCCGGTTCAGTGAATGTGTGTGTCCAGCACGAACAACACCGGCGAGAACCCACATCAGAGACTCGGCGCGAAGACAACAGCATCCGTGCACTCTCAAAGACTCGCAATTCCACTTCTTGGAAGAAAGGAGAGCCGCACCACAACGCAGAGAAACTGAGAACTTAGAAGAAGTTCCAGCCAGTCACTCCTCGTCCAGAACCGGACGACACTGCTTCCTCCTTCCTCGACTTCACCGTAAGAACTGTTCTCAACTACTGAAGGTCCAAACAGCCAGCTGCATCGAACTCTCCAAACCCATCTGCTACCAGAGCAAGTACACCAAGGAATCCACTTCAGACGAGAGCATCCGCTGATCGGTAACATACCTGTTTCCTTTCTTTGCTGACGGTGACCCCAAAGGCTGAAGTGAAACTAAGGATAAAATTCTTTGCTTGAGTGTACTTTGCAGGTTGTGGTTTCAGATGAGTGATAGCAAATGTTTGATCATCACAGCAACTTTACTTCCCATCTTTAGACAGTGTGTGAATGTGTGTGTTAATGTGTCGCGTTAATCCTAGGTAGTAGTGTTTTGTATAGTAAGCTAGTTTTCATTTATTTAGAACTAACTGTCCTGTGTGTTGTGTTTGGAAAGTCAACATTGCCAATAGATCCTAATCTACCGGCTTTGACAGATAGAAACCTATAGTTCTTTAGTTTGTGGCCACAGATTAAAGTACAGTAACTGTAAATATACCTTTGGTTAAACTGCTGGTCAGAATAATCAAACTGAGTGTATTTCAGGTTTCAAACCTACTGTAAACTGCAGTAAATGACTCTTTGAGTTCATTTGCATAGACGATCCCTAGAGCTAATTTGAAGGAAAATTTTTAAATCTAAGGTTATTCCCCAAAGTTGATCAATAAAGTAATTTAATAATTAATTACCCTTTAATATATTACACTTCTGAGAGACACTGCCACTCTGAGAAGCTTTTTTTATAACCAATCATGTTGCCAATTGACCTAATTAGTGTTAATTGGTCTTCCAGCTCTTCTTTATGCTCAAACGTACTTTTTCCAGCCTCTTATTGCTACTTATCCCAACTTTTTTGGGATTTGTTGACACCGTGATATTTTGAATCAACATATCTTTCCTTTAAAATGATACATTTTCTCGGATTAAACTTTTGAGCTGTCATCTACGTTCTATTACAAATAAAATATTGACATTTTCCATCTCAACATCATTGCATTCAGTTTTTATTCACAATTTTAAATCACACTCTAGCTGTTTGGCATCCCTGCTCCTGTACACAGACACTATGGTTATATGGGACAAGGAAACAAACAGATTTTACATATTCACACATCTAACAGTTATCCTAATTTAACACCAGACACACGGCAACAATCTTTTACCTAAATGTTTAAAAGAATCCTTACAGCAAAGTAATCCTGTGTTTTAAAGAATAAACTTAACTAGCCTATGTGCACATATAGCACAAACAACTGTACTGTGTGCTTTGAGGGCACAGTGTAGTTTATACAATTATATTTTTGTATGAAAAAAAAATGCATAGCTGACATAGATACATAGAAGGGATGGGTGGAGGGGCGGATAAGCAAATAGTTTCTTTCCCAGATTTGGGGTTTATTGCTTTATTGCATGCGTGGTGCGAGATTTCCTCTGTCTTTGCTTTCACCGTAAATTAATTTACACAGTAAAGCCCTTATCTCATCCGCACATAGCAGAAGCTCATAGGTCATTGATCAAATCATTTATAAAAAGTGCTTTCCCATAAAGAGACCTGATATTCAGTAAGTTTTATTAATTTTTTTTCTCTGTGTTATAAAAAGTTTAAATTTTTTGAACATCAATCAAATTGGTACTCTTAATTTGGTTTGGATGTTCTCTGCAATTTCTACACTGAAAAAAAAAAATGTTGGATTAACATAAAAAAAATATGTACATCGGTTGCACATATTAAATTTAGGTTTACTCGGCCTGATTTATATATGCAAAATGAACATGATTTATATATGTTCAAGGAACATGATTTATATATGTTCAAGGACCATGATTTATATATGTTCAAGGAATATGATTTATACGGAAAATGAACATGATTTATATATGTTCAAGGAATATGATTTATACGGAAAATGAACATGATTTATATATGTTCAAGGAGCATGATTTATACGGAAAATGAACATGATTTATATATGTTCAAGGAATATGATTTATACGCAAAATGAACATGATTTATATATGTTCAAGATGAATTATTTGTTTGTTAAATGAACATAATCCATACATGTTAAAGCTACATAATTTGTTATACAACCATGATTTTGTTCTTCTATTTATATGCAATGGTTTCAATTAAACATTTGGTTTTAAATACTTTACTCTAGATGTACACTATATATTTGTTTAATGTCTACAACATGAATAACGTTTAAGAAAAAAAGACAAGGAAAAATGCTACTTGCTGTAAATCAGTGTATTTTTCACAGCACAATTTCTTCTCTGTGCGATATTAAAAACCGCATAAAATCCATGAACAACATCCACAACATCCAAACGAGATGCCATCAAACAGGTGCAGCGGAAAATGTTAACAGTAATGAAAATCATTAAGTAGTCAATACATACAGTACCTTTACAATTTAGATTTCATTTTAAAATCACTGTATAAATTAACAGTTCAATGTTAAACGGCTGTCTGTGAACTATGACATTTCTTGTCAACAGATCAGATACTGGGCTACACGATAATCATCGCGCAATATGTAATGCGCATCTAGTCAGTACAAACGGTTCTGTAATAAGCAGTAAGTTCCATCAGGTGTGTGATTTCACATTGAGCTGCATTCACTATGCAGAGCCAATGTAAAAATCACACACCTGATGGAATTTACCGCTGATTACAAAACCGGCTTCACTGACAAGATGCGCATTACATATCACACAATGATTATCGTGCAGCCCTACCAAATACAGTAAAATCCAACAAGTCACCAAACTGGTTGAGTAAAAACGATGAACAGTAATGAGTAACAAATTAGACCAAAGCCTTTTTTTTAGTTTGAGAAACTGCGAGACATATCACTATAATTTTTAAACCGTATGGGCTACAAAACTTCTGTTAGAAGTTACAAAAAAAGCTTCAATTCAATGAACGATTAATAAAAACAGCTTATCTTCAATCTGCAAAAGATACAATCAATCGAACAGGTGTAATAGAAAAGTTGAACAGCAATAAAGATCATGTTTTATGTTAAGATGAAAACACCAAGTTTAGCTTAAGTTATGGGTAAAAGTCCTTTAAACTAATTATTTAAAAAAAAAAAACACACACACACACACACAAACAGCGCATACCTTTGAACTGTTTATAGGTTGTATGCAAGTTCTCTTTGTGAGAGTGTAAAATGAAAAACAATGGTCCTTAATCCAAGAGGCAGAACCAGCTTGTGTAACTCCCTGCCGTACCAGAAACACCTCACTTACAGAGTCTGTTTCTGAGAACTTGAGCTTTCATTGACAAACTGCAGCCTTCCAGCTCTATTACTATTTTTTGAAGAACTCCAAAGGTGTATTTCATCTCAGGTGGGTAATTGAGATTTAGGGCATACATTAGTCCAAGGAGCATTGCCACAGCTAATGCAAAATTATCCAACCCTTGAAAAAATTTCTGGCATTCAAGGACAATGCCAATGTCCTCAGATCTGTCCTGAGATTTACGGATGTAGATTCCCACTGTGGTTTCTTGGATGGATTTTTGGACGAAGGCTTCATCGGCAGCCTGCACAGACAAAATGAGATTCAACATAACACTAGACACAGCTCTAATATACAGCTTCAACTCATTTAATAATGAAAAATATGAACTTCTCTACAATGAGAACCAGACAAGTCAAGAACAGTCCAAAAAAATAATAACTGAATTTCTTTTGAGCATGTCTTTATTTTTCTTTTAGTTTGACAGAACATATAAGTGTCGCCAGCTCTGTTTAATTAAGGATACAGCTCTTCTAACGGAGATAATTTATGAATTTTTGTTATTACTTGGGATTAGGGTTGCCGCAGTGGGGAATTTTCCTCAACATGTAACCAAGAACCGTGCATTTTATTTTCACTTTTACATTAGCAGAAATTTGACAACTGCTAGAATGAAATTCAAGCAACAACAAAATATAACAGAACATAGAAGAAAATGAATACAAATATAAATAAAACAAAAACTAATTTGTTTTATATTAAGCATATTGCATGGTGTAGCTATTTTTATTTGTTTTCTAAATAAAACTATGTTCTGCTTTGTATTTTGATGTAAAATTTCTGCTAATGTAAAAGTGAAAGTAAAATGCAGGGTTCTTTTTAAACTAAGCTATTTAAAAGCAAATAAAGGTGATGGAAAGAGAGACAACTCCAACGTAAAAGTAAATGCTTTTTGCCAAATTGCTGGAAATTGTGAAAGTAAAAAAGTGAAAGTACAGCAGGCACGGTGCTTTCAAGCTATTTAAAACCTGAGGAGGAAAAGACTTAAAGCTCAAACGTTTCCATGTTGTTACCGCTATTGCCACTGTTGTCGCAACCCTACTCCGAGCAGATGAGATTTGTTTTAAAACCATTAAAAAAAAACTTTTTTTCTTTTTGGAATGGTGGTATAGGTTATAGGCTATATTTTATTTATAATATACCATTTTAAAAAAGCATGCATTTTAACTAAAACATAGCGACTCCAAAATATATACATGAAATTGAGTGCCACATTACATGATATATTTGATTTCACTGTACTTGAAATACCATTATCATAAGTTTCCCAAGAAACAACACCCCACCCCCCACCTCCCATACTTTGGTATACTTCATGACCTTAAAAAAAAAAATAAAAAAATACGATATAGATATACAAACAAACAGAAAGTGCACTTTGATATATCCAGTGTAGAGATGCATTGGGATGTGGCAGACCATTTTGTTTTGCAAGTTTAAGCATTTGCATCTTTAGTGTAAACTTGTCTTAACCAAACGCCCCCCAAAAACAGCTCAGCCACCCCAACTCCCCCCTCCACTCACCACATACTCTTTCACCATATTGCCTGGGTCCTCGCTGAGGTATACACAAAGCCCTTTGATAATACACTCGCGCCCAGCATTGACTTCCTCAACCTGGCCAAGGATGACAAGAGCAGAAAAGTTATGAAATAACAAATTTTTACCCCCATTTCTTTATAAACGACTCGATTGCTCATTGAATTCTAAACTCCCAGTTGGTGCTTAACCCACAAAAGTGTTTCAGTTGCCATTAATACTAGTCCCAACTTAATACAAAGTTAAAAAAAAATCACTAATCTTAATGCAAAGACTATAGATTTACAAAAACTCCTATTACTTATGAATAAGATAAACTGCAAATAATAAAATAATGTAACCTATCACTGACTGGTAAATGCATCACATCTAGCCTAGAATCTATCTAGATACTGTTGCTTTGTAAAGTGTTACTAAAAACATTTATTGCCTTGAAATTAAATAGCCTAAATTATGGATCAGTGGATCTAATGTGTCAGATTTTGAGATTTGTTCCACATTTGATGCCCTTAAACGACACCCCCCCCAACAATTCATTTTAAATATGGCTTCATCCCTAGTGTCCAGATTAATCAACTGGCCCCAGTTCTCTAATAAAGATCAGTGTTTTTGTCAATAATATACACGATTGACAAAATCTCTAACTTACTTGAGCCATGGGTTCCATGAAGTTTTTCAGACAGAATATCAATCTGTGACAAAAATCTGGATTGCAGGGCCATGGTGGTGATGCGCTTAAACTCAGCATTTATCTGCAGAAAAAAAAAAAAAAAAAATACAAGAAAAAAAAAAGAGAACAAAAACAAATGTAAATACTTTTGAACCACAAAAAAAATAAAGTTGGACCACAATTTGTAAAGCCATACCCTGAGAAAGCGTAAATTTTCATCATTAAAGTAGTAATTTTTAAATTAAACTATTGTCCAAATGTATAAGTAACTTAATTGTTTTTGTTCTGCTGCTTTTAAATGTTAGAAAAATGCAACCTTACTGTAAAGAAGGGGTTCCGATGCAGACCCCTCCCCCCTTTGTTAATGACATACCTCGCTTACATCAAAGACAGCTGGCCATCTCGCCTTGAAGTCTTGGATCATGGGTGTGTAACGAACCACTTCATATCTTCTATAGGAAAATGTTTTCTCCTTTTTCATCCTAATCACCTCTCTGTGGTTGTCTTTTTTCACCTCGGAAAGAAGTGCCACTCTCAGATTCTCCAGGCTCTCATCAGATTCTCCGATGGGATGAGGGGGGCAGTAGTTTACTTCAGAACGTCGTAGTTTTTTGATGGCCGCAGCAGCATTTTCTTTATCTGCTGGTTTGTGCTTCAAAGAATTTACAAGTACCTCAGGGCATCCCAGTTTTCTCAAATGTGTGCGGTAAATTGCGAGTTTATTCTTTAAGCTAGCTTTCCATCCAGCATATCCAGTAAGGGAGTCTTTCTCTGTGAGACAAGGATGTTTAGAGATAAGGGCCTCCCCAACGACGTTGAACTCCTTATCAGTGGCATAAACTTTGTATTTGACAATTTCTTGAACAAGGCCTTCAACAATGTTTGACTTCAATTTAAGATCTGGAATAAGACATGTACCCATCTCTTTGTATGCTGCATTGCCTCGCTTAAGTTTCAGCTCTGCATCAAAGGAAAACTGAGGGACATGAAAGATGGTAGGCCAAAATTGTCTAGAACTTGATGTCTCTGAGTCTGTTGTGGAAAGTGGGTTAGTGTCAACGCACACACTAGACATGGATAAGGTTTCATCCACAGGGATGACAAAAAACAGTCTCTAAAGTTTAAGGGATATCAGCACATTGAGAAGCTAAATCCTCTGTCATGGGGACTATTTTGATTGTCCCTCTGTCCTGTATTTCATCAACTGAAGTGAGGTTCAGGAACTCATTTCCAAATAGAGCATCCATAAACTGAAGCCTGAAGTTAGTTTTAATGCCACACTGTCTTTGTACCTCGGTCACAAGTTCACTGACAGAATCTGGAAGTCCATTTTGAAAGTTCAGTCTTTGACTGCTGTTATTGCCCAGGATCACTTTAAGAATGGCTGGAGTATGCGTCATTATGTACGTCTTAATCTGTGAAGATTAAAAAAAAAATAGCATACGTAGCATATTGATGTATTTTGACCTACATTTTTTCTTATAACATTAAGATGCATGTAAAGATACTTCAGTTTTGTCCATTCAAATAAATAAGCAACATAATTATTTACTACCATTATAATAACTAATGATTAGTAGGGCTGGATTTTGATACATTTCTTGATTTGATTCTCATTCAAGCTTGCGATTTGATTTAATTTGACCCAATATCAATTATTTTGGATATATATCAGGTACAACATGCTAAATTAATGATGTCAAATAGACATACAGTCATACTGAATCAATGCATGAATAGGTGATATCCCAAATCAGTCAGTGCTACCCTTCATGCTATGCAATGGGGTAAATTACATTGAGGTTTAAATAAAGTTTTTATAATAAAGTCACAATTAAGTAAAATGCTCCTCTTTAGAGTTTATTTTTCTGGCTGACTAACAACTTTATGGTTACATAATATGCGGAGGCAAATGTGATTGTTGCAATTGACACTGAATAATAATAAAAGTCATAAGAATTTGATTGCTTTAATTTGTGATTGATGTTAACCTTCACAATATATCCAAACTAGATTTCCCATGAGCAGCAGTGTGAGAGAATCGGACGGGCATGCTTGGACCATTGGCCTGCTGCTAGCCATCTTTGTTTTGTTAATCCTTTTTATAGTTGTCCGTTTGGTTTTTTTTCCAAAACTTTTTTCAGTAAACACAGGAATATCAAGACCGTAATGTGTTTTGGAAAAAACAATTTAATTGTTGATGGAAAAATAAGTGCTTGACATTACAATTAAGTTAATAAGAGTTAAATTGTTGCTAGACTAACGTAAATCAATATGCATTGTATCCTGCTCGTTGTTAACTTCAGATGGTTCTACAGTCACTCAGGAATGGTACATTTACTCACATTCGATGTTAATATGTAATCATTTATTAGTTATCAAAATATTTTAGACACTTAAGTTTCTAATAGTTGGGAGGCAAGAGAGTTTTTGGTCTAACAGTTTGGTGACAATGAATACCTCATGTTAGAGCATTATGTTCCAGTTTTATGTTCACTTGATTAACTTTTTTTGAAAATGTTGAAATGACAATTTTTTTGCCACTTACTATTTTAGTTTTATAAATTATTTAATTTATATGTAACTTTAGTGGCATATACATTTTAGTTGAATGTTTAAGTGTTTTATAACAATATGGACTCCAATCACACTGTGCCGTTCTAATGAATTGGAATGGATGGAAAATAAATTGGAATTTTAATTCGTCTGCCTACTTTATCAAGTTGTCAATATAATGTCACACACATACTAATACAAACTACTGCAATATATCACAACATGTATTGTATCGCAATAAATCACAATTTATATCGTGACCCATGTATCGTGATGCGTATCGTATCGTGAGGCCCTTGCCAATACACAGCCCTACTAAGAATGTAAAGTGGCACAATATTGATCATTTCTACAAGACCAAACATTGCACAGACATATAAAAAAAGAATAGAACTAATTTCCACAGTTAACTAACCTTTTATAAGGATATGCCTTTTCAGGGTCACCATGCGGTTTGATCCAACCATGTAATCCGCCAATGGATACGTGTCGGTGAGTTCACTGAATCCCAAAAGCTTGACCTCTCTTGAAGGTGACAAGTTCAGTTCAAAGGCTCTATAGTGTTCACTGTACCACCCCAACAGCACTTTCACAATGAAGA
>JAUCMU010000080.1:15169028-15186154 GCA_032275025.1 Enteromius treurensis | reverse complement strand
CAGCAAAGGGTCTGAATACTTAGGACCATGTGATATTTCAGTTTTTCTTTTTTAATAAATCTGAAAAAATGTCAACAGTTCTGTTTTTCTTTAATATGGGTTGCTGTGTGTATGTTAATGAAGGAAACAAACTTAAATTATTTTAGAAAAAGGCTGCAATATAACAAAAAGTGAAAAATGTAAGGGGGTCTGAATACTTTCTATACCCACTATATATATAGTGACTAGTGACATCACTGTCATTGAATATCACATTTCTATGATCATCAACCAAGACACTCATATTTGTATGATGCTGTGTTCAGGTGTCAGTATAAATTCCACCACCTCCATGAACCTCCATATTTAATTTTTTGCAACCTATTTCCCACAATTCCACTCCACAGTTTTTAGCCAATAAACAATCAAACAAAAAACATTACAAAAACTTACAGGTATATAGTTAGCATTGATGTAGTCTGAATAGGGGTCATCCTCCAAGCAAGACAGTCTTACCCGTGTTGAGTCGTCTGCAGTTAAAACAGTTTAAATTCAAGAGGCTTTGCATTATGGGCAACTGCAGAGTGAAACTGACTGCAACTACATTGGTAATCAGTTTGTAAATGTACTTGTATTTTACTTACAATACCATTTCTCTCAACTTACAGGGCAGTATATTGTTGTATCGATTTTTGCTTCGGTTCCCAAGCAGACGCGCAGCATTCTGAGATTGGGTCCGTCCCACGTCTTTTAGGCCCTTTTTAGCATTGGGTAAAGGTTGAGGCAATAATCAGTAATGCATTCAACTGATAAAGTTCAGCTTGTTTGCTGATAAATAGTTTATTTAGAGCAAAGTGGAATGATGGAATGTAAAGTGGAACATTCCATGGAATGACTATTGTTCAATTGCTACTTTGATAGAGTTAGATATTTAGTGTTTCATTTTCATTATATGCAGTGCATTACCTCAAACTCTTCAGACAGAAGGTAACTGCAATCAGCTTGAAGTTTAGCAAGATGAGACTCAAATTGGGTTGCTTGGACGGGGCTAGTACATAACAGAAATTCTAAATCAATAACATCAATGCTTATAATAATAAATGTTTACAATAAATTCTACATTAAAGAATTAATGAATAAGCATGTTTTTTGTCTTTTGTCATGGCACAAATATCAGTTCAACAAATGTCAGTCAAACTTTATAAAATATGGTTTACACAGTAAATAGTAATATGTGACCCTGCACTACAAAACGTTGTTCTTCATAAAAGCAAGTGTCAATTTTTCAAAATTGAGATTTATACATCATCTGAAAGCTAAATATATATAAGGTTTCTATTTAATGTATGGTTTGTTAGGACAACAATATTTAGCGAGATACAATGTGGAATATGGACACAAAAAATCAAAATAGTGAGAAAATTACCTTTAAAAGTTGTCCAAATTAAGTTCTTAGCAATGCATATTACTAATCAAAGTTTTTGATATATTCAAGGTAGGAAATTTACAAAATATATTCCTGGAACATGATCTTAACTTAGTGCTTTTTAAACTTAAATAATAATGATTTTGGGCAAAAAAAGAAAAATCGATCATTTTGACCCATGCAATGTATTTTGGGCTATTGCTAAAAATATACCCCAGTGACTTAAAGGGAAAAAAATGTCTGTGACCCTGAACCACAAAACCAGTCTTAAAGAAACAGATCACCCAAAAATGAAAATTCTGTCATCATTTACTCACCCTCAAGTATTATTCTGTTTTCATACACCTTTGAAAATTCTCAAAGGTGAGTAAATGATGACAGAATTTTCATGTTCCTTTAAGACTGGTTTTGTGGTCCAGGGTCACATATAAGTTATTTTCCTCTGTCATCAGTATAAAGAGAAATTAAGTGCTGTGGTACCTCCTCATGCCTGAGCACATCTGTGAGGTAGGCAGTTCCTTCCACATGCACATTTTCATCACTGGACTTTCCTTCACAGCTCTTAAAAACACATACAAATAAAGATCAGCACAGTAACAAACACTGGGTGTTAACAAATGTGGATGTTCTCACATTTTATGAGCCCTTTTTCTGTAAATGAGTAAGGTGGTCACTGCGAGCACCATGGCGAATAGAAATGTAGCAGCTGTGATTCCTCCCGTGAGTCCATTTCGGGGCACTAAATGACAAAAACAGTGAGAAAAATGACACTATTTAATAAAAAAAAGTAAGCTTGAGTTATGGTATAGTGGAACTCTACACATAGGAACTAAATATGTCATGTTCTCATCCAAACAACTGTAAACTCAACTGTCCTACTGATTCTTCACACTAAAAAACAACAATGTTATTACCTGATTGCGTCGTTAATGGGAGGGAAAGGTATGTGTCGGTGTAAAGAGGATGTGCACATTCTCTGTTTTCCTCATCAAACAGCTGAGTGAAGGCACGAACACTTAATCTGAGACAATAAAGTGTGAATATTCAGAATTAAACATCTTAAACCTGAGTTGAAACAATTATTGCAGGTAAAAATAAAAATACTGTAATTTTCTTTAATTATATTTTTAATGTAATCAGGTTTTGCACGTTATGCTAAACATATCATTTAATGATCGACAAAAAACATTGCTTTTCTTACTTTCTTTTTTTTTATTGTTTCCCACCAAAACATCTAGAAATTCTTAAATCAAGGATTTTCAAGTAAAAATAAATTTTTACACTTTTGACACGGTTATTATTACTACTTCTTATTTAAGAACTTCTATATAGTTTGGCAGGAAACAAAAAATCTAAATAAGAAAAGCATGTTTTGCAGTGTACACATATTAAATAATAAGTGAATAAGTAATGACTTTTTGGTATGATATTTACTACCACCTTTAAAATGTTCAATTTAAATGCCTATTGTCAATTTCTTTATACAATGGCAACTTTATACTAAAACGCACTGACACTGAGATGTATGAACACTACAAAATTTTATGTAAGGTAAGATACTACAACAAATATTACATGAAGCTATTCAATAGTACCGATATGATGTTCTGGGTCTGAGTGGCCCATCACAGAAATACGTTCCATGCTGGAGAGATTCTGGATCCCATTTACAGGCTCCTCCCAAACGTTTCATTCCTCCTCCAAGGTTTATTTCAAAAACACGGATCTTGTTGTCAGATGCCTCAGCACATAGGCTGTGAAAGTAGCCAGTCTGGTATGCTTTGATGGATCGGTTTTGTCTGTAGTTCAGATAAGATGGCAAAGGATGTCTTTGCTCTGGCAGGACATTTTCAACATCTGTTAAAAAATTTTTATCGAGATTGGATTCAGTTCTAATAGAAGCATAATAACAGACAAATGACCATGATATTGCCATAAATTCTAACTGAAATTAAAATGACTGGTACCATTTGACTCCGTGACGATTACTGTGAAGAAACGAATAGCCCCATTAGCATCACTGAACCAGCTGCAGTTGAACTTAAACAGGATGGTGAAATGAGTGATGACTGTGGACTCCTCACTGACCCGAACTGTCACCGGTGTGACAGGGGGCCCTGAAAAACAAATATTACATATTATAAGTATTCTTTATATAATTAGTCAATTAGTCAAGCTGGAGTACATCTCACAACTCTCAAATTTGGAACACATGACATTTTAAAACACTTTGCATCATACCTGCTGATTTAGCAAATGTTTAAAGAGAGAAACTAGGAATCATTTGCATTCATGCGTTCTAAAATTGTCTCAACATATCAAACATGATTTAGCCTTCAATGGAAAAATCTGACATTACCATGTCATTCTTTTCTTTTCAAAAACGTTAGTTATCTTGAAAAAGCTAGGTCACATTTGTTATTAAGAAACTTGCCTCAGTAAACTCCTAATTGGTTGCCTATTGATAGTTAGTAAAGTAGTTGTTAGGTTTGGGTATTTGGCAGGATAAGGGATGTAGAATATGGATCATTCAGGTAATTTGCTTTTTAAGTACAACTAAACAGTTAATATGTTAAAATAGGCATGCTAATAGTTAATAGTGAGAATTGGTCCCTAATTTAAAGTGTGCCAAAAGGTATTATTATTATTATTTTACATGGAGTGGGTCACTCCTCATAATGACTGCCATGTTGAGATTACATTATACAGCTATGTAGAGCAACAAAGTTACCAAAAGTCATTACTTTTCAGTGATGGTGATGGTAATTTTCAATTGGTGATTTTAAGAAGAAAGAGCAAGCCTGGGATATGCTGTCACTTACTGTCGATCATAGTGATAACGCTGGTTTTTGTGGTCGGACTCTGTTTGTCTCCAGACATCACTGTGATGTAAATGGTGTAGTTTCTAAAGGGTTCCAGCTTGTCAAAATGCTGAGACAGAGCATCTTGTCCAAGCTTGTATGTGTACACTGGCATCCTTGACCCTTGTTTGCTGCATTCCACAACATAAGAGTCGAAATCGGACGCAGGGGGTGTCCAGGAGCAGGAGACAGAAGTGGAGCTCAAAGGGAAACAGTGGATGCTTTGAGTTGAATGTGGAGCTATAAAGAAGCAAATTCTGTTGTGAATACTTTTGTGAGCAAGTTATTTTATTTTAATTTCTCCACAAGGTTAACCACACACTTCAACACTTATATTTGTATTCATTTCATTCATGTAAATACTGTAGGATGTAAAAGTGTACTCACAAGTTCTGATGGTGTGGTAAATGGGACTGCTGTAGGTCACAGGGCTGTATTTCATCCCACTGACAGTCCGAATGCTGATATTGTAAAGCCGTCCTGGATAAAGTCCTTCCAGTATACGCCGAGTAGGATGATATCCAGAAATATTAAGTATGTCCTGAGGGAACCATGTCACTTCAAAATCATCATAGTCTCCTGTATCTGGAACATGCCAGTTTATCTCCATTGAGCCAGAAGAACTGCTGACAGACACTGATGATGGCGGTGCAGGAACTGTGGCGACAAAACAAGTAATTTAAGAACATCTCTAAGAACTTGCCACTAAGGTTGCGCTTTGATTTTAGTAAATTCTCCCAGCTGCTCTTATCCATTGATTGGAAGGTAATAACTGCTGAGCTCCAGAAAGACCACAAATCAGAATAACAGCATCGTATAAGTTAATTAATTTGACTTGGGTGCTATATTTCAAAACATCTTAAGGTGTATGATGCTTTAATTGAGAAAAGATCCACATTTATTCAAATAAAATGAATCACAGAACAAAAGCTGACGGCTGTAAGAAAGAAAAGATGTTTCAAAAACAGAAATATTTTAAATAAAATTTTCCCATGACTGTGGAGATAGATTAGTTATAATGTAAAACATATTTTCAGGGTTGTATGATTTGCAGCAGCATTGACCTGTACGCCCTATTGCAATCGTGGTGTTGCTCAGATCTTCACTCCAGCTCTGAAGCGTAGCAGAATAAAGCCTGCCAGCCACCAGCCCGTGAAAGATGACCTGTGTACTATCTGGACCCAACTGTTGTTCAGAGCCATCCACAGTGACTGAATATCCAGTCAGTCCTCCAGGACCACGCATCCAGCTCAGAAGAAGACTGTCCATTTGACCCTGATTCTCAATTTGGGGGTTTATAACAGCGGCAGGAGCTGTTAAAACAACAACAAAAAATATTCATAGAATGTTTTTTATTTATTTTTATTAGAGAAATGAGAAAGAGTAAGGACAAGAAACAACCTGATGTATATATAATTTTAATTAGGATTAGAATAGATTGTCTCTCTGACATTTATTTATTCTTGTACTGAATACCAAAATTGTTTTTATTTATTTATTTATGTTTTGCGAACCATTAGTATTACATTTTACTTCAGTTAAATATGTTTTACGTTGAATTATTTTTTTTAATATTTACGATAATCCATACGGAAGGTAAAAACATAACATAAAGGTTGTCATAGTCATGGGTCAAATGCTCCTAAAAATCCAGTGGCAAATATTGATTCTTAAAAAATAAAGTTTCTGATGTGTGATGCAATATTTTTGGAGTGCAGGTAATTGTTAAGAAGCATTTTAACTAGGAAATATTACACACTGAATAGTGCTTCAATATTCACCTGTACGCGCCCCTATAGACGACTGACTACTCAGTTTCCCACTCCTGCTGGTGATCTTCATCTTATAAAGTGTCCCTGGCAGCAGGTGTGTAAAGGACCAGCCCAGAGCATCTTTTCCCAGTGTTCTGTGGGACTGTATTGTCTCAATCTGATCATACAGATGCAGATCAAAACTGTCCACCCGGCCCTCCGATGCAGTCCAGCAGAATGAAAGTTCAGTGCTGGTGTTGGAGCATATGTGTAGTCCGGTCACTGCTGCTGGATCTGAGAAAATTTGATTTTGTAAACTGTCTTGAAGTTATTCTGGCAAAAACGTGAAATCTTACATTTTTCCATCATAACTTGGTTGGAAAATTATATATTTGAAGTAAAATATCTAAAACGTTTAGATTAGAATTTAAATAAAATTAAATAAAAATATTATTTTGCTCAATATTTGTTTTGTCATGTTAGATTGCAAACTCAGTGAATACACAGTGAAAAACATGCTGCAAGATGTCTTACATGTTTGTCCCTTAGCAGTGATGTCCTTGCTTTTGGCCGTGCCACTAAGTGTTTGAACATGTACTTTGTACCACCTTCCTGGAGTTAAATTTTTAAACAGGTGATGGTGGTTAGTGGCGAGCAAAGAAGCACTGGCAACCTCTTTTTCGCTCTCATCTAGTAACTGTAGACTGTAACCATCAAAAACACCCACAGCTGCCGTCCAGCTCACTAACAGATTGTGTGTGCTGAGTTCATTATCTACTCGCAGGTTGGTGATTGTGGAGGGGTCTGAAACACACACAAGCACATATTACACTGTAATTCCTGTCTTCCTGAGACAATATTATAGTATTTCTATCATTATAACTCTCTGAAAATTTTAGCATGGTACTGGATATGACAGTGTATTTGGTCTTGGTGGAATAGATCTGCTATCCTACAGCTAACTGATTGCTGATGCAAGCAAGTACAGATTCTTACTGTCAATGCATACGTCAATACAGTGCTGTGAGTATTAAAGACATACTGCTGCTGCATAAACAGAATAACCCATAACAGATCTATATAGATTTAGCTGGGGAAGATGAAGGCTTTCATATCATATTTCCATTGGAAAATCTAGTTCTGGCATCAGTTAATGTGTATTTCATACCTGTTCTGCCACTAGTTGTACTGTTGTTTGTCTGGGTTCCACTGACCGACTGCACAGTAACTGAGTACAGTTGACCAGGCACCAGGCTGTGAAATTCTGTCTGTGTGATGTGCTTAGGAACATGTCTGATTTCCTGGACATGTGTCCCAAGATACAGATACACTGAGTAAAAGTCTAAGTCTCCATCACCAGAGGACCAAGAGGCTCTGAGACTGCTGTCTGCTGTGCCAGTGCCAAGACGGAGGTCCTGAACTTGACTGGGTACTGGTTGGTAAAATAGGGAAGAAGACACAGCTGTTTCACAAAGGATATCATCAAACTGTGATAATGATGCATTTGGATTCAAGTCCTGTTTTGTTGAACATTTCAACACACAATCATATAATTACTGACAAAATTACAGATTTGCAAGGTTAGTTTCAAGTACTTTTCCTCAGGAAAATGACTATTACTATACATGAACAATAAAAATCTTTTGATTGTAAAACCTTACCTGTGCGGCCCTCAAGGATCTCGGCACGCTGGTATGAACCACTATGGGTGGACAGCACAATTTTGTAGAGCCGACCAGGAGTGACCTTGGAAAACAAGTGTTCCCTAACTGTACTGCTCAGATTCACAGGTGATGACACTTGTGTATCATTGAAAAGAATCTGAACCTCATAGTTATCCACATCTCCTGGAGCAGACGTCCAGTTCACCCTCAAAACACTGGTTCCATACTCTGTTAGGGACAAATTACCCACAGCACCTGGGACTGAAATACAAAAGGTTGAAATATGATTTTTTTTGTAGTCCACTATATATTTATACTAGAAAGTGAAAAATCTAAATGGAAAATCAAAATGTCTTTGATATTTTTACACGTATGACTTTTTTTCCTTAACTTTATTTAAATGTAAAACAAAAATGAGAACATTCACAGGGAAACATACAGAAAATAAAAAGAAGAACATTCACAGGGAAACATACAGAAACAGGATTTACAACCCAAATTTCGCAATTGTTGGGACGTTTTTAAAATTTGATTAAAATGAAAACTAAAAGACTTTTAAATCTTTTGAGCCAATATTTTCATTCAAAATAGAATATAGAGAACATTAAAAAATTTTATTGGAGAAATTTGGAGAAATTTGACACTTTTACCCACTAAAAGAACTCCAATAAAAATTTGGTGCCTGTTACGGGTCTCAAAGAAGTTGGCATGGAGGCAACAAAGGGCTGAAAAAGCAATCAATTTTAAAAAGATTCAGCTGGGAGAACATCTAGCAACTAATTAAGTTCAATTACATCAGGTCTGTAACATGATTAGTTATAAACAGGATGTCCCGGAGAGCTGCTTTCAGCTAACCCTATCTCTAACCCACGAATAACAGGTCCCAGCCCCGTTTCACAGTGTGGCAAGCCATGTAAAGCTCAGTTGGTCCCGGTTTCACAGCCTAAGAGACTGTATCATGCCCTGTCAGTTTCAGTTATACAGCTAGGAGTGCTGTTTCAAGCCAAGTCGGTTCAGATATTACGGCTTGAGGAACTGACACCTGTCCGATCGATCCTCGAAACGGTAGTGACGGGTTCTGCCATCACAGCAGAACGCTAGGGGTCGAGTTCAGCCCAGCCTGTCCCAGTCACGCAGCCTGACGAGCTGTTGAAGGCCCTCACAGTTTCCAACCATTTACGAACGGGTGCCAGCCCAATAGCACGATACGGGGGGTCGTGTCATTTCCAGTCTGTCCCGGTTACGCAGCCAATCGAGCCACTGAAGGTCCTCCTGGTTCCAAGCCCGCATGTAACGGGTCTAAACCCCGTAGCACGGTACTAGGAGCCGTGTATTGTCCAGTCAGTTCCGATCACGCAGCCTGATGAGCTGCAGAAGGTCCTCGCGGTTCCTAGCCCGCAAATATCGGGTCCCACTCCTGTTTCACGGTACGAGGAGCTGTGTCCTGTAATGTTGGTTTGCGATTTGGGTTACGAATGGCTGGATCCGCCCAAACCGGTTGGTGATACACCAGCCACCCGAGCGCCATGTAGACTGCGAAGTCCCAGGGCCAGAACCTCTGGAGCCTGTGGGTGGCCCGGATACTCCAATAGGTCCACTTATTGTTGCACCCCCTCTGGAGAAGTCGTATCAGCCGTGTATTCTGCAGAGTCCCCATTCGTGGCTGCTCAACCCATGGAGGTAGCTGGGTCATGGTCCAGAGGGTCCAGAGGGACGCGAGCAAAGTCTATTCAGTTCCGAAGGGCGTTACCACTGTTTGTTTGGTCCCAAAGGGCGCTTCCACAATCGGTCCAACCGCGAAGGGCGCACTCATTGTCAGTATGGTCTCGAGGGGCGTATTCACAGATTAATCGGTCTATAAGGGCAATTTCATTGACTGTTGGTTGCAAGAGGGTGCTGTCGCATCCTGTTCGGTCCTGGAGGTCGGCCTGGTGGACCCAGATGGACTTTGCCGCCATCTGCCCCGCCCTGGAGGACGTCTCCTCCACCTGTTCCGCCCAGGTGGACTTCTCCGCTGTCTGCCCCGCCCTGATGGTCGTTCCTGCTGGCTCCTAAGTCTGGGGCGTCTGGAAGCCGCTCCTTTGAGGGGGGGCTATGTAACGTTCAGCTGGATGTGCCAGCACAGCTCTGGATGGCACTCCAGCTTTCCAGGAATTGTGTGTGTGTTTGTGTTTGTTTTCATTCATGGACTCACATCAATGAACTCATGTCTCCGCCCACTCGTTGGTTGTCTGGGTGCTTCATCGCTAATCTCCACCCCCTGACCTAGTTTTCACAGTGTAAAGCCTCACTATGTTGTAGTGTTGTTCAAGAATAATTGTCGATGTTTGTCCAATGTATTGCCGTCAACCCAGTGTATTCATTCGTGTTCTAGTGTTCCTCGTTTTCTGTCTGTTGGATTACCTGTTGCCGAACTTCTGCCTGTGTCTGGATATTCTAGCTGTCTCTTCCCCCGGACTGATTCACGGTATTTGAACATTGCCTTGTATACGTTTCTGCCTCTGGATATTATTATTCTGCCTATGGATTGTATCTGTTTGCCGGCGATCTACTTTGCATGTTATGACTCTGAGCCTGAATAAATCACTTGCATTTGATCTTGCACGCCTCACATTCCTTTCGTAATACTTTGTAAGTAATCTTCCTAATTTATCTCAATTCCTTAGCACGTCTAATAGCAGTACCAGTAAATGAATACTTATCATATCGATCACAAGTGCAATATGGAGTACCTCAAGGCTCAGAACTAGGGCTGTTACTTTTTACGCTTTACATGTTACCCTTGGGAGATATTATCAGGAGACATAGTGATCCCTTTCACTGTTATGCTGAGGATACTCAGCTCTATATTTCTACTTAGCCAGGTAAACCACACCAAATTTAGAAACTAACGGAATTTGAACCTATAATATTATAATCTACTCTGAGTGGTAGATCTTTTTCCTATTTATCACCCAAACTCTGGAAAAGATTACGTAATACTTGTACTGATATGTGTTCTAATGATTACCATAAGGGCCACTAGAGGGCAGTACTACACTAGAGAAGCGTAAATGTGATGTTAGAGAATAATAAAACATTCTGCATTCTGCATTCAGACATGTAATTTTGGAACGCTGGGTGACTCCATGATTAGAGATCAAATAGTAATTGGAGTACACAACAAAAGAGTGAGAATGCAACTGTTGAAAGAGATTAAGCTCACTTTAGAAAAGGCGATAAAAATATGCCAAGCGTCCGAGTGTGCAATGGCACAGATAAAGACGTTCAGTGATGAAAAAGAGACAGCAGAAGTGGATGCAGTTCAAAAGGCATCTGAAAGAGTCACGATAAAGAAAAGAATCCAGAAGACAAGTCAAGAAAGCAGGGACTGTAGACAGTGTGGCAACAAACATATACCGAGAAAATGTCCAGCTTACGGAAAGGACTGTAGAAAATGTGGAGGAAAAAATCACTTCGCTAAATGTTGTTACTCAAAGAAAAAAGTTCAACTCCTAAAAAAAAGTGGTGACAGTAAAGACGAAGATGCTCCAATTTTCTTAGACTCAATTGAAGAAGAACAAACTGCTTCAGCTGATGATGAGTGGATAGCACACATGGATGTGAATGGTACAGATGTCTCATTGAAATTAGACACAGGAGCGCAGGCAAACATTTTACCCATGAAAGACTATCAAAGACTGAGGAAAAAGCCCAGGATATATGACAAAAAGGTGAATCTGAAAACCTATGACAACAAGACCATACCCACAAAGGGAGTATGCAGAGCCATATTGTCCTGGAAAGGTAAGAAGAAGCATGTTCTTTTTGTACTTGTAGAAGGAAACAAACAAGCTATACTAGAACTGAAAACATGCATGCAGCTCGGATTAATAAAGAGAATTCATGTCATAAACAAAAATATGACAAAGAATGAGTCAAAGAAAGAAGCTAACATAAAAGGAGATATGGACAGTGACTGGATAAAAGAATATAAAGACGTGTTCAAAGGAATCGGACGGTTACTGGGAGAACACAAGATAAAGTTAAAGGAAAATGCAGAACCAGTTGTACACCCAGCAAGAAAAGTGCCAGTTGCTTTAAAAGAGAGACTAAGAGAGAAACTGGATGCACTGATAAAAGAAGGAATCATCAAGAGAATAGAAGAGCCCACAGAGTGGGTGAACTCCCTTGTAATAGTGGAAAAGCCTAATGGAGATCTAAGATTGTGTATAGATCCGAAAGACTTAAACAAAGCAATCCAAAGAGAGCACTATAGACTTCCAACGAAGACTGACATAACGAGTGCAATGAGAGGAGCATGTCATTTTTCTAAATTGGACGCTTCTTCCGGATTTTATCAGATGGTGCTGGATAAAGAAAGTACAAAGTTGTGCACCTTTAATACACCATTTGGAACACATTGTTTCTTGAGATTACCGTTTGGTATAAGCTCTGCCCCTGAAGTTTTCCATAAAACAGTGCAGCAGCTTTTTGATGGAATTGAAGGAGTAGCAGTTTTCATCGATGATGTAGTAGTGTGGGGACGCACTAAGGAAGAGCATGATGAAAGACTTCGAAAGGTCCTAAAACAAGCGCAGAAAACAGGATTAAAACTGAATAAAGACAAGTGTGAGTTCGGAGTAAAAGAAATTACATACCTGGGAGAAAGGTTGTCTGAAGAAGGGCCAGACAGAGAGATAATTCGGGCAATTGAAGAAATGCCAGAACCAAAAGATAAGAAAGACCTGCAGAGAGCTTTAGGGTAAGTAAACTACCTAGGAAAATTTCTTCCAAATCTGTCTGCAAATACAAGGTCATTAAGGAGCCTGCTGGAAACAAACACAGAGTGGCAGTGGAAAAAGGAACAAAAAGATGAGTGGGTCTGGGTGAAGGACAGTTTGATCAGAGAACCTGTTCTAAAATACTATGATCAAGATAAGCCACTAAAAGTCTCTACGGATGCATCAAAATCAGGTTTGGGAGCAGTTCTGCTTCAGCAACATGGCGATGAATGGTATCCAATTGCATATGCATCCCGCACAATGACTTCTGCGGAAAGAAATTATGCTCAAATAGAGAAGGAGACTCTGGCTGCAGTGTTTGGCTGCGAGAGATTCCACGAGTATGTGTACGGAAGACCAGTGATCCTGGAGACAGATCATAAGCCTCTCATAGCAATCTCAAAGAAACCGCTGGGAGAAGTACCACCACGCATACAAAAACTCATGCTACGTTTACAGAAATATGATCTGGCCTTTGAGTTTAAACCAGGCAAACATCTAATTGTTGCAGACACCTTGAGCAGAGCTAGTTTGCGAAACAGCACAAGCACCACAGAAGATGATGTACAAATTCATGTGGACTTTGTCAAAGCACAGATTCCAGTATCTACTGCAAAATGGGCAGAGATAGCTGAAGAAACGCAGAAAGATGAACATCTAAAGAGAATGATTGAAATAATGAAGGAGCCGGAAAGAGAAATGATGGACAAACCATATCAAGATTTTCAAGAGGAACTGTCTGTGCTAGATGGAGTGCTGCTAAAAGGAACAAAAATAGTCGTGCCAAACTCCATGAGGAAGCAGATGTTGAGACTTGTGCATGAAGGACATTTGGGAATTGAAAAATGTAAAAGGCGTGCACGAGAGGTACTGTACTGGCCGGGAATGCACAGAGACATAGTGACATTAGTGCAGAAATTTGAAGTATGTCAGCGACATGGATATCAGCAACCTAAAGAGCACATGAAACCGCACGACAAACCAAAAGAACCGTGGAGAAAAGTTGGAATGGACTTATTTCAACTAAAAGACAAAGATTACTTGTTGCTCATGGACTATCATTCAAATTACCCAGAGTTTGTGAAATTGAAAAACACAACATCAGAGCAAGTAATTGAGGAATGCAAAGCCATTTTTGCACGTCATGGCATTCCGACGACTGTAATAAGGGACAATGGACCGCAATTTATCAGTCAGAGTTTCAAACATTTTGCAGGAACGTATGGATTTGACCACATAACATCGAGCCCCCTGTATCCACAATCCAATGGCTTAGCAGAGAAAGGAGTCCAGATTGTGAAGCGCCTGTTGAAAAAAGCCGCAGAGACGGGGGAAGATCCTCACCTGGCTGTTCTTAACTACAGAGCATCACCCTTGGAAAATGGCCTTTCACCAGCAGAAATGCTCATGAATAGGAAACTAAGGACAAGGCTTCCATCTGCTAATCATCACAAGGTACAGAGTACAGTGAATCATGTGAAGGAAAGGCAGATGAAGCATTACAATAGAACAGCAAAATCATTGAGTCCACTGGATCAAGAAGAAATAGTAAGAGTGAGAACTGAAGGCCAGTGGGGACCATTGGCCAAAGTGATAAAAGAGACGATGCCTAGGTCATATGAGGTGTTAACAGAATATGGCAAGATAATGAGGCGGAACAGTAGACACCTGCTGAAAGTACCTCAGAAATCCATAAGAAACAAGGAAAGAGACACTCTAGACCTGGAGTTCCAGAAACAAAGTGAAACAGAAGTACAAGAAAAGTTAACAGAGACTGAGAAACAGACTGATGTTGAGAGACAGACAGAATGTCCAAAAAGACAAATTCAGAGACCCAAAAGACTGATAGAAGAAATGTAACGGAGAAAAATTAAAGTTTAGTTTGTGTTGTGAAAAGTAAAAGTTCAAAAGTTAAAAGAAAAAGAAAAAAAAATTCAAAGAAAGGAAGATGTACTGATTTGTGTTCTAATGATTACCATAAGACGCCACTAGAGGGCAGTACTACGCTAGAGAAGCGTAAATGTGATGTTAGAGAATAATAAAACATTCTGACTAAGGTACTCGGTGTATGAGCCTCGTCAATACATACCTATAGATAACATTCTTTAATTTGCGATTCGGAACAAAGTACAAAATTATATTAGCCCTTGTATTTATCCTGCTACAGAAGGGGTTGGCCCACATCCGGTGTTGTTGTGCAACCGTGTTGTGCAGCATTATGCCCTTCGTTGAAATCAAGACCAATCCTAACCCCTCCCCCGCACCTAACACTAAACCTACCTGGCAGGTGTCAAATTTCGGCTACACCTGAAACGCCCATTTATACCTTTACACTTTCACTTTTGAGACGCTGAACCGTCTGGACGAAACATTACCAGTAATTTCTCTGGATTATCTTTTTTAAAATAAATGTTTCACGGCTGTAAACCAACCATGCTATCTCTATTGCTCCTGCTTCACGGAGTTTGTCTGGTCTATGGTAAGTGCTGTGTTTTACACCCAGCGAATGATTTCCGTAGCGTTTCCTTATTAACATGTTTCGTTGAAACAGCGATTTTGAGGCAAGATACATATTAAATATCCTTCTGAAAATACACATTGAAGATTTTTTCCACCCTCAAAGCATAATTTAATTTGAGTTATGGGTTTGTGTAATACAAATCATTAATGTATAAGCCTGTGTGTATATATATATATATATATATATATATATATATATATTATGTTTGTTGGTTTGAGTTGTTTTTAGTAGGCCTACATCTCCTACAGTAAAATACTTTGTGTTTATGTAGAGTTTAGTTTCATTTTTAACCTGCGCTAGTCTTTCTGCCTAGAGACTGATGACGCGCAACTAAACCTACTGCGCTGAGGCCTAATGATAATTAGCTCAAACCTTGTAGGGTCATTCTGTGTCAACTCAACCAGAGGTCCCTGGCTCACAATGTTTCAGTAATCCAGGGGTCTATTCCAGAAGGCAGGTTTTGTACAAAAAAACGTAATGCATAGACGTGAAGGATAGTGTATGCCGATACGTTTCGGGGTTTTTTGAAGATTACTTTATGTAATGTGAAGAAAAATATTTAAATTACGAATTTATAATATTGTAAATGTTAATTATTAATTATTAATCGTAAAAGCCTGGTGAAACTGATACCACGCATTTTCATACTGTTTTTTCTTAATATATTTGCCAATGGGGTTCTAGCACTGTATTGCTTCATCATTTTATTAAACTAACGTTTTAGCTCACACATCTCTTACAATACATGACTGCAAGAGTATACATATATGCAAGAACTCTAGGGCTGTGAATCTTTGGGTAGACAGCAAATCGATTCGATTCACGATTCAGAGGTTTTTAATTCGATTCAAACATGATTTTTGCAAATCAGAACGATTCAATTCGATTCGATTAACAATGAAATTTGATTTGATTCGATTATTTACGATTCTATTCTGTAAATTTTAGTATACATCTGTATCTGGGCAAATAAAATCATTTTTTGGGAAATTCATGACCATTCAATAGATTTAATAACTTCATTCAGGACTTCAGTTCAATAGCTTAACTTCTTAGGAGGACTCAAAATACATTAAGGCAAGTAAACCCAGAAAAATAATACTACTTCTACATATTCAATGCTCCATGAGTGCTTTTATTGTAAACATTGCACACATTTCCTGAACATTTAGGAAATACAGGAAAGTGTGTACATTAAGGCAAGTAAACTTTCAGCAAAGAAAGTGTGTAAATACAGCAAAGTGCAGAAATGTAACAGGCCAAGTCCAACGGGCAGTAACACCACACAGAGTGCGATTTAAACATGGTGGTGAGTGTAGTAAGACAGATATGAACAACAAACACATGGCTATGATATGACTTGCTTTTTTCTAACCCCAACTACTTGAGATTTTTTTTCAAAAATATTAATTGATCAACACAATCTGTCCGTAAACTGCTTCTCTGAGAAGACACTATGTCTCCTGCAGTGCTGAAAACTTTCTCTGAGGCCACACTGGTAGCAGGAATGCAAAGACAACTTCTTGCCAGATTTGCAAGGATTGGTAGCTCTGTCTTATGGGACTTCCACCAGTCCAGTGCATTTTCAGTCAGTGGTAGAGGAACCATGGATCTGTATTTGAGTACCTCGTCTCTGCTGACCACGCTAGCGGACCTTGATAGTGGACAGGTTTCTGGCACCTGCTGAAAGATGTTGCCGAAGAGCAAATCCATAGAACTATTCCACCTAGTGCAAACGTCCTTTAAGTTTGTGTACCGGCAAGCCTAAAATTTGCTGTTTCTCTTTTAACGTGCATGTAGCAGTTGAACTTCGGTGGAAAAAAGAGACAAACAATCGCTCTGCACTGCTAACTTTCATGGCTTTTTGAGACACCAGGTTCAGAGCGTGTGCAAAGCAAGTGATGTGGGGGGTAGATCCAGCAACTTTACCTGCAACAATTATATTGCAGGACTCTAGCAGGACTCTTGTCTGCAATTGTCCACTCGGAACAGGCATCGCGCAGCAGTTCTCCAATGTTTTTGCCTGTGTGGCAGGGGCGGATCTACCGGATCTACCCCATTTGCCACCCCAGCTCTGGTGCCCCGTATATTGATAGTGGCTCCCTGATGCCGGCAAATTGTACAAAATATCCCGGAATCTACACCAAGCCGGCACGCGCAT
>JAUCMU010000080.1:15117297-15127662 GCA_032275025.1 Enteromius treurensis | reverse complement strand
GTCTTCTTGTTTGAGCATGCGCATATCCTTGCACACTGTATACAAAGTCTTCTTCTCCGTTTATAGTCTATCTCTATGGAAGAATTACAGCGCCCCATACTGGTTTGGCATACATACTACATCGTTTTCAGTGGTTTCGTATTTACGCGATTTTTTTTTTAGAACGAGGGGAAAAAAAGATCGGATAGGGAGCGCACCGGCTTCGTGTGGACGTAGCCTAAATCAAATAAATATTTGGTTTTAGAGCTTTGGGTAAAACAGCTTCTGTTTCCCAGTAAACCTGCCCATAGGTTTTCAGGCTGCTTTCCAGGTAGGTTTTTTCTTCATCTTGGAGACGTTACCACAGTTCTTCTGGATTTAGTCTGTCTCAGTTTGTTCTGTTATTTCATGTCATTCTAGACATACTGGATGATGATCAGATCTCTGTGTGGAGCACTGGCTGTTGTCAGACTCCATGTGCAGACTATAATCTCACTGCAGTATTACAATTAATGACAAAAATAGTGTTTGGAAATGTAAACTGATAATGCAAAAGAAAACCCTTTTTTTTATGTTGGTGAAAATACTAGTGGCCTAAGACTTTTGCTCAGTACTGTACATATATAGAACATTTAAGATAAAGTATACTTAAGATGAATGTCGCACCAAAGAGCCATGGTTGTTACTAGCATGATAATACTAGCTTGGAATACTCTGTGTTGAAGACAGTTGTGATATCTCCCACAGAAGTAGTTCTGAAAGAGAAATATGAATATTTATCCATATTTGTCACATTTATTGTACAAATAGATAAATTAAGGGATTTTAACATACTGTGCTTGACTGCGGTGGCGCTGGCGGAGGAAGTTTTGAATGGAGTGTGTGGTTTTTGTTGATTTTCCTGTGAAACAAAGATTTTAGAAAAAACAAATGATTTCTGATGATTGCAGTTATTTTGTTTTGTGTTTGTGTAAATTTTAGTTTTCTTTCAAATATATATATATATATATATATATATATATATACAATTTTTTTACATTTTAATTTCAGTTCTAGTTATTTTAGTGAATCAAGTTAATACGGAGCCCAGCACATGACATGGTAGGCTAAATTGTGTGCACAATCTATCTTGTTTCCTCGATTTATAAACTGTCCACATAATTTAGGAGGGAACGTTTTAGTTTTGTCAAACTAATGTCTATTTTCCCAGGTGAAAAACAAGTACACTTCCATGTTGTACTTAATCTGATCTATTTTCGTGCACTAGTTTTTGTACTTAATATACTAAAAATTATTCTTTAGTACTTGTTAAGATTAACTTAAGATCATCTAAAGCCTGGGTCAAAATGCGATTTTAGCCACAATTTGGTCACAAATTTCTTAAATCCTAAAAGATATCTATAATCCTAGGCTAAATCTTTGGTCGTTAGTTCGGCATGTTTACCGACAGCCGATTAATGGCCGCTGTGATCAAATTTTACCTCAGCGTGACATCTTCTATGACGAAATTTAAACTTTCTTCATATTTTAAGACAAGCCATATTGATTTATTAACAGAATTAATGCTATAGATTTTTTCTATATGCCATAAACTCCTGCTTTCGTCCTCCACTCGTGAAATTCATCTGATATGTTGCCTTTGCTATGATATACACTGGTGGCGGCGCTTTTTTTATGCGGGTGTGTGTTTCTGCTTATAATATTCTTCGTAATTATATACTTTTTATGATAACCAAGATTTCATCTTCGCATGCAATGCAGCTGGCTGGCTACACTTAATAGTGTGTGGATTTTTTAACATGTCTTGACTGTCGTACAATCTGACATTAGTAACAACTGAGGTCCCACAGTGTGAAATGATCATCACGTTCGTACAGTCTGACAAGTACAATCCTAAAGGACTTCACACAGTGTGTGCTTGGCTTAAGTGTACTCAGCTGTGCTGTTTTGAGAAACCATGAATATGAACTAAAATGCACTTTAAAAAAATGTATTTATTGACCACTTGTAGTACACTTGAGTGTACTAGTGTATGAAAGATGTGTTCAAGTGTATTACAAGTGGTAACTAAAAATATTTTAAATACAGAGATGGTATGCTACAGTAGATGGTTTGTTTATATTAAAGGTGCAGTGTGTAATTTTTAGCTGCATCTAGCGGTTAGGGTTTGAATTTCAAGTCCCCCGCTCACCACGCCCTTTCAAAACGCATACAGAAGCTACGGAAGCTGAAACAAGAAAAAATGTTGTCGTATAAATATATTTATCCATCTAATAAATTAATAAAATATTTTTCCATCTAATGTTTATTGACTTTGAAACAAAACTTTCTTTCCGAACACGGCGTTGGGATGCGGTGGCTTGTGGGAGGGGAAAGGGAGGAACTAAGTCTCCTTCCATCAGGATGAAAAGTGAAAGTGAAATGCGATCGTGTATACGAAATCGGTATTTTTCAACACTGACAAGGAAAAAAACGATACTTGTCGATACTTGCTACTAAAGCTATCAAACAAGAGTTTTCACTATGATTGCTAATGTTGGACTAACATATCGGTCAAGCAGAAAACAGGCAACTTCGGTGTGGCTTTCGCGCTCTGTAAAAGTTTGTCCGTTTAGGGCTACTATAGAAACATGGCGGCACTAAATGGCGACTTGCATGTAATGAGACCCGAGGTGTATGTAGATATTAATTGCTCGTTCTAAGGTTATAAAATCATAACTACTTATTATTTAAGGTCTTTACAAACCTCTGAAAACATAGTTTTGTATGTTATATTGCATTTCTGCCAGTAAATTCTCCTAAATTTTACACACTGTACCTTTAATAAGTACTAAATAATTATTTTTAGTATATTAAGTACAAAATAAGCGCATGAAAATAGAGCACTTTAAGTACTTTATGGAAGTGCATTTGTTTTTCACTTGGGTTAGGTAACGTGCAACAAACTTGATGAGAGAGCATCTGAGAGGGAAACACATTGTGGAAAGTAAAAAAATAAATAAATCGATCCAGACCCTTTAGTAGAATTGCCGCTGTTGGACCGCATACTACCCAGCCTCTTCAGCTTGGCCAAGCGAGTGTTCCAGACCTCAAGCTCCTGAATACGATTCTCAAGGTTATCTGTGAGTTTACACAGCTGCTTCACAGCACCTACATTCTCCATAAAAATCTGCTCCTTTTGGAAATAACGAACAACATTACTTTCACACACCGTCCTTAAAAGTCTAGAGAATGTCACTGCTATTAATAAAAAATATCTGACAAACTTACTTTGTCCACCATGAGAAACTGATCAATCTTCTCCCCGTTTGTGCACGTGATGTCGCCCATCTCCCTCACAGCCGAGGGCAGGAGTTCTCTGACTTCCTGCGCTATGATTCCTAATCAAAGAGACACCTGATATGTGACAATCTGTCTTCAGAACAATGAATTATAACAAGTGCACTTTATATGTTAATTTAGCCTGTACCCGTTTCGTGAGGCTGATCAATTCCCATCCTTGAGGCAAACTCTGGTTTGTAATCATATTCCACTATTCTCATCTGAGTGATCCTCTTGAGTTGCTCCGTTGAGTCCACCTACAACATCACAGAACAAAAATGGTTTTCACTGGATGTATCTGATGTTAATGCCAGAAATATACTGAATAACTTTTAGGAGGCCATACATTAGAGAAAGCTTATTTGAATGCCATTTTGAGAGTTTGTCATTATATTGTCTAAGCCATTAGTCTCAAACTCAATTTCTGGAGGGCCACAGCTCTACACAGTTTAGCTCCAATCCTAACCAAACACACCTGATCCAGCTAACCAATGTCTTTAGGAACACTGAAAACTTTCAAGAAGGAAGCTGGTTGGAGCTAAACTGTGCAGAGCTGTGGCACTCCAGGAACTGACTTTGAGAACAATTGTCTAAGCAGACAGGTACTCACTTCCTGAATGTTTTGTTTGGCCCTTCTGTCTGAGGGATGCATGACGTTGCCCATTATCTTGGCATTCCCACAAACCACCAAAGCCTCATCAGGGCTGTCTGTGTTAATTCCAATCCTCCCATGACAAACCACAGACTCTGGGATCTGTCCTCTTTGCCAGAGCACATCACTATCATTCTCAAACTGACCAGGATTGGAGGCCTTAAGATGAAGAGATGATAAAAGTTTAAGAAACACTTTCACACACTATAAAGAAAAACTGCAAATATGGAGCTCATAGCAAAATATTCTGGTTACGGTCCAAAAGCTTACCCTAACAATGATTCTTTCAGAAATATTAGCAACCAGCAGAAAACGTTCCTCTTTCACAATAGCATAAAGACCAACAACCATCTTAAAGTACCTATGAAACATAAGCAACAACATACCACTAGTTTTAGTGCTGTTGACCATATTTGTATACGCATTAATCAATAACTGCATATACATGGACCTGAATGATCCGATTGAAATAAGACTTGAAGCACAATCAGATTAAGTGACATGTAAACACGTAAATCAGAACGAATTGCCCAAATCTGATTAAAATTTAGTTTGACTAATCATGACTTATTTCAGATCCAAAAAAGTAATTTTCACCAAAAGGTTAAAAGCTTGCATGCTCGAATTCCACTATAAAAGTTTAGTGGATTAAAGGGAAGATCGTTTTTGGAGAGGCATGTTTAGAACATTAAATTTAAAGAACTGAACTGACCAAAAATCAATAGAAAATAACAAGAAATGTAAAAAAAAAGTGTCAAAATCAGAAACTCTATATTTAGCTGCATTCAAAATTGCATACTGTCTAGTAGGTACTACATTTGACACTTTCTTAAAAAAGTATATTCTTTCTGTACATATTATGAATATTAGTAGTTAGAATTAAATTAGGAGATACGACACTGCCACATGATCTAGCTAGTTCACTGCCATTCACAAATCCTCTCGAGGCTTTATGGGATAGTAAAGCATCATCCAGGCACTTTTTTGAATCCTATGAATTCAGACATGCTGCACTTTTGGTGTACTGTTTTATGTATACCTTATAGAATGGAATTAGGAATATTCGGACAAGGATGTGTATAGGTTGGATCTGCATTCAGAGATGATGCCATTGTTTTTAACTAACCTCTGATCAGGATTGGGTTTGCCCTTTTTTCTCATGTTATTTGCTGTGGTTTCACTAAAGTGTAACCTCCCTAATGTCACCTTCGTGGTATTGTCTTCTGGCAGATTTACTCTGAAAGAGATGTTAAACCAAAAATCTGTATAAATGACACAATATATAAATGTTTTTCCACATGCTTTTAGTATCCTTACACTTACCTGACTGGTAAGAATGGTTTCTTGCTGCGGTTTGATTGCGACTGCTCTATAGTGATGAAATGGTTCTGTGTTTCAAGCTACAAAATGGATTCAAGTGTCAAATAAACATCTACATTCAGAACATAAATGTTTTTGGAAGGTTTTCAGCCATGTTATTACTACCTTGACCCCAAAGACATTCACATGGAAGCTTTCTATGGGCATGAGACCTCTTGATGTTCTGACAAATCTAGGATCCCCGACCATCCCTATGTGAACTGTCACCTGGAAGTGGTTCTTCTTCTGACAAACAAAGGCTTCATCAGCTGTGGAGTAACTGAAACCCTTATCGGTATCCACATGGTAACCTGGAGGTGGTCTACTCAAAAGAAAAAAGACTTCCATGGGTATATGGAAGTAGAAGATGTCTTCTACATGAATTATGGGCCCTCAAATTTCTTCTTCAATAAGAGTAGCACAGATACAATGTACAAATGCAATTAAAGTCATTCCCCCCTTCCCAAAAGAAGTACAGTGGCATTACCAAGTGTTCAGACATGTACCATGGTAATCCTATGGTGTTCTTTGATCTACAAGTACCAGATTATGCCATCTCATATAATCATAGTATAATGGTTCTCGTCTTTCATTTCAGGTTAGAAAGTTTTGGTAGTTACTCACAGGCTTTCTGATCTGCTGTTGTGTAGTGAGCACCACTGACTGGGCTGATAATGGTCCCACGTTAGCAGCTGGTGCGCACTGCCCACTGGACTTCCACCAGCTGTGTCACTGTCATAACACTGTCCTTCATATGATCCACTTTCTGGACCTGAAAACAACACAAGCATTAGGAAAGACTCATACTGCACAGTCTGAGTTTGCAGAAAAAATGGGTTCTGTATGATGAGCGCAGATTCTTCAGCTTTACAGTGTGAGTCCATCCATTCCGAGGAGATGAAATTGATATTGTGAGACAATTTTACAACACATTTTCATTTGTTTCCTAGTGAAGAGGTACGTGTTTCTTTGTGAGATTGTTGTTGTGTTTGGAATTACTTGTAAGGCTGGTAGTTTTTGATTCTCAGTTGTTTAGTATAGTAGTTCTTCTGTGTAACCATTAACCATGAAGTCATAAAGCAAGTGCATGATGCATAGTATTTAAAACAATATATAGTGTATGAGGTATGTTATCTTTGGAATGCCTTCCCACACTATCATGATTGTATTTATCTTTTGTTGTATTATTTCAAACACTGATATTCTTTCTTTACATAACACTGATATGTATAGAATCTATTTTTTAACTTATAAATGTTGTAAAAAGCTAAAAAGTTGTATCTACATACACTGTAAAATTTACAGTTTTTCAAAATTTTAGGTTTTAAGGATTTAATTTAAGTTCATATGTAAATACTACAATTTCATTAACTGACATAATGATAACACACAGTACCAACCTATTGAAGGTGTTGTTCAGTTATTTGTATTTTTACTGTAATATTTTTACAGTCTTTCAATGTTAAAATCACATTAAGTTTTTACAGTGTAGGAAATAAACTAATGATCTAGGTGTTGCTTATGTTATGCTTTACTGTTTGAGCTCAAAGGCTTTGTATATACCAAGACGGTAAACTCATATTACTATGAATGGGAGAAAGTTCAACATACAGTATGCCAGAATTTGTCCCACCTTCTTGAAAAAAGAGCCAGTGGCCAAATATTTAAGTCATTGTATAATTATGCAGTCAGTGTTAAAAGCTCCAGTTGCCAAAGAAACAGTAACTATCCTCATACACATATTTGCGCATTGGCTGATCCAACCTGACATTTAAATTTATTAACAATACTTGAGCATAAGAAACTACATATTAAATAGTTATTAGAGACTTTGCAACCACAGAGTTTGGTGAGATAAGTCGATTTTGGTATGCTAGTTATTGAATGTATATTATTAAAATCATCATCATCCTTTTATGAATCACATGTCTGATCTTTTTCTGTGTTTTCATTGTGTTGTTAGTTCTGCCTTCTGTAACCTTTTGTCCTCATTGTTGATTAGATCATCTGTTTCCACAAACTACAGAGTGTTCATTAGAGCCCACCGAAGACTGAGAGCCAACAAGACAAGCCTTCGCAGCTCTGCCTAGGCATAAGGATAACCTGTTTCCACCTCCAGCCTCTGATGACTGGACTACACCTCAGTCCCTCAACTCATTGGGTCTGTCTTAGCTCCTAGTTCTTTCGTTTCCAGTCTGGCCCATAATCCCACTGGCTCACTGCCTCCACTGGGCTCCCTTTTGGTGGTTGTCCTCAGTCTCCAATAAACAAGCTACAGGTAGTCCAAAATCCAGGTGCTAGAGTCTTTACCAGGTCAAGAAAATATGATCATATTACCCCAATTTTACAGTCTCTGCTTATTAAGTTACGCATCACTTACAAAATATAACTACTTAGAAGGTTCTTAATGGTCTCACACTACAACTAAACTCTGAACTCCTGGTAATATCTACGACAGCAAAGTTCTGCATTTGTCTCCCAAACACTGGAATACCCTTACTGATGATGTTCGGGGTCCAGAGACGCTCTCTCTGTTTAAATCTAGATTAAAGGAAAATCTTTTTAGCCAAGCATTCACATAATGTATCACACAACTTTGTTCTTCAGCTATATCTAATCAAGTTCACATTATAATTCTTTTGTTTGGGTTAAAGACATCATCTTTTCTTGGTTGGAACGGCAGCTATGCTAATTTAGTCTCCATTTGCTTCTCGGTTTCTGTCTAGGGACTGGCATTATACAAAGGTTCAGTCTGGATCCAACCCTTACAAAGATCTGAGATCATCAAACACCTGAGAAGAGATGATGCCCCAGAATACCTCAGATGATGCTAACCCTGGAACAACATGTAAAACTAGCAAATGTTGCTTTTTATTGCAATGTTTAAACGCAATCTGTTTGATTATGTGGAATTCCATCAGTGTGGCAACTGTTCATCTGTTGGTAGGTAGGTGATGAAAGAGTAAATGTAGATGAAGGCAAAAAATGCATTGCTTATCTCACTTTTAGACTTTTTCAGTTTTTCAGTGTTTGGCTTTATTTCATCACAAAACAGCATTTGTGTCTGCCTGCCATGAAGATACAGCTAAATGTTGCAAAGTATATTGGATTACAAAGAGATACACATACTGTGAGTGAGAATACGCAAAAACTGAACCTCATCGAAAGCGATCCACTTCTACGATTTAGTACAATAACTTTCATATGAGCATACCAAGCCTGGTTCACATTAACCTGGAAAATTTTCAAGCACATTTGGGAAAGCCACTTGAGCTTAGAAACTTTTACGAACCCAAAAGTACAATGTGAAAGCAACATTTCTAGATGGTCACCTGAAAACATTCTGCACATGACGTAATACTTACAGAATGTTGGTTTGGTCCAGACTGGGTCAGCACACCTCTGCTGCTCTGTCTGCCTCTCAAAAGAGTTTGACCTTCTTCTTTTCTTATTCTCGTATAAGATATTTCTGTTAAAGGAAGCACTATAGACTGTAAATATACTGAATGAACAGCAAAAATAAGCAGAACACTCATCCTTACCCTACATGTTGATCATGTTTTGGGGGCAAATAGGGGTACATTGTCTCTGAGCACATTGCATGGGGCACAGATGAGGAGGCTGCAGCTGCAATAGCTGGCATATGTCCTGCTGGAAAACCCATCGGTGGGCACTGGGTATATAGCGGAACACCATTGATGGGTGCATTATGGGATGTGGTAGCCTGTGTGTAACTCTCAGTTGTGTTGAGACTGTACTGAGGGAGCGATGCAGGTGAAATGGCTTTAATGTGTTTCCCAAGGTGATTGCCAACATCATGTTTCCTGTCTTTAAAAGGACAGGATAGAGGGAAGGAGTCTTCTGATAGGCTATAAACATCCTTGCTGCTTTGTTCCGGTGACCATCTTGATTCTGGTGAAAAGATAGATTTAATGACTACAAGCAGCAATATAAGAACTTTGAGGTTGGGATTTCAAATCACAGAAGACTTCACCTGGTATTTGTGGTGGAGAACTACGCTCTGATCCTGAATCTGGTGGTGACTCGGGTAACATACTAAGAAATATGAAAAACATGCTAAAAACAAATAACCGTTTTCTGTGCCAACCTGTCATTTAGAGGAGGTTAAGTGGACTTTACTTAAAATGGTTTTACTTGAAATATTTGAAAGAACTCACAAAGTGGGATCTGTCTCATTGCTCAAATACTGTTCCAGAATACTGGTGTCTACCACGGCACTCTCTAACACACCACTCACATCCTGTCCTGATGGAATAAAAAACATTAAAATACTATGTCTTCTTTAAATGTCATACCTGCTCTCATGGCATAAACGTACCTTGGTCTGACACCTTTTATTCCTTTTCATGCAAATTTACAGAGTTTTGATTAATAAAGCGTAGTTTTTGCACGATTACTTATCATGTTTTGACTTCAAAACAATATAAATATGCTGGGATATTTTAAAACTGAAGCTTTCGAACATTACCATCACACATGTACAGCTTAATATCTATGTTTTTTTTTTAAAGATTAATAGATGGTAGCTCACAGAGTACAGAGATGTACTTGAAAGGTGAGGAGCTTCGAATCCTGTGTAACTACGGTTCAACAAAACTCTGCATAAATGGAAGTTAAAATGGCACGGTTTCATCAACAAATGCATTTGCTAATACAGCTGGGTAAGTTTAGGGTTATAATTGGTTTAGGGCCTATTTCCAACATGATAGAGCATAAACTTTTAGCAACAGTCCATGGGTACTTCAATTCTGAACCACCACAATACATACCTATATCATCGTAATAAAAACATCCCTGTGTTTTAGCCCAACTCAGTGGACATTTCTCTTACAATTGAGGTGAAACGTGCAGGCATGCAAAAACGGTGTTACCCAAAAAGTGCACACAGGTACATATTTTTATCAGACCTGGGGCCTCATTTATAAAACTTTCTTACGCACTGATCTGATCTTAGATTGTTCGTACGATCAAATCCACGTCAAAGTACAGATTTATAAAAACCGTCTTTGACGTGGAAAAGTACTTATCTCCAC
>JAUCMU010000080.1:15097347-15113790 GCA_032275025.1 Enteromius treurensis | reverse complement strand
GGTTCAAGCCTTTAGGGTTCGGTGTCCGCCGTCCTCCCGGCTCGCCCCCCGGACAGTACGCCACACATGCTAAACTTATCCTTATTGATTATGAGGAAGCGCGAACTCTTGAAATCATTATCAGAGGGCAAGGTATGTCAAAATTGCAATCGTTAGTTATCTTCCTTGGTCGTTTGATGGCGATTCCTGCACAGGAGATATGAAAAGTGGCTAAATTGGCTTATAACTTCTCATTCGTTTGGTCAAAATTTTGATTTAGTGCATCATTTAGATTTTCTTTGAAAACCTACCTTTTTAATCTAAGATTGACTAACACTTTTGCATATTAAATAAGGGTCAAATGTGTAATTCTTATCAAAACCTTTACTACATTTTTACTATTACTATTTACTGTTCTAAAATTAATATTTAAATTAATTTAATGTTTCTGACAGCAACCTTAAGGCCTGTTCACACCAAGACTGATAACTTTACTAGACTGGAACACAGAACAACAAAGTCATGTTCTGTTTATTATAAGCGTATGTTGTTGTCTTACTATTTAAATGCTTGAGATCTTCAAAGTTTGGTAAATTGAGATCGTTTTCAGCATTAGCTTTTTATTTAAACCGAAAATAAAAGATTCAAGCAACCAAATCATAAAAGATACAAAAAGGTTATATAGTCTTTGCAAAACATGCACAAGCTTTTTAAAAATCTGTGTCAAGAACTTTTTAGATTACAAAAAATCTGTTCATCGTAGAAAGTCGACTTTTCTATTCCATAAGTTTTGTACATACATTTTGGTGACATAGACTTTTAAAGCTGGAGCAGAAACCTCTCAGGTCTCATCAAAAATATCATAATTTTTGTTTTAAAGTTCTTCCAAAATCATATGTGTTTGGAATGACATGGGGGCGAATTTTTGGGTGAGCTAACTCTCTAAGCGATCCCTTTTTTTAAGCTCATGAACAACAAAAACAGTAACAGACAATCAGAATTGCATTGATTGTTACATTTGTAGAGTTACAGTTATCTTTATATTAATCATCCATGGAGTGAACGGCCCCTTACAGCAGATAATGTCTTTATTTATCTTCACATGCTGTATGATACCGCTTCACGAGGAAAAACACCAGCATTAATTCTCCTCTGGAGGTGCACAACTTTATTCAGGCTTCCAGAAAGGCACTAAAATCAAAATGAGGCTAGATGAGACTCAGGAGGAAATACATATAGTGGTCCAAGAGGATACGCACAGAACATTCCAGATATAGAAACACAACAGCACACAGCTAGCTACGGCACTGAACATATCAATCTAAGAGAGGTTGAGACGCATTTATTTGAGTGTGATTCATCCTTCATCGTACAGATTCTTCAGAGAGGACACAACCTCCAGCTACAGTTCATGCTTTAGTGTCATTTTTTCCTTCGGTTTTCAATAAATATAATGAGGTGTTGTGGTCCCTGGGAAGCCACTCTGACAGGACCGGTATACTCCATCATGTCAAGGAGCGGCCAGGTTACGTTCACAGTTCGTCTTTGTAATACCCCAGCTTGGCGTTGGACATCTCCTTCCGCAGCTGCATGACCTCCCAGAACATCTGCTCTGCTTGGTAAAAACACAGCGACATGACGTATTAGAAGGAAGATTTTCGTAAGAACTAACTTCTGCATTATTACATTGTTGCAAACATTTGTCACAGTAACAAATCCTGTTTAATGGTGGTGGATAGTGGCCATTATTTCCATAAATTGCATATATCCATCGTAAAACTAACCTTCACGCCTCCAGGGGGTTACCACATGTCTTCTGAAGCAGACCAATGGGTTTTAATAATAATTATAATAACTCTAATTACTAACTTCCAGCTTCTTGGCTGACCTCTATATGCAATGGAATAATGTGATTTATGGAGCTTCAAAATAAGGACCTCTATCCACCTGCATTACTAAGCACAGAAAAGCCAGGATACATTTTTTTTTTTAACTCTGAAAGAAGTCTGAAAGAAGAAAGTCATATACACCTAGGATGGCTTGGGGGTGAGCAAATTATGGGGTAATTTTCATTTTTGGGTGAACTATTCCTTTAAATTACTTAAGGTAAATATTTTAATTGTATTTTTATCTTAGGAAACTTTTAGTATTATATTTAGGGCTGTCAATTAATTAATCACGAATAATCGCATCCAAAACAAAAGTTTAGTTTACATAGTAATACATATTTGAGCAAAATGTGTTACAAATACATTTATTTATAAGTTACATAAATCTAAATATTTACACTTAAAAGCTTTCAAAATATATATTTTGTATGAGTATGTATTTATACATAATGAATATACACAGTATGCACAAACATTATGGAAACAAAAATGTTATTTTGGATACAATTAACCGCGAAATCATTTGACAGCGCTAATTATATTGTATTTTTTAAGTCAACTACATTCCATAAAAACATATCGTTCTTCATTATTTTGAACTGAAAAATAATAACACCCTCTTCCAGGGTGATAGCAAAGTCAGACACATAAACGAGCTGATTCTCTTCAATGAACCTGTGGACTCATCTGTATCTGTACTTCTGTACAGGGCTTTACAGTACTTATACATCATAGTTGTGGGTTTTTCTTTTTCCTTAAGCATTATCACTGATGATAAAGTCAGTGGCTACATTCTAATGCACAGATCTAATTCGACATATTAAATGTTTTGTCCTGCTTTAAAAAAACAAAACAGACTGTGTTTACATCAGTTTCGTGTGGAGCCTAACCGATAAAGGATTTTGAAGGCCGATACGATACAAATATTTGTTGGTTTTAAAATCCGATATACCGGCCAATATTTTATTTATTTATTAATTTTTTTAATTTCAGAAACGCGCAACAAAGCATTAACAGACTTCCCTAACATTAGTTATTTACAGTCATTTATGAGTTTTAACTAACATAATATGATAATGCATTTTAAACAGAACAGAGGAACATCAAAATATATTAAAAGTTCTGATACATAAATAAAATGTATAAAAAATACAAACTTTAGATATGAAACTTTAAAGTCCTGTGAACAAAAGCACAATAACAACAATAACCAAATGGGTGTTTCGGTCATTTTTTATTTTATTTTAGAAATATTTATTTATCAGCCATTATAACTGCCGATACCGACTGTTTGGAAAATGCCTAATATCGGTCGATAATATCGGCCTGCCAATAAATCGGTCGGGCTCTAGTTTCGTGTAAATGTTTTTGGAGATGCAAGTGCACTTAACCGCAGCCATGAACTACAGATTTAGCAACTATTTGGCCAAAGAAGTCAAAAGGTAACTTCTTAGAAATAGCAGAACAAAAAAAAAAAAGCATTTGAATTATGAATAACGCATTTATCTGTAAATCCCTTACATAAGATATTCAGCTAACAATGAGTTCATGCTGTAAACAATTTACTTTTGTAAGTAAAACTACAAATTGTGGAGAACAGCATCAAACTTGGACGCTGATACGTAGTTTTACGATTAATTACAAGATAAGAGATGACTTATTAGCTTACCATCTTGTTGTTTGACTAGTCCTTGGAGGATGTACCTGATGTAGGTGAAGAAGTTGCAGACGGATGTGATCTGATGTAGATAGAGAAGAAAAGTGACATTAATACAAACCTCAGTACTACAAACGAGAAAAAAAAAAAAGATAATATTCAAAACATAAAAACCAAATACTAAAACGTTATGGGGAGAATCTAAAGAAATATTTCAAAACTCTGAAGAAAAAAATAAACAAGTATTACAAGCTTTTAGTTTTTTTTCAAGATTTTCAACAATTACATATTGCATTCTTTCGATACGGAGTGAAATAGCTTGAGATTTACTCTGACAGTACAAACATGATCAACACTGCAACGGTTTGATTAATAATACTTCCTGCAGGCGGTTACAAAGTTATGGGCAGACACTGAAGTAGGTTTTGTAATCTATTTGAATATCAAAATTCATCTGTTGGTTAAACTTTCAAGATGATGTTTTTTTTTTTACAAATTCCATTACATTTATGAACCGCTACACCAATACAGAGCTGTGAATGAAATATGATTTTTTCTAATTTTGAATCCCCATACATTCAGGCCCAAGTCACACTTGAGCTTTCATTAAGCACAGTATTTTCATCGGAGTTTTTTGTTGGTCTTATATCAGTCTTCAGGCAATTTTCAAGTTTTTAACCTTATCAAAGTTACCAAATTTGCTGAAATGTTACAGCAAACCTCCAGGTTCCTTCTTTGCGAATGCTTTTTTGATTTGATAGAATAGTCTAACTTTTTGCACTGGTGGCACTGGTGTGCCTAACCTTTTTTCTAAGGTGCACCAGTATGGAATGTTTTTAGACTCAAAATGATTACTAGATGCACACACAATTACCCATGCGCTACATTAATTTAATTCATGCTTCTTATCACAAACACCTGAGTATGTGGACATTCAGGATTAAATGCTTGTACAGCGAAGTGTACAAATAAAGTCATGTTTGTGAATAAAACTGGCCTGTTCTACATTAATTTATCATAAATTGTGCATGCAAAAAGGGATCTGTGCATCTGTGAATCAGGTGACGCGTTCATTTATTGACGTTTTGTTTGAATCAATCTTGTTCGGTTAATTTGGAGTTTGAGACTTAATTTTCACATTTTTACAGCTTTTCACAACAGACACACACAACTACCAACGCACAAGTGGACGATTTAGAAACATTAGCAAATGTGCGTCTCTACGCTGAAACAAATGGTGTTCAACTAGTGTCTGCAGAATTATGAATTACATGAATGTGCAGGGTTAAAAAAGTAGTTTTGTGAGTATAAATGTTCTATTTTCTATTGAAAGTCATTTAGTAATCATTTTGAGTCTAAAATCATTCCATACACCAGCACAATAGATAGGTGCACCCAAGTGTTCATGAAGGCAGTATTGACTTCAATGATGAAGTAACACCACAGTTGTCGCACTGCGCCACAACAGCTAAAAGTCTGTCTACTGGATGCGACAAAGTGCCCATTGAAAATCATTTTAAACTTGTGTCCATACGTCATAAATAGAACGCAGCATTAGTTTTCTGTCAGGAATTTGTTGCACCGTGCCTCATCCAGTATAGACAACATAATAGGTTCTATTGTATTTTGTTGCGCCATGCTACTCGGGTCAGACATCCGGATGTTGTAACAATCTGGTCTGAAAAAGTTTTGGTGGCTAAATGATTTCGGACGAATCAGGCCTTAACTTTAAAAAATTGGCAATCATTTTTCGAATTTTCATTTTTGGGTGAACTAACCCTTTAATTATACAACCTCTGAAACATAAATATGAGAAATATATGAATATTTATTGAAGACGATCTACTCAAGCATCTTTTTTTCATTAAACACCAAAATGTGTGTTTTTTAAACAGTTTTATAAGAGATGCTGCAAAATCTAGAACACGGCAGTAATTGAATACTCACCCGATAACGGCAAAACGGAGATACATAATAATAGTTGCTGGAGTCACCAAACTTGATTCTGTGCTTGCAGGTTTTGGTTTGACCACACAGGGCACATTTCCTGCACAGCGGGGGAAGAGATGGAAAGCTTTTAGAAATATATTAATACTACAAAACTGATGGGACGTCTGAGGAGTGATTTAGGACAGTAAACTAACACTTGGGTGAATAATGAAAATAGATATGAGGCACTGAGAAATGAATTCCCTGAAACAGACGGTAGGGAAATCAAGACAAGGATTGGGAGGCAGGGCGGCACGGGTCAGATCAGGAGGACTTAAGGGTCTGATCACGATTCACTTACACGAGAGTCTGTGCCATCCTGCTGCCCCAGGAAAAGCCCATCGGAACAAGAACAGAATCAACAAAAGGACACAAATACAGAAAGAAAGAATGACGAAAGAAAGTCATGCTGACAGGCCGTTCAGTACACACGATACAAACAACACTTTTAAGAACGATGAAATAAAACTAAACAGCGACATTAGAAAAATATTCCAAGTATTCACTAATATTTTCTTTTATTAGATCAATACCTGTATGATTTATGATCAAGATACCAAATAAATAAATGCAGTTCATTGATTAGTACTATGTACTTTAAATGCTTAGGTACATTCAAAATCAAGTACTTTTGTACATTTACTTAATTATTAAAAAATAATTACTCTAGTAATATTTTTGTTAGGGGATCTTTACTTCTGTGCAGTACTTTGAATTGATTTTGTGTTTTTGAAGTTCAGTGCTATTTTAAAAATAAACTGTGCATTTCCAAACAGAATTGGTTCATACCTTACACTGTCATAGTGTACATGTAAGATACTTGAATCATATTTGATTCCTATTTGGAGGGTTTCAGATTCACGAAACTACTTTCTTCACAAATTCTGGCCCTTGACACTTCTGTAAATTCAGCCATACTAACTTGGGTCCTCCACACTCAACAGCAGACGCTTTGACCACCGGCAGCGGCTGGAATCCCACCGGCTCCACGCTCAGTGTGTTCTGTTCCACCGCCTCCAGGATGGCCGATCCGAGCTGTGGATCACAAACTATACATAAACCATGCACAAAATACACATTTCAAGAAGTGTGCTAAACAGCCCTGTCTCTTTTAAATAGTGTCCGGATTGAATTTACTGAGTCAGTTTTTTTGAATGAGTCATTTTAATGAACTGGTTTAATGATGAATTGACGCTTCATTTTAATCATTACCCACCTCTTTACCTAACATAGAGGTTTTGATCAAAATTCCCCCAAAAAAACCCTCTCTTAAAGTGTTTTCCGTTACACGCGTGTACATGTGTATACAAACCTCTTTGATTATAACTGCATCAAACATGCTTTTGGTATTCTGATGTTTTATTCAACAATATGTGGCACAGGCTTACCAGTTAGGTTTTAAAAAACTAATGTAATACTATTTTTTTCCCCTCATACTATAATAATGTATTTAAAAAAACGATTGTGCTGTAAAATCTACATATATTCAAGACCATAAGCATACAATTACAGCCGAGTCCAAAATGCGCCCAAAGACTTTTATTTTGAAATGTTTATGCTTTACTACTTCTAGCTGCTTATTAAAAAAAAGATGAGAGATAAAAACTGAACTCTTATGATCATCTACTGCATATTACATTATAAAGGAACCATAAAGTAAATGTTATAATTCATTAACAGCAGATCATGAGGAATCGCTTGGCATAAATGTGAGGTATTTACTTTTCACATATTCGCAAAATGCTCTTAAACTACTGCTTCAGTGTGCAGCACTTATAAAATGATAGACTTTTTAAGTTACATAATCACATTAAGTCATATTGCAAGTCTTGTCTTCTCTGTCCCCCAGTTTAAGTTACATATAAATTCAATTTAAGACCTGTTAAAAACCCTGAAAAAAGTAGGCCTTATTGTTTTTCAAACATAAAAAAATAGGAAAACAGAGCATTTTAATGTCCAAAAAATTAAAAGCGTTTGGTTCCTACTTTACTATTTTCCTACAATAAAGTTTCGACTCTATTTGTTCTCTATTTCACTGCAAAGTCTATATGCCTTAAACGGAATTTCTATTGATCAAGATGTCCTTTCTGAGTATATGTATAAATATATCAAGTTTGATTCTGCCATCTTAAATGACACGCTCGAAAATGTGAATTATACAAAATTTAAAAATAAATATTTTTAATAAGGATCCTTTACTTTAGTTATCTATTTCACATTAAAAGCAGCATGTAGCATTGTAAGCCAGTGATATATAGCCGATATTCTTGTTTTTAGCAATTCAACCAGCAGAGAGCAGCTGGAGATCTCAGTTATTAGCCAAGATTCTCAATGATTAGCTTAGCTCATATCGAGCTAATCATTTACAGAAACTAATATCTATAAAATATTGTTAGAAGAAGGTCCTCGTAAGTTCTACTGACGGATGACAGCAGAAGCATACCTCACTCTTAGAAAACGTCAGACACGGGTAGATATCTTCTCTGTAAACGCGCTCGAGGAAGGAGCAGCTTCTCTCCAGGGTCGGCTCCTCCTTCCACATTTTGAACTCGTTGAAAAGCAGTGAATCCACCTTACAAAAAAAAAAAAAACAACTACTGTTAAAAACACACAACCATACTATTTAAATATCAACAATTAGAACAAGTCCACAATGTCAGATGAAAGGAAGCGTAGCTTCAGTCACCGTTTACTTTCATTACATAGTAAACAATGTCCAGTTCGTAATCTTTTTAAATCATCTTTTTGTGCTACACCGAAGAAAGTCAAACAAGGGTGCGTTTCCACCAAACAATGTTAGCCAACAATGATAGCAAGTTCTGTCATCAGCAACTGAGACGAACGATTTGCTGTTTTCTGAAACCAACGACAGCAAAGTTATGTGAGCTGTTTTTAAAAATGTTCGGTCTCACTTTATATTAGGTGACCTTAACTACTATGTACTTACTATAAATTCATAATTTGGTACAATGGACTTACATACGGTATGTTTTTACATTGTATTTGTATTTATAAATACCTATGTGCAAATACATGTGTAATGCATTTTTGTAATTACATTACCTACCCATACCACCAAACCTGTCCCTAACATTACCTGTATCCCACCTCAATAGCAACAAAAGTTTTGCCATACAATATGAACACAATAGTTATTGTTTGGTGTAAGTACATAGTAGTTGAAGCCACCTAATATAAAGTGTGACCAAACTGTCTTGTTAGTATGACCTAGAATAGATCAAATAAGCAAGCTTGCATATATTCAATTTTATCTAAACGCATACAGTATAAGTTCACAGAAAATCTGCTTGATTGTTTATATCATAGCAAAATGTTCCTATAGTATTACCTGGCTGTTTATGTAAAATGTAGACAACTGTATGTGTCTCTAATCTAATCAGCTCAAATGTGACTGTAAGGTATAGATGTTAGAATATTATTATACACATTACCATCATGGTTTACTGTAAAGCTGCTTTGAAACAATGTGTTATAAAAAGAGCTGGACAAATACATTTGACTTGACGGTTGCACTTTTCTTCAAGGTGTCCTTGTTACAGTGTAATTACACATTTAAGTACAGAGTAATATTAATTAACTACATGTACTTACTATATGGTTAGGATTAGGGTTACTTGCATGTAATTATGCACAATTAATTGTAACATGTAACAAGGGCACCTTCAAACAAAGTCTTACTGATTTGACCTAAACTGACTTGACTACTTTTCCTGATTCAACCTTAAAAAGCTAGAAAACAGTTACCATTTTTTTTTACAGGTATGATTGAGATTATTAGAAGAAGAAATTTTCCTAATGACCATCACTGTCTACAGCTGTGTTCACTGTCTTCAATTTTGAACCTGACTCTCTTTCATTGTGGACATTTTAGGATAAATTGTTTTCTTCTTTTTTTAAGGTTTCAGATGTTATTGGTCCTAGTTCAGCTTTAAAGAGCAATTTAGTGAATAGTTCTAATAAATTTTAAGTAAACTGTGGTGCAAATGTTTCTCAAAACACCCTAGACCGGTGAAACACCTTTTCTTCTGCCTACTGTATTAAGTGTTTGTGGGGTTCCTCAAGGCTCCGTTCTAGGTCCAATCTTGTTTTTCCTGTGTATGTTACCTTTAGGTCCTATTTTTCCAAAACACACTGTCACTTATCACTGTTATAATGATGACACACAGTTTTATTTTCCTTTGAAGGTCAGTGATAGTTTGCATTAACCTCCTTGCTGGATTATCAGAGTGAGATCTATATATAAACAGCTGTAAAATGTCTTCAAACTAAACACACCTACTTTCATTTTAGCTTCTTTAAGTTGAACTATAAGACCTTATTTCTAAATTACACAATCAAGCAAAACATCTTAGATGGGATCTTTGATCCAGAACCATTTTATAAGCTACTGAACTGACTAAAACTTTTTTTTTTTTAAGTGTGGGCAAATGCATTAACGAAAACGCTTTTGTCTTGTAATCACATTAACATATGCATGCTTTATTTCTTCAAGGTTGGATTGTTGCAGTTCTTTGTATTTGGGGCTTTTCATGCACCACTGAGCCATCTTTGGTTCGCCTTTATTTGGTATGTGGCTGGGAGGTCAGTGCTTCTCCCTTTGGAAAGTTCTTTGTGTATTTTTATGTTTTATTCTTAGTTTTATTATTTTGTTGACGTACTGTTATTCTCATAATATATAGGGACTTTAAAATGTAGATGTTATAACTGTTGCTCATATGTTGTTACCATTTATAAGACTTTGGTTACCTTGAAAACTGTTATTTGGACAGTACATTCAGTTTAGCATGTAGTCAGCATGAGCACTAGAGAGATTAATCGACATATGAAGTAAAATACATTTCCTTGAGATTAATAAGGCGACATGGCTGACATGGAACAAACCCAGAGGTATATGGGAAATTTGTGTATGTGTGGGAGTGAAGCTAGACAAATGGACGTCCAGTAGATACAAACCTCTTTACACTCACGTACAATGGGCTGCGTCATTGCGACCTCTTGCTGACTCCCTAACATGGCACTGCTCGTGCTCTTGTTGCGAGCGTGGCCTTTCTTAAATGGGGCTTTGGATCCGGGGGGCATTTCTTTACAGGGGGATGTAGGAGAGGTTGACAGGACCAGAGTCTTCAAAGCAGCCACTTCGGCTTGCAGAACATCTATCTAAAAAACCAAAGGGAAAGACTGATGAGATTTCAAACTTACCAGGGGTTTAAAATTAGGTAAAAAAAAAAAACATTCACAAATTACAGCAAAAACCCTGAAGGTGTAATATTAGAGGTCATTCACATAGAACATGTTTTCTGCTTAAAAAAACCAAAGACATAAACCTCCAATGAGTGTGTTTAAATCAGTTTCGAACTTTTTATCTCATTCCTTCCTCAAAGGACACATGAAAGTTACTGAGCTTTTCTTATTTGATTCATCAATCATTTAAATACTCCACCATCTGAAAGGGAATATACCACAAGTACAATCCTGCATATACACTAAGGTCAGGCACAAAAATTACTCACTTTTCCCAGTGCCTCCTTCAGTTGTTTTTCAGCAGTGGCTTGCTTCAGGTTTGCTTCGTGCACCATCTTATGAGCCTCCTGTTGACAACGTCACACATCAGATCCACATTAAACACAGACTCATCTGAGAATAACCCACACTAAGAGACCACATCAGACCAGACCAGACCAGAGGCACCTGGCAGAGTAACGCTACGGTAGGGTGAGGACACTCAAGGACTTTGACTAACAGAAAAGATGAGGGGAAAACGAAGTAAGACATGAAAAATGAAAAAAAATATGAGGATAGTATGAAATGCATAACAGAGATGGGGAAGTGAAACTTCAGAGCAGGTTACCTAAACACTCAGCACATCTGGATTCATATTATGTGAAGATCAACATAACGGTGCGTCGACCCGATTAGAGAAGCTTCAGTTGAAGTATTTAGAGGTGGACACTTGTTTAATTAACTAAGATTCTTTAATAACTTGGAATAAGCCTGGGTATTGATCAAGGTTTCACAATTTAATTTGTTCTCAATTAAGTCAAGTTCTCAAAATTGATTTTCAGATTTTGAAATATTCCAGGTATGCCTACATGCCAATTTTGTTAAGCACATCAAACAAAATACAATAGAAATAGTGCTGTCAAATGGATTAATCGCGATTAATTCACATCCAAAATAAAACTTTTTCTTTATATAATATATATATATATATATATACATACACACACACACACATATATATATATATATATATACATAATATACACAGTACAGTAAAAATTTATATTTTTTATTTAACCTTTATTTTAATTATTTTACTGTGTTCTATAAATTGGAAATCTAAATTAGTTTATATGTACAAAATACAATTAAATTGGCAAGTAAAAACATATTTTCTTTTCCTTTGAAGCAGATTAGACATTTTGCATTTTAATAACATTTCTGGAAATGGGACTGTATATTTTAGTAGGTGAAAAACCCAGAAACATGTTAGTATTTTAACACTTCCAGTTCCATCATCCTTGAGTCAGTGTTTGGTTTTTTAAATAACCATTACATGGGTCAAAATTTGCGTTTTTTCTTTAAAAGCCAAAAATCATTTGTATATTATGTAAAGATCATTATCCATAAAGATATTTTGACAAATTAAGATACATTTCTTGCTGTTGATATATCAAAATCCATATGTTTAGATATTTATCTCAGCCAAATATTGTCCTATCCTAAGAAACTACATGATTGAATTAAAAAAATACATCTTTATGTTTTGTGAACCTGGGTCACATTATTCTACAACTTATAACTAATCCAGGAATAGCCCCTTGTTTTGTTTATCCTTCTTGAAAAAGGCAGAACACATGTTAAATGCTAACAAGGCTGAATGGGGTTATGGCGTTTGTCAACGGTACGTTCAGTTGCACTTTGTTGAACTTCACTTTTATTTCCAAAACAGGTAAAGCAGTGTGAAGCGGACTAACATGGGCTGTTCTCAGATCCCTAAAAGCAAATTATGCAGTAAATCCTTGTGAAATCATTTCAGCTAGATAACGATCTCAATATCAATTTCTGGGATTGTTACAAAAGATTGCTGAAAGGTCAACAGATGGGAGGTTTTTACATGAACTGATTTACAGCCCTGATAGCACACAGGTCATAGAGGCATATTCAGTGGGTGGACTATCATCTATGGGGCACTTTGCCACACTATATAATATTTTTATACAGCAAATTTGGTATGTTCAATTGTTTTGGAATTCCTGTTGTTGTTTTTTCAAAAACAGATAAATAAATACACGCTACCAATCTGAATTTTGTGGCAAGTTTGGACAATATGTATATTTTTATAAAAGTATATTCTATAAAAGATTTCAATGCCAAATAGAAACTGTTGATAATAACATGACATGTTTCGTGACCGTTAGCTTAGAATTATTTCCGGAGGCTCATGTGACTGCTGAAAATTCATCTTCGCACAACATTTTATAATATTTTATTTTCAATCGCAATAGTATTTCACAATCTTACAGGTCTACTTTATTCTTGATTCTAAAAAAAAAATGCAGCCCTGAGAATATAAGACTTTCCAAAATATTCCCAATGGCCAAAATTTTTTCAAATGGTAGTATATATATATATATATATATAGAGAGAGAGAGAGAGAGAGAGAGAGAGAGAGAGAGAGAGAGAGAGAGAGAGATTATATATATATATATATATATATATATATACACACACACTGACTATGTATTGTTGACATGGTGACTGTAAATCAAAAAAATGATTAAATAGCCATATGCTTAGTTTTACTTACAGCATACACTACCGTTCAAAAGTTTTCGAACAGTAAGATATTCAATGGTTTTTAAAGATGATGCTTTGTATCACAGGAATAAATAACATTTTAAAATATATTCACACAGAAAACAGTTAGTTTAAATTGAAATAATATTTCACAATATTACAGATTTTTTATCTAATAAATGCAGCCTTGATGAGCAGAAGAAACATCTTTAAAAACCATTAAATATCTTACTGTTCGAAAACTTTTGAACCGTAGTGTACATATCAAATATACCCACCATACAAATAATATAATTTCTCTACACAGTTACACTTTTAAAGTAAGGGTTGAAGTGTGGACAGTTTTCACAGTGCTGAGTGTTCAGAATAACTCCAGATGATCAAGTGCTTCCAGACACACACAGATCTGCTCTGTCTTTTGGCAGAAAAAAAACAAACAAACCTCAAAAAGGCTAGCAGTGAGTTCCTCCAGCTCCTGCCCCAGCTGGTCTCTCACTTTAGAAAGCCTCTCACACTCCTCGTCTTTTAACTTAAGCTCCTTCAGACACATGCAATGACATGAACAGAATACACAAATGAAAAACAAAACAGAAAAACAAGGAATGTATGGCTCATTCTCTCATTTAGCCCATTATGTCAATGTAAAAGGGTGGATGACACAACACACACTATTACAGAGCCCCTTAAAGAGTTAGTTCACCCAAAAATGAAAATTCTGTCATTAATTATTCACCCTCGTGTCGTTCCAAACCCGTAAGACCTTCGTTCATCTTCCGAACACAAATTAAGATATTTTTGATGATATCAGAGAGCCATCCGATCCTCCGTAGACAGCAACACAACGGAAATGATCCCAGATCCAGAAACGTGGGGGGAAAAAATGGATAAAAAGTCCATGTGACATCAGTGTATGAACTTCAGTTTTGCGCCGATACGAGAATACTATTTTTTTTTTTTGCGCAAAGAAAACAAAAATAACAACATTTACTCAACCATTCTTCTTCTATGACTTATGTCTTCTGCCATTTTAGAGAACATTACTGCGTAAGCGAGCACTTTCTTCTTGGCGCAAACAGCCACGGATTACACACATGCGCGTGCTGATTACGTCAAATACATTAAAGTTTGCGTATACGGTGTGTTGAGATGCTCTAAAATGACGGAAAAGTAAATTATGTTATTTTTGTTTTATTTGAGCAAAAAAGTATTCTCAGAGCATCGCTAAAGTGAGGTTAATATAATGATGTAACATGGACTCTTTCACCGATGTTTTTGCTACGCTTCTGGATTTGATCAGGATCGTTTCAGTTGTGTTGCTGTCTATGGAGGGACAGATGGCTCTATCATATCATCAAAAAAAATCTTAATTATGGGTTTGGAACGACATGAGGGTGAGTAATTAATGACAAAATGTTCATTTTTGGGTGAACATTTTTAGGAGAGGGAAAATTCTGGGTGATTGGAAAAATTCGGGATAGGAGAATATATGTACATTTTTGAATCTTTTGCGTTCTCTCGTAAAGATATTTGCGTTCCCTCGCAAAACTTATGCATTCTCTGGCATAACCAGTTGAGCTAGCTTTGAAATAGCCTATAAAAGAAATGCGGTCAGTGTTTAGTACAAGCCACGGTTTTGATGTCAGCGAAAGACACCTGAAAATATAACGCGAAAAAAGATTTGGTGCGTTTGACTTGAAGTGGCGCCGCAGCTGCCGATGACATCAATGTAACGCAAGAGCAATTATAACAAGCGTATTGAACCGTCAGCTGTCAAACGGTCTCGAGGTCATACACTCGAGGTCATACACTTCAAAAATGGATTGCAAAAAAAGCACAAAGCACCACGCAGATGCCTCACGAGAGAACACAAGTTTTGTGAGAGGACGCAAAAGATTTGAAAAAACTTTTTTACTTCCACCCATCCCGAATATTTTCCTTCACCAGGTCCCTTAAGGGGCTCCGTACACTATAGTGTTGCTTTACAAAAAAAAATAAAATAAATGTATGGTTTCTTTTTGTGTGACATTTTAATGACAACAGCAGACGCAGGCTGAATTCCAACCTGTGGATACTGACTTATTATTGGTAGCACAAATTTAACAGGTGTATTTTTTATTTTTTATTTTATTTTTTATTAAAATACAGCTGAAATAAAATACATATGTTAGATAAATGAAAAAGTAAACTGAAAAAGTAAATTCAGTTAGTTTCCAAGGCAACATTTCTTATTTTTATTGAGTTTACGAGAGGAAGCAATGCGCTGATTTGACACTGAAATAAAAGTCAAAAAGAAATATAAAAATAATCATAAAAACGACACAAGCACATAAAACTACAAACTAAAAAAGTGACTAGATTTAAATGGAAATATAAAAAACAACAGCTAATTCAAAATATACTATAAGAATATAAAAACAACAACACAATAAGGCCATGGGTTTAAAATATGGATTGGAGTCCTTATGTTTGTTTGTTTGTATGTTTATTTATCTATGCATTATGTGTAACTGATTTAATCCTGAAAAAAATAATTTCTGTGTTAAACTTAAAACTTATTAAAGAAAGCAAAATGTAAAACAAATGAGTGAAAACTGTGTTCAACACAGTCATAATAGTAATAACAATTACTAATAAATTAAGAACCAATAATAATCAGGGACCAAATCAACATATTGAAATGATTTCTGAAGGATCATGTGACACTGAAACTGCCTTTGCAGGAATATATCTATCTATCATTTAGTTTGCATAAACCCATACTTATAAGCTCAATTTCAGATGTGCCTCCTTTCATTAAACAACCGATGAATTGAATCCAACCCCCTATTTTTTTATGTTCGATTACCAGTTTCAATTAAACGTGCATCGCATCATGCAAGAAAAGATCTGTCGCTATCTTGTTGCAACTTCTAAATGTCACGTAAACCATTAGTCAGACAGAAATCTTTCTAGTCCAGTTTTATGAACTCAAACTAATAAATCTTACGCATTGCGCTAATAAACTAATAAACTTTATCAACTAAACGAGGTAAAAGTCAGAGGTGACGTGATTTTGAAAACCTGGTGAGGGGGGGGGGGGGGGGGTTTAAAAAGGCCCAAATGAAAAAA
>JAUCMU010000080.1:15068837-15080208 GCA_032275025.1 Enteromius treurensis | reverse complement strand
AAAGTAAATGGAGTCGAGGAGTCGATTCCACCGACTCCAAAATTAGGAGTCGGGAGTCGGAGTCGACTCCAAAAAAAACGGAACCGAACACCCCTAGTTTCTGAATGAAGGCAGACATAAAACAAAAAGTTCGCTGGAGTGCCCTCCAGTGGCCAGCGCTGGCATCTCCAGCTGATCAAGACACATTCCCTAAATTTTAGGGACCTTTTTAATTTTTTAATTAAATGTATTTATTTATTATTATTTGCCCCACGAAGACACAAGCTTATACGTCATAAGGAATTAAGTATTTTAAAAATATAAAATGTGATCTGTGATGGTTATGAGTTAAGGGTTAAGGATAAAAGAAGAAAACATAAACATAGCCTACACATAAAAAAGCAGTTATGCGCTTATCAAAATGACAGAATTTTATTTTTATATATTATATACTGACAAATTATAGATAGTTAATTTTTTTATTTGTTTATTTATTGTTGTTCTCAGAGCTGTATTTGAAGAAACTAATACTGGCTGAACAAAGTAATGCTGGCTGCAGGCTACTCTGGTCTGTACATTCAGTAGGTGGCAGTAGAGACGTTTGTGAAGCACAATAGCAGTAAAGAAAGAAGTTATCACACGCAGATCCCACCCGATTGACAGATGATTTCCACCAATCAAGGTAAAGCCGCCATTTTCCCCTTCCGCGTGTTTCTATCCTGATAGGTCAGTTGGGCTGCGGCTGTGCTGTTTTGGTTGAGCTGACCGGAAATCAGTCTATTTGATCACTATGAAATGAGCTTTGTGCCTATGCTTATATTACTATTACAAACTGTCAAACGTGGCTGTACTTCGGGAAACATGGAACAAGTCGGGAACAAGTATTTGTGCCAGGATTATTTCAGGTGTTTGTGACTGTATTTTTAATGCTCAGGGTAAAGTCAGAAGCTTGTAAAGTTATACATATGTACAGAAATCATAATCGTGTGTCCAAATTACTATACTTACTAGTTATATTTAACAAAGTAAACGCATAATAAATTATCTAACGGGAAGCCATCTTATGCACACTAAAATAGTATTGCATCCACGGATCAAAAAAAACAAAAACAAAAAACATGTTTTTTTAAATTATTATTTTATTTCGGCTGATAGTGTACTAAGTTACATGATGGATCATATTACAAATAAGTCAGTTTAAGTAACTAATTTTATGTTTCACAAAAACTATTATTCAATATATATATAACATTTTTGTTAGGGGGAGATAAGAGTGGGATTAACAATCATTGTTAGCACAATTATTTTAAAACGAAAGAATGAAATAAGCAATATCTTGTTGACATTTCTATCTGTTCTGTCTTATTTTCTCAATAGCGTTGCATTCCTCAATGAACATGCAATTTGAGGATGGCATATTCATCAAAGATTACATCAGGATGATGGCGTATATAATCGTGTTTTGTTTCACATTGGCAATTTCATTATCATTTTGGGTCCTTTCCATAACTGCCAGCACATACTATGGTGAGAGTTCACTTTCTAAGTTCTGATGAATACATAGGGGTTGTGTGTTAAATCAGCTTTATTGCCCAGTCAGTCAGTGTATTTGTATGAAAGGGCCTCCTATGGAAAAAAAATGTCTAAAGATGTAAATGTAAGCTTAAATGAACTTTATAAATAACCAAAGAAAATATTTAAAGATTACAGTACTTTTTTTTTTAAGTATATTTCAGAAATTAAAAAAAAAACTTTGGCATAAATTGGTTACAGTGTATAAAGCATTAAACTTTTAGACATAGCCATGATGTCCCAACAAATTTTGGGTTTGAAAGCAAATTAAAATGGTAAAGCATGTGCCACATACGCTTTGGAAAAGGCACGTTAATTAACAAAATTGTATGGTAATGTAAAATTTTGAGATTCTGACTTTTCATATCGAGTTAATTCCATAAGAAATACTGTGTTGCAGGTACTCTGCAGCCAGTATCACCATGGCGGTGGCTGTTTTCTGTGCTTGTCCCTCTTTTCATCACATTTCGAGCCTATAAACGCAAGAGTCTTGATCATGGTGGTGCCATAGGAGGTGAGATATATTTTAAAATTCAAATCTTTAAAACACAGTCTCATCAACATGTATTATAAATTGTATTTAAGTTATAAAGGTTTTATTTATTTTTGATTTTACACAAAGCTCAATTGCTGCTTGCAGCTATAATTTTGAAAGTGACAAAAATGTTTTCATTTGAGAAAGTAAATATTTTAGAACATAAACAATAACTTAAAATTTTATAAAATAAAAACTGAACATCTTGTTCTTGCTGTGACTGGATTACTGATCTTGATATGACTAGATTAATAAATTGCAAATTAACAAATCCTTATCTCTGTGCAGCGATGCTGGTTGGCTTTGTTCTTACTATGGCCAACATGAGCTTTTTTGGAGCTTTGTTGACCTTTTTTTTCACGTCCAGCAAACTAACCAAATGGAAAGAAGACATTAAAAAACAAATCGACACAGATTATAAAGAAGGTATGTGTGGTTATTAACAGAAAAATTCTGATATTTCAGAATATTTGTTTTTTAACATTTTTATGGATTATTTTTGAGTAGACAAAATAATCTCTGTTTTTGTTGTTTTTGTCTTCGTATTTCAAATAGTTCGTTTTAAAGTTTTAAAGATACCTTTTGAAGTATTGGTGTAACTTTGTGGGTAGACAGAAAACAGATTTTATTTATGTTTCATAGGTTTTCATTTGAATTGAGGAATGATTTTTTTGGGTGTATTCAGAACAAAAGGTTTATTAGTATTCAGTTTACAATTAGATTCAAGCTTATAGCTTATTTGGGTTTTACAAATGTATCTTTAAATTATGGTGTCCTGAAAAAGTTTCTTTTATGGTCATTATAGAAATAAAATAAATACAAAAAAAGTCCATAGATCTGCCACATATAGCACTGTGACTTGTTGCTTTTCACTTAGCTCTACAGACAAATCACATGCCATTCAGGAAGTTGTTCTGCTCTGTTTGGCCATTGTAATTCGTTTCACCCTTTCTGAATTCTGCAGAAGCTTAGATGTTTGCTTCACACGGATGTTTTCTTGTGTGAAAGTAGCAGAAGGCAGAGGAGGCACTTGTTCCTTCAGCTCTGGTGGTATTCTAATAAGCAGTTCATTAGATAGTTTGTTGTGGTCCCCAAGTTTAATTTTCTTGAATTTCCCCCTTTGATTGGTTGGGCACATTTTGGATTTTTCTAATTTACTTAATTTACAATTACGTGCAAATGACAGTATGTTGGTCTTGAATAAGTAAGCTTTGAGCTTAAGCATTTTTTAATGCTCTATTTTATAATGCTGTGCAGAATGCTCATTGATAACATAACTTGTGTGTCTTTAATGTCTACAGGAGGCCAGAGGAACTGGTTGCAAGTTTTCTGTAACGGAGGAGTTCCTACTGAATTGGCCCTGCTCTATATGATTGAAGTTGGTCCTGGAGAAATACCTGTGGATTTTGGGAAGCAATATTCCGCTTCATGGATGTGCTTATCACTCCTAGGAGCCCTGGCTTGCAGCACAGGGGACACCTGGGCTTCTGAAGTTGGTCCTGTGCTTAGTAAAAAACAGCCCAGGCTCATCACCACCTGGAAAGATGTCCCAGCAGGTACAGATTCCAAAAATTAAATGATTGAAATGAACATTGTGGACTGATTCCACAATAATTATGTCCAGGATTCACTATGTTTACGTTGTACTAGCCAAAAAACAAATATTAGCAATATTCCAGATTACCAAAATGACTGTTTAGGTTTAAATATATTTACAATAAAATCTAATTTTGAAGGAATAGTAGCACCAGTTGAATACTATTTGATGCAAAATACTTTGAGACTGTGACTTTTCTGATAAAACAGTGTTTATTTCCCTACTATAGCTCCCCCCAAATAATTGTTTAAACAGAAAACAATGTGATAAGATTAGTGGATAAATGTTCAGCTCTTTCTTTTCATCATTTGTTTTGAGGCAGCGTACTAAACTCAACGTACTGTATTAAAGCCTCCATTCCACTTATGTTCATAAAAAAAACTTTACATTACTCTCAGAATGACACTGACCAATAAAATAATGACAACAAAACCCCATTCTATTTGTCACTTTGTGTCAGAATACACCAGATCAGCCACAACATTAAAACCACGATACCTTCTACCCCCAACATTGCATCACTAGTTGAGTTTCCACTGTTGGGCCGAAAGCTAGTGTGTTCAGTCGCCTTCTGAGGCTTGATCGTGCCCCTTTGGACTTAGACTTGAGGAGTGATTATGAACAAAGTCTGAGTTCCTCTGCACCTGAAAAGTACTCAAATACTAATTTTTGAAACTTTTAGTTGATGGAAATAAGACATTGCCAAAAATGTGACAGAACATAATCATAACCTCCATTTGGAGGGTTAGTGAGTGTTAGTTTTAAACCCTGATTATGGTCAATATGAAGTGATTTATTTAAACAAAAGACCTTTATTTTAACTGCTATAAAATGGTTTATAGGCACCAATGGCGGAGTCACTCCTGTTGGGTTAGTGGCCAGTGTCTTGGGTGGAGGCACAGTGGGAGCAGCATACTACTTCATGCAGCTCCTCTTGGTAAAAGATCTGCATTTAGCAGTTCCTCAGTGGCCTATCATCTTATATGGCGCAATAGCTGGTCTGTTTGGATCTCTGCTAGATTCATTCCTTGGTGCAACCATGCAGTATTCAGGTAATCTGGCTAATTTTTACTGAAGATAAATAAAATCAAATAGATTTATATATTTTCCCCCCGTGGTCCACCACAATATTATTGTAAGTATCTTGCAAAAGTCATGCTAACAGTGTTACTTTACTTTTATGCTATATAAATAATTGACTATCTTCTATCAGCGCTCCTTTTTATTCTAATTGTCATGCAAAGTTACTTAGCACTGAATGATTATTGATTCTTAAAATCTCAAGATCAGTCTTCAGTCAGTGGCTATGGATGTTATGTTAATAATGCAAAATAACATTTAATAATTCAACATCTGCGGAAATGTTGTCACATCCTCTGTATTGCTGTGTTGTGGAAAAATATTCTAGGTGTTTGACTTTTTTTTTTTTTTTTTTTTTTTCATCAAGGATATGATGAATCCATTGGGAAGGTTGTGAGTTATGAGTCACCGACTGTTAAAAGAATATGTGGGAAACCCATCCTGGACAATAATGGAGTGAATCTGTTCTCTTCTATACTCATAGCACTGTTCCTGCCTGAGTTTGGTTGGATATTCTGGGCTAGGAACTGAATCGTATGCTTTTAATTGTCCCTTTTAGGATAAAAAGCAGTTTAACTTGTTGTTTTTTGTTTAACTTTTTTTTTTTTAAAGAATTTAATCACGCACTATTCAAACTCCCAATGTCTTTGTTTCTATACATTGTATTGAGATTTTTGAAAATTGCTTGTAAAGTTCAGATGTATGAAAACAAATAAATCGTATTAATCTTGACTCTCCAAATTTTTCATAGTGTGTACCTCTATTCAAGTATTCCATTGAATGCTTTCCACAATGCATGCTAGGTTCTTCAGCCAATCAGCCATCCATTTCTGTTTACTGAACTTATTTTGTTCCAAATATGTAAAATAATAGTGTTCAAAATGAACACTCAATTTCTTGTTTGGAGTCAGATTTAAGATAGAAAGGTATATGTGGTGTGTGAGAATACAAGTTTTAGAATCAGTTTAAGATATGCTGAACCTATGTTCTGACATAGCATCACATGAAAAACTAAAGTAAAATACATTGCATTTAGCATTTATCGGAAAGATATTGAAATCAGAAGAACGATTTTGTTTAGAATATATAGCAAAGGGTCCCAGCTAGTACCTGTTTTTGTGTAGGGCAAACCTATGGATCCTTCAAAAAGACGCAGCAGCGGTAACCAAATTAAAAATATCCTTCAGGTTTGGTTTTCCAGTATCTTTTTCATATTTTAACCCTTCCTAGCAAGGACTGCATGATTTTGAGATCCAAATAGCTGTTTAACTGTTGACTTGTGAATGACTTGTGAACACCAAAAATGAAATAAAATAAAAAATCATCCAAATCCTGTGTATTAAGAAGTATGTATGTTTTTGAACTGGGTCCTTTTTGTCTATAAATTAAATTTTTCTTGTGTATTACGAACATATTATTAGGTTTAAATTTTTAACTGAAGTGTGATTTCGATATTAATAAGATTCCACTTGCACTGTCTATATTTTTATTGTGAAATACTACTCTTTTGGAAAATGATTTTCACACATAACTTTACTCCGCACACTTCGGTTCTATGAAACAATAGAACAATACTTATAAACAGGAAGTTAATATTTAATGCTGAATGGTTTAACAAAGGAATTCTCTTTATAACTGACCTGATGGATTGTAAAGGTGTTCTATTAGACCACAACAGCTTTGTTGAACATTCTAATGTAAACCGCACTCAGAGAGTATAAAAAAATTGTAAAGCTATTCAGGTAGCTTTGATCAACCTCATTAAGAATACATTGATTTACTCTGATGTCATTTCAGTATTGCCGAATTTATTTCTTATCTTGTTAATAAAAAATGTGATTATAGGGTTGCTTCGGTTTTAAATCTACACAGTTCCTTGATTTTAATAAAATTAATGTGCCTGTAAATCATTCTGATAAGTTGGGAAAAGCATTCTCTAAATATGTTAAATTGCCAATTCCACCTAAAGCTAAAGAAACGCATTTCAAAATTTGTCACAAGATTAATCCATTTTCCAATTTTCTTCATAAAATTTGACAAGGCTGGTTGTGCGTTTTTGTGAATTTTCTGAGGATTCTCTAGAACACTTATTTTTTTTACCTGCTCTGTTTCATGCCAGTTCTGGAGTGATGTTAGAGATTGACTGACTAAAAATGTCAAACATCCCTGTATTTAATATCAATCATATCCTGTTTTATGTTGATGGTTTAGATCATTCAAAATCAGACATTGTGAATATTGTTTTCCTACTTGACAAATATCATATACATTGTTGTAAGTGGAGAAACTCTCAGCCCTGTTTTAAAATTTGTATAAACAAATTTAAACTGTTTACTCCTCACTAGATTACTTTGAAATTGTCATGCCCTGAAATTATCATTTGGGATGTACCAAATTTCTTGTGTTTTAATTTATTTTAACCTTTTTGTTTTTTTTGCCTTACATGTATTGAGGATCCCCTTAAAATGTGATGCTGTGATTGTTTTTGTATTTGGTTTATACTATGTTGTTACCTCTATGAGTTATTTTATTCTACTCTGAACAAATAAAAAATAAATAATCCTATTATTTGTTAAATATCTTAGGCAGGTCAGTACCCAGTAAAAAAACAACATCAACAACATCCATTTTGTAAGATCCATCTTATTTTGGTAAAATAGTTAACATTTTGCAGTTGCTGCAAACTGTATGCAATGTAAAATTTAGACCATATAGGCCTACTGAACGAAAGATGGCAGTACAGTCTCGTTACCACGAAAAGAAATGAGGTACTCAGAGAAGATGAGCTAAAGACATGCGTGAAGTTCACAGCGAACATAAAATATTTTTCCTCCAGGGGGTGCATGATGGCCTATAAAGCCATGCTATCCATTGCGCCGCTTTAAAACCTAAACAGTTTTTTTATGTTTCAACAGATATGCAAACATTTTTTTATATCTCAGTAGACATGCACAAATGGACAGCTGACAATTACATGTATACATACTCCATTAAATTGTACAAAATGGATTTAAAAAAAAAAACAATAATCACAAATCACTGTGATTGGCCCACCTTGAGCTGTGCTGAGAAAAGTAACATATATCACATGCCTTTTATTTATTTATATATATATATATATATGCTGCCTTAGCAGTGGTTTGACGCAGATTACCTTTACTAAGGAAACATTTTATTTTTATAAATAAAAATTGGAGAATTATCATTTATAATCATCGTTCTCATCAACTGCAGATAGCAAACCGGCGAACCCCGCCCCTCTAAAAGTGCACCTTTCGCTGTTTGCCGTTCTAATGCGCAGCTCACTTATTAGACGCATGCGCAGTGTGTAACGGAACCAGTCAACGGACGAAGTTGGAAACAAGACTGTTTGTGAATCCAAATATATTCAAACAAAGAAGCAATGGGTGCGTATAGTAATCTACCTTATAGTAATTTATATTATTTGTCGTTTAATTGTCTAATGCTCACACCAATATTATTTCTCTTGACTGGGCTGTTGATGTAGAGTATCATAGCCCTTATGTACACAGCTATAACCTCATGCTGGATGAGGCTGATAGATTATTTACTGGCAGGCGGAAACGTTATTGTTAGTTTTTTGCATGTTTTACACGCAAATTAATTGCGCGCGCGGGAGTGTGTGTGTGTGTGTGTGTTTGTATATATGCTAAACAGCACAAACACACGTATACTAATTAATATGCCACATATTTCATGTAATTTTGTTTAATTGTTTGATTTAATTGTAACAGTTTTCAAAATCCTTGAACTTTTATTTAAAGGTTTGAATGATTTGATTGTGGAATGTGAATTTAAAATATGGATTCAGATATCTGAATATAGATATTCATGTATAAATGTTTGTATATCTATGTCCTTGTAGAGTCTGTCCCTCCTCTCTCCTCACTTCGTTTGCTGGTTTCTCCACTGCGCCTCACATCCGCCTTCATGTGGCAAGTTGTCAAGGATCAAAATGTGGAGCAGTTTGGAAAACTGGAAGAATTTGTTTCTGTGATGACAAACCTTGTGCCAGAGCTCTTAAGTAGGAGGCAAAGGGCCACTTTGATAGTAGGGCTGCGTGCAAAGGTAAGATCTGTTTATGTACTGTGTTTGTTACTGTATTTCTTGAGGTAATTTTTTCTTCATTTATTTACTTATAAAGCAAAAAACACAACAATAGTTTAGCACAGTGCTTTGCAGAAGAAAACGGTAAAAGAGAAAGACAAAAACAATAAACACTATATAATTATAAACTAATAAAAAAAAAGGGGGTCACAAACATCTGGCTGACTTTTTCACATTTACAAGATCTGACAAATAAGTAGGTGTCAGACCACTTAAGGGCTTTAAAGCACAACAAAATTTTAAAATTCAACTCTATAACGCACTGGCAACCAATTCAGAAACATAATGTGTTTTTTTAACATGCTATGATTTTTTTTTTCTTTTACTAACCCCTGTTAAAATTTTGAACCATTCGAAGTCACATCGAAGATTTGGGTTGTCCAATATACAAGTTGCAATAGGACAAACATGATAAATCAAAAGCATGTATGACTCTTTCAAGATCATTAAAGGATAAAAAAGGTTAAGATGTCTGACCTCTGGAGTTGTGCAGCCTTTGAAATAAAAAACCCTTACATTTGCTCAATAATTTTATTGAAACAATATTAAACAATAGTAAATGCTTGTTTTATTACTGAGCATCATGCTAAAGTTACAAAGGAGTTTTAATTTTCAAAAAGTTAAATGTCAGTAAAAATTTTCACTGTCAGTAGCTGCATGCTTAAATTGTACTGTGTGCTCATGAAGTAGATTTTCCTTAATAATTAATTGTTGTGTATAAATAATGTTGACCTAGAACAGAGTTCATATATTGGATTAATTAAAAAACTTAGATGCTATCCTCCATGTATTAATTATTTTATGTTCACTGTAATTTAACATTTTAGATGATTCTTGAGATGTGTCGAGGTGAACTCCCAGCAGACCTTCATACCGTCAAATCACACATTCACCAATTTCAGACTGCTGATTTATTAAAGGTATGTAAAGTCTGTATGTTTTTGTTTTGACATATTAAATATAAAAAATATGTAATATAACTTTGTTTGTTTACGGCCAGAGGAGAACTGGCACCCCAACTGAGCCTGGTTTCTCCCAAGGTTTTTTTCTTTCTCCATTTTTTTTTGCAGATAGAGTTTTAGTTCCTTGCCACTGTCACCTCTGGCTTGCTTAGTTGGGGACATGTAATTTCTGGCAATTATGGTCAATCTGATTACAAAAATCCTATTTAAATTTTTTAAATTTTAAATTTTTTTATTTTTGCATTTACTTTCGCAAGATGATTCTGAATAATTAGAATTGGTGGATTATGATTGAAAATTTTCATTTTATGTTAATCGCCACAAAGATAGAACTGAATTCCCTGATTTACTGATTCAATTCTAAATCAAGGTGTCTGTGGACCCTTAAAGTTCTAAATTAAAAATAAGGTGTTGAATAAAACTGCCATTAAAATGTCTTAAATCCATTGTTTCAGAGAACCTAAACATTTATCTAAACTGAGATTTTATTGGCATTTGCTTTTTGTGTGTTTGTCACATCATATGGTGTTTTGCTGTCCAACTCTTCTATTTCCATGCAGGTTTTAAATTGTTGTAAAATTAAATTGTTACAAATGCTCTTGTTTTTCCTACTGTAGGATTTGGGAAAACACTCATGGAATTTGTTTCTTCTGTTGCTCATCACAAACCAAACTTTGAGTTGCTCTAAATCAGTACTTTGTTTACAAACATAGCATCAGGGGGGTATTCCAGAAAGCTTGGTTAACTTACCAACTTATTTGGTTAAATATGATCTCTGGGTTGATTTACCCCAAACCCACATACCATGAGTATGTCGGTTCCAAAATACCTAAGAGTAAGTTTAACCTCCTACTGGTTACCCAGAGTGAATGCGCGTGCATAAAGACATGTTTATTGGTTCACCGATTTCACGTGTCAAAATGGAAAATGACAGTAAAAAAAGAGAGCGGCATATTTCACAGAGGCGGAGCTGGAAGTTTTAATGCATGCGTATGAAGAATTGAAGCCAATAGTAATGAAAAGAAATTGAGTAAAAAGCAATACGAGAAAAAATAAAGAAAATAACGTTATGTGTGTTTATGTTCATGTTAGTTTGGGTGGGTTTGGTTTATTTGCAGCCCTGTTATAAAAAAGTGTGACTGTTACCGTCACGGAGAGAGATGTGTAGGGGAGTGACTTCTTGATATTGCAGTGCCAGAGGAAGTATGTAATTGATTGACTGAAAGATGTCTGAAGTGAGTTTTACTCTTCTGATTGGTTGTATTATTCAGTGTTCACGCATGCAGGGCTTAAAGTATTCCGGCACCGTGTAGGATCTCTGGCGGGTGGCCGTGAGGGAAAAAAATAAAATAAATTTAAAGCCTGCGCATGCGGTTTAGTATGTTCAAGCCAATTTATTTTACCTACCAATCATATGAGAGGAACGCAGCTTTATCTAACTTTACAAGCCTATCAGAAGCAGAGAAGGGCGGGTCCTTGCAACACGGTATGATTGACAACCATACGTCAATGTCATGT
>JAUCMU010000080.1:15040050-15068737 GCA_032275025.1 Enteromius treurensis | reverse complement strand
AACCATTCAAATTTGTATTCATATGTCTTTAGACAAATTTCAATACAGTATTTTTTCAGAACCTGTGCTTGGCTTATTATTCCATTCAACTTACTTGAAAACCTTACTTGAAGTAAGTCCTTCAAATAAAAAAGTCCTCTGCAAAAAAAGTTCAGGCTCAGGATTTTTTTTTACTTTAACCCCTGTGCATGTATGTAGTTTTATGGTCACGTAATGTAAGACACATGTGAGTTACAACATCGGTTTAATTAAATGAAGAAACATTACAGTGCCAGTACCCCACTGGGAAATATATAAGAAAAAAGCTTGAAGATGCATGGTATCAGTTTTCCCACGCTTTTACGATTAGTGGCAAGACATTACAATACTTTAAATTCGTAATTTAAATGTCTTCTTCACATCACATATTTAAAGTTATCTTTAAAATAACGAAACTTAACGGCATACACTATCCTTAGCGGCGTCAAACATCAATCAATCAGGGAGTAATTCCATGTAGAAATTTTTTATTTTTTTTCTCTAAGCGCAGATCCGCGGTTTGTGACATTTGCAATATGTGGTCTCAAGAGATGTTAAATAAATTAACGAATTTTTGAATACCGGTAACGCTCTTTCAAATAATCATTTGGAAATGAAAAGACATCAAAACACGGTCTTATAACTCTCTCTCGGCGTAAAAACAGTATAATTTGTGCCTCCACTTTCACAGGATCGTCATCAAAAGGGCACGCCATGCTAAGTAACCTTCTGAAATAAACTAACCCTGGAACATAACCTGCTACCGAGTAAGTTCCTATGGTTACATACATAGCCAGAAAGTTACCTCCGGTTTTGGAACCGAAAGTTGAGGTTATCCACTAACTTAAACTAACCAGGGTATGTCCCATAACCTGCTTTCTGGAATATCCCCCAGGGGTCCGTTCTTCGTATGTCACTAACTACATCCAGGATCAAATGACACATCCAAGATCAAATCATCGCGCTAACTAATAGCTCGCTATTCCGGTTCTCCGAACGCACCTGTTGTTGATGATAAGTATAGCTGGATTGAGTTGTCTAGGATTATTGCGCATTCGTGCGTTGGTTTAAAAGGCGATATGTATCGATAGTAGAAACACTGATCACAACCCCGTAATGGCAAAAGAGCAAGCTAAAAAAAAAATCTCAAGCGGAGCAAGCGCTTTTATTGGAGAATTGGAGAATTTCAAACTAATAAAGACTCCGGGAAACACAGCAAATGCTGCAAAAGCCAGGACAGAGGGCTGGCAAACAGTAGCGATCAAATTAAATGTGTTAGTCCTGCCCATGCTACATGTTTTTTCCTTGAGATATATATATATATCATCTCAAATCTTATTTGTAGTAATTGCTCTTTTTGTCCTCTTTCATGTTAGAGCCAGCAGTGGACCCATGTGACAAATTTGTAAAAAAATTACCTCCAATTATAAAGACGCAATCGGGGAATAGAATGGGACATATTATTAGACATACACAGCGATTAACTCACGAATGATGACCACAGCCATGCGCACACACGTGTATACATATACTGTATGTATGTGTAAATGCAGCCATCTATATATAAATATATATATATATATATGTGTGTGTGTGTGTGTGTGTGTGTATATATGTATGTGTGTGTGTGGCTGTAGTCATCACTTGTGTGTAAATCATCGTAGGCACTTTCTTGCAAGATAGACATGGAGAATTACTTTAATCTGATTTCTGAATATGCTAATAAGAAAGCTATGAAAACTGTGGGTATTTGCTCCGCACTTAAACTTTTTGTGTAGGCTATCCTTTAAAAAAATAGCCCTTTATTGCAAATCCCTTTATCCCGAGCAGGTTTACACTTACGGATATGTTGCTATGACAGCAAGTCCCGGATGAGTGTCAAAATCAATCAAATCCAGCTAACTTAGTTAGCGAGGTACGAAGAACAGACCCCAGAACCCTTATGTAGATTGTCCAGCTGCATATTCAGAAATGCAAAAGAAGAGCCAACCCCAACGTGTCTGTACACATGGCCCTAGACTGGGATATGTTCTGGAAGTGTTTAAATTATTATTATTATTATTTTCTTTATAAGCTAACCTATCAGAGCAACCAAGTGTCACCATGTAGGCAAAGTGTCTTGAGTTAGTTTACTTTCTATTTTTGTTGAGATATAGCCATTAAAAAATAATAAGTCAACAAAAATCTGAGCAAGCCCAAATATTTGACTCCTCTTCTTGATCCTAGGGAGAAAATAACTCTCAGCATGTAGAGCAACATATTTTCTCTTCCCGTCTTGCTGTACTACCTAGGAGGTTAATTGCTGATTAACTTGATTAATCATAAAACAAGGGTTAATGAAATAACATAATTAATCAATACGAAGCACTCCATCCACTCCTTCAAAACTCTATTTATGCTGGCGTTAATGCTATTTATGTGGTTTTTCTATTTAAAGGTGAGTGACACAGACATGGAGAGTTTACAAGAGAGCGTACTTCAACTTGTCCTGGACTTGTTAGAGGACTCCATAAAAAGAGAATACTTCTTTCAGGTCAGTGTCTTTAAAATGATCAGGATATCCAGGGTCAGCAGTTCTAAATAAGAAATTAAAAAAGTTATGGTGATACAATGGGAATCAAACCCATTAACATGGCATTGCTGGAATATGATGCATGTAACTTTTTTTTGTCTGTGTGTGAATGTTTGTTCCCAGTATGAATGGGTTTTTAGAGAGTTCTCTTGCACTTTAAAGTAAAGTATGCAGTCTTTATGTCAGAGACCTGAAAACATGTGCCAAAGACATTTGATGTGTTTTAAGTCCAGCCTGGACCAGAAATTCTATGTTTGATTTGAGTGTGTGAGAAGTTGCAAAAAATTATTTTTTTTTTTTTATTTTTTTTATTTTTTTGATGCATGCAAATTTTAGATGAAAGAAAGTGTTTGTATTTCAGGAAGTCTTTCCAGTCGAGTACGGTCCTGACTTTGACAAAGCACTGCAAGTCCTTGTTGGATTTTTTCTCTCCAGATTGGAGCAACTTTTGCCTGTACCAAGCTTCAAACAGGTCTAGTAATATATGTTTATCAAATACTAACCATATCTGAATGATGTAAGCAAGCTGCTAGTTATTAAGCATTTTTGTTTATAAAGTATAATTAATTGTAATATAATCAATACTACAATAGTTTCTAATTATATTAATTTTCTTTAATTCCAGCTGTCATTGTTGCTCAGCTGTCACCCTGGGGAGCTAGATGCATGTGTGGACTCTGTTTGTAAATCACACAACTTGCTATCCTTGCTGCAGATGGATATTTGTGGGACCTTGGATAAAAATGGTACAATTTAGTCCTTGTATATCAGTATCTCTGTGCTTAAGGTTCCTTTAATCAAACTTGGTTAATCAGATATTTAACAGGATAGCTGGGCACAAACCGAAAACATATACTTTCTCCCAGCATACAGGTTTGAGAATTTTATAAACTGTTCCTTTAACATCGCTGGATACTCTTGCTTAGCATGGATTTAACATTTTCCTTTTTTTACTAAGTCATACTAAAACGTATCTGGTTAACCACGTAAGCCTTGGTTGAAGAATAGAACCTACTTTTGTTAATGTAAAAAAAACAAAAACACAGTTGCTAGGCACAATTGGTCATAGGCTAATTAAGTTTTTGTTTCTTTGTTTTTTTAAGTTCTTCCATCAATAGTGGAAGACCGAATAGTGTCATCATTGTCATTGCCACCTGTTGGTGACTCAGTTATTATGAACCAGCACAACAATGATGCCACATTACTGCCCATTGATTCTGAAAACCTGCCAAACCAACAACATGGTGTCAACAAAGAGACTATGACGGGTGATCCAAACGTCCAGAATGTGGGATCCAGCTTCAGCAGTGAGTCCTCGGAGTCCTCTAGAGACAGTGATGGAGAAAAAGAAGCAAACTCTAATGTAGATGAATTGCAACGGTACGTTACCTTATTTCTAGGTGGTAGGTCTTAGATGGTCAGCTAGTTGTACATCAACCAACTTCTCAGTCACTAATAGACCTTTATCCCAGCAGAATTGAGTACCAAAGCAGTGTATCGATTTTTCAGATTATGCATATTTTCAATATGCTGTAATCACCTAGTTTAAAAAAAGCCTGTTAAAATGACCCTCTAAGGGTTTCATTTGAAAATCTGGACCTTTTCAGAGATGGGCAAAGATATATTCTGATGATTACTGTGCACTGAGTACTGATACTTTTAAGGGTTAGTTTACCCAAAAATTTAAATTCTCTCATTAATTACATACCCTCATGTCATTCCAAGCCTGTGTATATTTTTGATGAAATCTTAGAGCTCTCTGACCCTGCATAGACAGGAACACAACTGTAAAGTTTACAGTCCCAGAAACATAGCAAGGACATTGATAAACCAGTGGCTCAACTTCAGTTTTGCGTAGCTACTTGAATACTTTTTGTGCACAGAGAAAATAAGAATCCAGAATTCTCCATTTCTCCAGAATGTAATCAGTGTTGTTTTCATTCAACGTGTGCATGCTTTTTCCTAAACACAGACAATGCTGATTATGTTGATTACTTTCTGGGCTAAGTGCATGCATACATTGTGGTGCACTCTTCAAAAATGGCAAAAATGTTAACTCGGGGGAGAAGAGTTGTTGAACAAATTATTTTTGTTTTCTTTGCACACAAAAAACTTGTGAAACTGAAAACTTCGCAAAACATAAGTTGAACCACTGATGTCACATGGAATGTTTTATCTATGTCCTTGGAACATTTCAATTCTGTCTACAGAGTCTCAGATTTCATAAAAAATGATTCGTGTTCTAAAGAGGAACAAAGGGTCTTATGGGTTTGGAATGACACGAGGGTGAGTGATTAATGACAGAATAAAAATATTTGGGTGAACTATCCATTTAAAGGCAACTTCTGAGATTTTTTACAACATTCCACAATAAATTTCAAATTTGATGCTGTGTCAGGCTGTTCCAAAAAATCTGATGTGGGCTGTTTACTCTGTTTGGAGTCTCAAACTATCTTTTTTTTGTGACAGAATTTGTTCTGTAGCATTCCTGAATTAAATTAGAAATTGTTTCGGTGAAAAAGAACCCTTTTTTTATTTTGTAGGAGTAACTCAGAAGAGCCAAGTGTACCGTCATCCACCGATGATGCTCATAGAGGTACAGCCTCTCTGAATGACAGTTAAGATTCTCATCATATCTTTATTGGATCTATAAAGTAAACTATTTCTGTTTGTCATGGTTTCCTCTAGGTGATTTGATTTTTCAGACAGCTGTTCCTCTCCAACGGCCCTCTCTTGACACCTTTCCAAACACACCTTCCAAAGGCTTCCACTATGCAGGCAGGACTGTGCATAAATGTCAGCAGTGTACAAAATACTTTATTTATCGCTCTGATCTTGTCAAGCACCAGGAAATTCACACACAGACAGGTACCCATGAGTGTCCTCCGTGTGGGCAGGTTTTTGATGATTCAGCACAGCTGGTGTCACACAGAAACACCAACTGCAATTCCAGAGTTTTTAAGTGCATCAAATGTACAGCCCACTTTAGATCCCTCAGGACCCTATACAGGCACAACCGAGTGCACAAAGAGAAAACCACACATAAGTGCCCCGAATGTGGACGGCTGTTCACAAGTCTGTCACGATTAGTCGGTCACCGGCGAACACACCGAACTCCCGCTGTTAAAAGGAACTACACCTGCAAACAATGCAACGAGACCTTTGGGTCTTACCGAGCCAGTTTAATCCACCAGAAAATTCACAAAGTTAAAGACATCCGCCCGTCTAAACCGGAACGGCAGCCAGGAAAGTGTCGTTTTTGTGACTTGACATTCAACGTTGACAGCGAATTACGAAGCCATTTAAAGACCCATGCAGAGTTCAGGCCATATATATGTGACCAGTGTGGGAAGTGCTTTTCAGCAAACAGCAGCCTGCTTGCCCACCTCTCAAACCACACGGGTGAAAAACCTCTCCTTTGTTCACAATGTGGAAAGCGATTTTACAGCAAAATCCAGTTAAAATCCCACATGAGATGTCATTCTGGTGAGCGGCCGCACGTTTGTCCGTACTGTGAGAAGCAGTTTTCACTTTCTGGGAACTTAAAGATCCACATCAGAATTCACACTGGGGAGAAGCCGTACGTTTGCCATCAGTGCGGAAAGGGTTTTGTCTCCGCTGGATGCCTGCAGGTGCATTTACGCTCTCACACAGGAGAGAAGCCGTATCAATGTAAAGTCTGTGGCAAGAAATTTGTGGTTTCGAGTCACTTGACGGCGCACATGTGCTTTCACACTGGTGAGCGTCCACACAGCTGCTTGCAGTGTGGGAAACGATTCATCCGACGTTATGACTTGAGCAAACACATGTACACTCATATTGGGAAGAGGCCTTTCCCGTGTCCTCTGTGCCCGAAGGCTTACACGTGTCGTACACACCTAAACAGACACATGAAGAGTCACAGTGTTTGACTTTAATCATTTTGCCATCCTGAGTGCCTTGTGTGGAGTAAAATCAACCATGATCTTTAAAGCAACAGTTCACCCAAAAATTCTTAAAAAAAAAAAAATCACATTAAATTAATGTTATTTACTCCCCCTCATGACTCATGTTGCAACCCGTATGCTGTTTTGTTCCTGTTGAACAGAAACACATTGTAAAAGAATCTTGATGCAGGTGTTTTTTTAATTGATAGTTCGTTTTAAGCTCTAAAAATGACTGCGACAATAAAAAAAGATCATATTAATCAAATAGTCCTTATGGCTGATGCGCTATTTTCCAAGTCTTGTGAAGTCATGTTACTTGTTTGTGCGACGAACAAATTGAAATTGTTTTCATGCCCTTCTGCTGAGCTGTTAACTGTGACCAGATTGAGTCGGTTATTTAAGAACTGGATCAGTCTAATTTGTTAACCATTTCATCTTATTTATAAAAATAAATAAAAAAGTGAAGTCTCAAGGACAAGTTTTCAACAGCTTACTGAAGGGGAGAGTTACAGCTAAATAACAATTTAAGATTGCCCTGATTCCCACACTCAGCTATGACTTCAGAATACTTGCAGTCATAAGTGTGAGTAAATAACTACAGCATGTTTGCTTGGGGTGAACTCTTAATTAAAACATGTTTCAACTTTGTGTCCTTCCAAGCTAATGTCCTTGAACTTCGATGATCTGCAGTTCATTTCAACCAAGTAATCTGAAGATAAGCTGCAACATTTTCTTGCATTACTGACGTGTAACACAGTTTCGTGTTGTGGATATTTTCTTTGGAATATAGGTTTGAAGCCCACTTTTTTTTTGTTTTTTAGTTTTAGTTTATTCTCAGATAATTTCAAGATAGAATTATCATCAGTTAGCAACTATTAGTGAAATTTGCTGAATATTATAGCCTCATACGAAACCGAAACAATGTGTTGACTTAAAGTGGGAATTAAAAATCATACCAAAAAAAGGTGCTGTGTCATTTTTAAATATCATTTGAACATTAGATGCTAAAAAAAACAATGTAGCGCTTTTAACAATACAGATTGTAGCAAAGCACTGAACATAATCAAATAGGAGAATAGAGTGATCGTAATACTCGATGACAAGATTAAACTATTTATTTATTAAATGCCGAGATGGTCTCTTATCAAAGCGATGATAATCACTGGAAATCAGGTGTCCCCAACTAAGCAAGCCAGAGGCGACAGCGGCAAGGAACCAAAACCCATGAGGGAATGGAGGAAAAAAACCTTGGTAGAAACCAGGCTTAGTTGAGACCAGTTCTCCTCTGCTCGGACGCCCAGCACCTAATTTCCAGTTCAATATTAAGCATGAAGATCATCTCTTTGTGCTGATACACCATCTGATCTGGATACAGACTGAGAAACGGAATAAGAGGGAGACAGACTAATATAAGCGTAGATGCCATTTTTTTATGATGTAAGGAGTAGGGGAGTGTTCCCGGTTGCGGCTGATCTAATTAATGCAGCCTAACAATCCTTTAACGGATTTGATTAATAACTGTGTGAAGTGTAAGCCAGAGTAAAGAGATGTGTATTTAATCTAGATTTAAACTGACAGAGTGTGCCTGCCTCCCGAACAGTGTTAGGGAAATTATTCCAGAGGTTGGGTGCTACAAAAGGAAAAAGATCTGCCACCCGCAGTAGATTTTGATATTCTAGGTGTTATCAAATGGCTGGAGTTTTGAGAACGCAGCAGACGTGGAGGACTATAATGTAATAAGAGCTTGCTCAAGTACTGAGGAGCTAAACAATCAGGGCTTTATAAGTAATTAACAAGAATATGTACAAGAATACGTGACAATCTATTGAATTGATGGTGGTTATACATTTCTTTAATCAAATTGATTAACAATTTAAATATAGAATTACTATTTACTTATATACAAAACAGTTTTAATTGTAAAATCAACGGCTTGTTCAACTGTTTCCTTTTATTATTATTTAATGGTGTTTGCTTTTTCTGAATGTTCGGATATTGTTATTTTTTAGTAAATGTTAACTTTTTATTAAACTAATTATTGTTGTTAATGCTTTTGTTGTATTATAAAGCTGTAAGAGAGCACTTAAAAAGGAGGAGGAAAAATCACAGCAATCCAATTAAGACGTCTTTTTTGCGGAGGTTGTTATCTTTACAAAATATTAAGAACATCTCTGCTTTTATTTTGCGCTTTAATCAGTAATAAGCTGACTTTTATTTTGAAACGTGCAACATCCGGGTGACGTCTGTGTTTAGCCCGTGTTTACGTTGCATCCAGCATCGGAAAATAATGGCGACATTTTCCAGTCAGAGATCAAATCACAGCAAATGATTTAAAGGGTGAGTATTGATGCTTCCTATTAGCGTATCAATGGATAACTGTAAGACGAGTATTGCAATTCCACAGTAAGAACGCTGATTCATTTATCGATAGATAGATTTTACGGTGATTGGATGTGTAGTTTTTATAGATGGTCCAGTAGAGTGTCCTGAAGACTTCAGATCCTCCACTTCCTTCCCCTCTTGATCCAGACCCATATAATGTGGCCCCCCTATACCTATCATCACCTGCTAGCCTTCCTCCTCACGTTCCTCAGGTAACGTTATGCTATCCTGTTCCTACCGCCCTCCGTTCTTGCCATGTTAATCAGTTTCTGGCTATGTTACTGAACATATTTTGTTTTTTTGTATTACTTTGTCCCCTGTGTTTGGCGAAGAGTGTTTTTGTAGGTTTTGGGTGTTTAAAATATGGTCACATGCTTTACATTGATGGTTTACATATGTCTGACATATGTCACATTGTACATAACAAGAATTTTGAACTTTGGGTTGTTTGCCATCTTGGATGACAAGTATTACAAAGTTCAATGTGTTATTTAACCAGTTGATTTCCTTAAATGTTGTATAATTAGTCTATAAATCTCTGAGTTCTGCAGGTGGCTTGTTTGAACATATAATTAGATTTTTCGCTGTTTGCAGTTGAAGTGTAAAAATTATTGCTTAGGCAGTTTTTATTTTCACTAAATTTGCAAAGTTATCATACATTTGGAATTTTTCATTATGGAGTGTGGCATGTAAATAAAATGTGGAGAAATAAATAATAATTTAAAGCATTTTAGCATAACATTGTGAGTATAAGAGTATTTGTGGTATATAAAAAGCTAAAATAAAATAGTGATTTAAAATGCATGTGCCAAGTTTCATAGAAATGTTTGCTTCGTATAAACTTTATTGCTTTGTATTGCTTTTATTGGTGCCATATGGTTTTGAAGTTTAAATGGCATGTCTTGGTGTAATTTATAACATCCCCTCTGTATCCAGCTATGTACTGCTTCACTCGTCACGTAAGACTTTCAGTAATGTGAAAGTAAGCATCTCGGCACAGTGGACACCATCAGCATTCCAGCAGAACAGCAGTAGATCAACTTTGTCTCCAGGGGAGGTAAGGATATAATACACACTGCCCATTATCTAATTATTTTATTAAATGAAAATGTTTAAATTAAATTGATACAAAGCATTATTGCACTTGTATTTGAAAGAAACTGTCATCTGTAATTATCCCTTAAACATAGAACCCTCCCATGCATAGTATTTAAACACGCCTAATATAAAGTGAGACCAGAATATGATCTTATTAAAAACCAAGCAATGCATGTATTATTTTTGTTATGTCACTGCATGCTATGGAGAAAATGTGTTCAGCTAGGATTCAATGTAATGTAACATTTTATACTTGAAATACTCTACTTATTCTCGTTTTTTGCATCATACCTCACAAAACTGCATCAATATTAGATTTCAGATTAGTATTTTTGTGGTCATCATTTGGAAATCTGTGAGAGGGCAACTCATTAAGTCAAGCATTACATTAGTATTCCAAGCACTACATTTTTTCTTGTTTGGCAAAAATGTGAACTAACATTCTCACTCTCTAGTTGTACAGAGCTCTTAGGCTTAGTCCAATGTAGACCTTTCAGTGTAATATGTGATCTAAAAAAATGTTGCTACATTCTTATTTTTAGACATGGGAGGAAAACAAACTGTTTGCTGATGTGGGAGAGGCCACGCTGTTCCTGGGTGCTCTGGACTCAATCTTTCTCTTCTCTTATGCTGTGGTAAGTTAAAGACAGGAATAAGTGTAGCAGGCTTTGGGAGTTGGGGGTGGAAAGTGATGAGACGTCTGTTATGGACACACAGTGCTGCTGTTGCACCATAAGGAAGCATAAAATATTACAATGACAGTAGGGGCGTCATTTTATATTGATAAAAAACATTTTTGTCCGCATACATCATTAAGGATATATCCTTTTTTAGCTGTCATCGGATGCAAAATTCACCTTTACATGTTGTTTGAACTGAAATGTGTTATGGCAGCATGTGTACACAACCACCCTATAATTATAAAAATGCACCCAGTGTTTTTTCTTTTTTGTTTTAAATCCCCTTAAATAATAACTCCAGATCAAGCAATTCACAGATTCTTGGCAAAGTGACATAGTTCTGCACAGGCCCCTAGCACAATTGTTGATTGACACCGATTACATCATTTTTGATTGCTTTGGCTGTGCTCTTCCTGTTCCAACTTGCACAAAGGAGCAGGTACCAGTGCTCCAGCTGGGTTGTTGTGCTACTATGACCCTGTCTCCCTCTATCTCCCCCATGTTCTTGAGACTTGCTGGGAGACATCAAACCTCCTAAAAAAAGCACATATGGAAATGCCGTAGTGGAGGCGCTATTGTATACTACCTGTGCAACTGTATTGAGTACAAGTACAAGTATTGAGAAGGACCCTAACAAAAATAAATCTAGGGACAAATCAGTCAGGAAGTATAAGGAGAGAGCAATTGTCTGTGGCCATGAAACAATCACTTATACTTCCTAACTGAAAAAGATAAGAAAGAAAAATCATTTTTAACTCTATTCTATTTAATTTTACTGATTTGTTTGTTTTTCTTTCAGGGCTTGTATATCAGTGGAGTAATTGGTGATCGGTTCAACCTTCGCTATGTTCTGTCCTTTGGTTTATGTGGATCCGCTGTCACGGTTGGTATTCTGCTGAAATATGTAATTAGGGCTGTGGATCAATTCAACTTACTTTTTTTGTGTGTTTTTTTTAAGTGAAGCTATTTGCTTTAAAGTATAAAATAAAGAAAACATCTTATTTATGTTAACACTGGTTGCAATGCTGCATTAGTAGCTAGGTACTATGGGAAGACCCTCCAGGTGTGAAGATTGACTGAAACCCATATAGAGTAAATGTTAACAGCGCAAATGATGGTGGAGGTAAAAATACTATTGATTGATTTAGAATTATTTTGTAATTATATCTTATAAACAGTAGCGATAACCGTTTTTAATCAGTGATAAATGTCTTTGTAGAAGCCATTATGTTATTTATTATTATTTTATTAAATAATAATGTGAATAATTACAAAGGAACTCTTTAGAGTACTCTGAAGGGAAACTCCTACAAATGCATATTTAAGTTTAGGCACAAAAATAAATGTGCCTATGCCTTTTCAGTGATAATTCCTCACTGTGCAGCTTTAGAAAACCCTGAATCCTAAATCCTGCTGAAAAAGTGGACAGCCACCAGTGCTTCAAAAGGACTTGCCCATGCCATTACTACTCAGAAACAAATGATATAATTAAGAAATCAAATGACACAGTTTTTAAATTTAGCCTGTTCCAAACTGGGAGAACGCATGACATGAGGGGCCCAAATGATGCGATGCCTGAGAGCATGACACTAGCGCCATCAGCCAATAAATGCTCAACATTATTTAACTGGCTTTAGGCTGTCATCACAGCTGGATGGTGTTCCAGTAGCTTTAGGTACTGACACAGCATTAAGTGAACCTATGAAAGTGATCAAAAATAATCAGTGAATTTATGTGCTTATTTATTTAAATTCACCCTCTCTCCCTCTTTAGGAATTTCTGTTTGGCACTTTGACAGAGTGGCTTCACTTTTATAACGTGTACTTTTACTGCATCTTGTGGGTGATAAATGGACTGCTTCAGTCTACAGTATGGCCATGTGTTGTGGCCATCATGGGCAACTGGTTTGGAAAATCTGGGTAGGTGTCAGTATGTAGTGTGGAATTATTAATATTTTTTGTTATTGTTATTATTCTTTTGCATACAATACTTAAGCACAAAAGTATCTGAATTTTTTCCCTTAACTACTTGATCCTTTTTTTAGGTGCTAAATGTGCTATGTGTTTTTGTGCTTTCACAATTCTACCTCCTTTTTGTATCATTTAGGTTACCAATTTCATGTTAATAATAAGATTCTAAACTTGTTTATTTATTTTATTTTAGAGAGTTCATTGAAATGCTACAATATGTTTCCTTGTATAAGCAGTAATTATGCTGCATTTGTCTCAAGTAATGATTCCTGCAAATATCTACTGTTTTCCAGACGAGGCTTTATTTTCGGACTTTGGAGTGCATGTGCATCCGTGGGCAATATTCTGGGTGCATTTCTCGCCTCCAGTGTCCTGAAGTACGGCTATGAGGTGAGAGCACACTACATTACTTCTTACTAAAATGCATCAGTCAACGGTCCTTGGTGAAAACCAGCTTAATACATATTCTAAGTAATGTCTTGATGAAAAGTATAATATACATAATAGAATATATGCAAAACGCTATGCTAGCTCTGTATACAAACAATGTTGTGTTGGCGTTTTTTCTTTCCAGTATGCTTTTCTTGTTACATCAGTGGTGCAGTTTGCAGGTGGGGTTGTTGTGTTTTTTGGCCTGCTTACATCTCCAAAAGAAATTGGTGAGTTCATCTCTGTAGTTTTTGTATTTGCAGTAGTGTTTCTTTAAAACCAGCTTATACAAAAGTACAGATAGAAGAGAGCTGGTTTTGGGTCATTTAGGCAAAATAGTGTAGTTGTAAGTTCCAATAGCAAGTTATAGTTTCTAGTAACTAATTGCACAAATCTATATGGTTTTCATCTGTTGTTCTTTTTTCTTTTTTTCCTTTTTTTTTTACTAAGGACTAAGTGACTACTCTGAGACAGGTTTAAGATCAGTGTCAAGAGATTCAGACAGTCAGCGTCCTCTGATGAGTGATGATGAAGAGGAGTTATGTGATGAATACTCCATACAGCAGCGAGATGAGGAGCCTGAACCACAGCCCAAAGCCATCGGCTTTCTCCAGGCCTTCTGCCTGCCAGGAGTCATTCCTGTCAGTAGCCATTTAACCGCTTCCTTACTTTCATACTTGTGATGGACCACTGTTTTATTTACTTATTTATTTTTTTGTCTGTCTCCTGCAGTATTCTCTGGCTTATGCATGTCTGAAGCTGGTCAACTACTCTTTCTTCTTCTGGCTGCCATTTTATCTCAGCAACAACTTCGGCTGGAAGGAGGTTCAAGCTGACCGGCTTTCTGTGTGGTATGATGTGGGAGGCATTGTTGGTTAGTACCCAGTTGTGTTAAATATTTTTTCTGTGTCCAGTCTAAAAGAAACAAGCCAATCAAAAGATCTTCATCACACGTACTGGTGATTTGGATTTCTGTCAGTGTTAGTAAAGATAAAACAAATGCACATCACGACGAAATTCGACAATTTAAATGGAAACGAGCAAATGACCAAAAAAAAAAAGGTTAGATATTAACAATACAAGCAATGATTTGAAAGTAAATCTTCATTTTGTAAATGTAGTTTCGAATAATCCAATCATAGGCTGTAAATCAGGAACTTAATTTTAGCTGAAAGGTGAATAAACACTGCAAAACCGAAGCGCAATAGAATATATACTATAGAAGGCTAATTAACTGACCCACACACACGCAATATATATATTAAAAGAAATGAATTTATAGCTACACAAAAAGTTGCTTTTAAGAATGACGCAATGACTTTGCAGCTGCACCTAATTACTGCCATTGGTCAGTAGGAGTTACTTTTTTTCTTTTCTTTCTCATTTTATATATAAATACTTCTCTAAAACACTGCCTGGAAATATTTGGACAGCTTTTGACCAGTTGTTATCAGTAAAAATAACTTTTTGCAGTTTGCCGAATTTTGCAGTAGTTTGCAATCACATTGTAAAGATTTCGCTAATATGTGGAATGCTATGTCTTCCAGGAGGAACAGTACAAGGCTTGATCTCAGATCTTTTGGGAAAGCGAGCTCCTGTGTTAGCGATCAGTTTGCTGCTGGCCATGGGATCGTTAGTGGGATACAGCCGTGAGTTTAGAGATGTCAATAAATCTATAAAATGAAAATTTAAGTAACGAGACCAGAATTATATATATATTTTTTTATCTTTGCACAGACTCTCCAAATAACCAGCTGGTAAACGGAGCTCTTCTAGCAACAACAGGTGACAATATAATATAATTTTTTTTTTTAATAAAAAAAAAAAAACTATGGAAAAACTATTTAAACTATGGACTCATTCCTGTTTAGGAAACCACTCAACATTTGAATATTTTAATTATTTGTTGCAGGCTTCCTTATCGGAGGCCCATCAAACATGATCAGTTCAGCAATCTCTGCAGATTTGGGTCGACAGGATGCACTGCAGAATAGTCAGGAGGCTTTGGCCACCGTCACAGGAATAGTGGACGGCACAGGAAGTTTTGGAGCGGCGGGGGGACAGGTAATGCTCTTTTCCAAAAGCATGATTTTAAATTTATTTCTTTGGTTTTAAACCATTTAACCACATACAAGATTTATTTGTATCTAATGAGTGATGAGTGAATTAAATTAATTTTCATGATCTAGTCAAATACAGAAGGAATAAAATCATGAAATGAAATGTATTTCATGTGCAAGTACTAATTTAAAAATATCTCTGTTTTGTAGTATCTGGTATCACTTATCGAGAGCAAATTAGGATGGATGTGCGTCTTCTATTTCTTCATAATTATGGTAGGTAAAATGTGATTATAGCAGCACAAATTCAGCTAGTGAAACATTAAATGCACATACTTTCAGTACACAAAGAAGTATTCAGTGAACAGTGACTGTGCTTTAGCCACATTTTCAGTCATGTCAAATTCAACGTAAAGTGTATAATTTTTGTGTAATAAGCATCTCCAAATTAATCATTAAAACATGACACAGACCTAAAATATTAATGGCTTATACTGTTGTACAGTCGAATGGTCTTTCAATAGCCTACAGTATTTTTTACCATTGACTAGCAACCAGCAATCACATAATGGAAAATAAAAATTAAAAAAAGGGCACAATCCCTTTGATCTGTCCAACCCAAACTTCCTGTTTCAACAGAAAAATATATCAACACAAGAAAGAAAACCATGCCAAACCTTGGTATAAGATATTTGAACACATAAACTAAAAAAACATTTAAAAAATGCCTCTTAACCTTTCAATTGTGCATCTACTCTAAAGTTAGTGTGCGCTTAGAATAAGCGGGCTTAAATCAGTGTTCTTCTTAACATTTCTCTTTCTCTCATCCACAGACAGGGTGCAGTATACTCTTTATCATTCCACTAATTTACCATGAAATCCGCTCCTTGTGCCGGGACAGTCAAGCTCGAACACATCAGCTCTGAGGTGGACTTTCTTTGCCTGAAACAGAATAGAAAAACAGGGCATTTTGAAAGTATTGACATTGTGCATTCATCTTTTGTTTTAATATTTTGTCTTCAGCAACATAAACCTCACATGTAGTCTGGCTGAATCAAGGCATTGTTCAAACGGCCAGAAAATAAATTCTTTTTTTAATGAATTCTTTTTTTTATTTTTATTATTATTATTATTATTTATTTATTTTTTTATTAACATGAAAACCAAGTTTCACAATGATCTGACCCTGGTTTAATTGTTTGGAAGACTGTGATGATTTGTACCTCTTTACTCTAGTAACCACTGTCTGAAGAAAAGGGTCACCAATTGGCAGCATGGTCACTTTTAAAGGTTAGATATCTAAACCAAATACATTTTTTTCTAAGTTTTAGATTTGTTGCAGATCCCTCCCTCCAATGCACCCCATTTATGAACACCATCCTGGAATATTGGAATTAGTTTTTGTTTTATTTCTGTTTATTGCTGCCGGCCCATTTTTATTTTTAGTTTTTAAATTAAGGTTTTATTATTGTTGTTAGAGGGCAGGACCCTCTTGAGCTTAATTCATGGTGTATTGAATGATTACTTGAATCGAGGACATATATTTATAGCATCATGTAGGTTTTTGAGGTGGTAATTTCAGTGTTTAGATATGCACCTTTGTCTCTTTTTTTTTTTTTTTTTTTTTTTTTTTTTTTTTTTTTTAATTTAAATATTTAATTGCGTTTAATGGAATATTTAAATGTAACACTACAATTCAGCAAATGTATGTTTGGTATCTAAACCGTTGGTACCTGTACAGTTATTGCCTGAATGTTTGAAATGTGAAGTATATTGTTCCAACATATATAGCTGTATGTATTCGTTTAAAAAATAGGCAAATAACATGTCTTTATTGAACAGCTTAAGAGTCACCCAACCATCCATGCTTTTGTGTTCACACACTCTCAGCCTGTACCATATATGTTCATTATAATTGAGGAAAAATGTACTAGTTTAATTTATATTCTTGATTGCTTTTCATGACATTAAACAGGAACAGGAAAAAGAAGAGCATGTGTATCATTTTTCTTTTCTATTTCTCACAATCATTTAAAAAAAAATAAAAAAAAATTTAATTTAAGAATAATTTCTGAAGGATCATGACACAATAAAAAAACAGTAATGATGCTGAAAAGCTTTGATACCCATCAACATTTTTATGCTGGTTTCAGTTCACAGTGGATTGACTAAGATTAAATACTGAAATTAAGATTAGTAAATGCTTTAGAAGTACTGTTTATTGTTAGTTTGTCTTAATGTAGTTAACTAATATTAACAATCGAAACAGTCCATAAGGAACCATGCTTTGCAAGTGTAATATAGGACCTTAATTGCAGGTTTTGCATAAACCACTAAAAATATATCACCAGATGTACAAACATGTAAAAAAAGAAAGCTATTCATTTATATTCTGACACATACACTGATACAATCAAAAAAAGACATGCTTCCAAATAAATTGCTTTTACATATATTTTATAGGTGGTTTTACATACAAACATGTACATAATTCAACATGTGAAGTAAGCTAGTATTAACATGTTTTAACAAGCAACATTCAATGATATAGCAGTACACATAGCTACAAATTCCCAAAATACCATGCAAAAAAAAATAAAAAAATAAAAAATTGACAAATCTGCAACAGAAGCTGTATGGACATCATTATGCCAACATTTACAGCATAATACAAAATTTTATTGTTCATATAAAGAGGTACTTGAAATTCTTCCCGAATAAAGAATGGCGTAGAATAAGGAAACCATGTGGGTTTTTTTTTTATTATTTATAATTGTTCTAAAAATAGAACAGCACTCACACAACATCATGTAAACCTTACATAAAGTACTTCCAATAAAAAAAGTGCATCCATGATAAAAATTGCTACATTTGACTTTTTTATATACATACATATGTAAAAGAAAATTAAGGTTCATGTCATTTGATGAGGTAGAGCACTAACATATTTCTATAAATTGATTTTAAAAAGATTACAATTTGATGGACTGCTTTAAGAGAACATCATTGTATAGCATGTGTCTTCGCAATGAAGGGCAAGAAAAAAATCTCATATTAAAGAAGTCTGAAACACAATTTTGAAGTCTACAAAGCAAATTCTGCAGTTTATTAGCATTCAGGATTAGTTTAGGGCTTTAAAGCAACTGTATGTAGTTTTGTGTATTTCTGCAGCTTTGAGTGTGGAATTCAATTTTCTAAATGGATCACTCAGTATATACAGTGGGTAATGTAAAGCAACCTGCGATTTTACGTGGAATTTTGGGCCTGCTCAACACAATTACATAGCCTACTTCAAAACAGAAGTTTAAGGGGAATGTGTGAAAGAAAAAAACGACTTTGTTACAAATCAATGTACCATGAAAATAATTCTGAAGCTAAAACTTCAAGGTAAAACAGAATAATCCAATTTATTGAGGAGCAATTACTTTTGTTATTTGAGTCTGTTGCCTCTTAAATATAAAAAATCTCATGTACATATCATACATTATATCTCGCATGCACAAAAGCAAACATAAAGTATTAAAAAATCACTGTATAAATGATTGGTTACAATGTACTTGCAATTGATATGCTAATACTAACAGTAAAATTCAAACTTTAGATACAAATCATTCAGTTTTCCCCAACGTCTGCAAATTGGCCAGACACTACTCAAATAACATTTTAAAGGCAATATCCTTTTTCAAACATGATTAAAGATCTTGTTTAACATAACTTCAAAGTTATCGAAGTTATATATATATCTCATACATATCTCATTTCTATAACAACAGAGTCATTTCAACTCTCTAATGGCTCAGGTTACATTGTTGTTTTGGTTCACATTTTAGTTTGGGGACGGTCTATGACTTTAGCCTCAATAAAATCCTAATTAAGCTTTTTATTAATAGTTAGATATTTTGTAGGATAAAGGAACATAAAAAATGATCATGCAGAATAAGGCATTTATACAGTAAGTACTAATAAAAGCCAATGTGCTAGTAATATGCATGCTACCAAGCAACTTGTTAATAGAAAGAATTGGTCCCCAAACTAAAGTGAAACCCTTTTTTGTAATATATAAAAACAGGAAAACAAATAAACAAAATCAGAACAGAATAATGGTATGACACTGTTAGCTTATAGATTATGCACAATGATGCCACTTAAGAGAATCAATGCATTTTGAATTTTGAATCTGAGAAGTTAAAATTTTATGACCAACCAGTCTTTTTATAGTGCATTTTTGTAAACTTTCACAGTAATTGTTCATGTATATATATACTGTATATTCAGTGCACAACAAAAAATAAGTAACACAGTATTTACATGCATTCCTTAAATTTTTAAACGGAACATTGAACAATATATGTATATATATATATATATATATATTTCTTAAAGAGATCCGCACGAAACATGCAGGAAAAAATAGTAGGCTAAACTGTGTGCACAATTTACTATTTCGTTCACTTGATTTGCTAAATCGCTATGATTTCTAAATCGAGAGATCGAATTAGCGAATTGAGCATATGATTGAGCAAATCAAAGGAACAAAATATTAATTTTGTAAAATGTTTGTAAATCGTGCTTAAAAGAAAACGTAAAAAACACCCCGATATTTCTTTTTCATTTAGTCATGAATTTAAAATGTATTAGTTAATTTTGCAAGAGTGAATTCTTATTCAGTTAATGGAATGAATTGCTTTAAATTATTCAAATGCACTTTAAAATATAGAATATTTGACTTTTTGTAACAAAAAATAGGTTCCTTTAATAGGTACTGCGTTTAGGAAAAAATAGACATACACATTTGTGTATATAAGGTATCTGAGTGTGTGTATGTGTTTGTCCATGTACAGTATATACATCCTATTAAGCCTTTTCTGGTCAGTTTGAAAAGCTACATGTGCAGATAGTGTATTTACATGTATACAAAAAAGGTCCAATGTCTGTTTACTGTCCTGATGAAGCTTTGTGATCAGGAAATCTTCTTTTTGTCACTCTGAAAAAGTCTGAAAGAAAAAAAAAAAACTTTATAGAATTGTAATATAAAAATATCATTCATTCAATTAATATAAAAACATAGTGCTTATAACTAAGTCCTGATCACATTAGTCTGACCTTAACTAAGTGATCCTGAGAATGAAATGTGACAACTGTCTTACCTGTGATGCTTGCTTGTCTGCGTTTGGCCCCTAGCAATTTAGCCATTCTCTTCTCTGGTTTGGTTCCCCTCAGAGTTCCTCTGGCTCGCAGCTCCAGATATTTCTCTGTGGCCATAGCTGGAGATGAACAAGCTTCAACAGTTTGCTTTGCCACACCGTGCCTGAACACACAGCTATGGTAAAACACTGGCACCTCCTGGCACCGCAGCTCCTCCCACTCAATGCACCCGGGGACTGGTTGGTCCATCTGAAAGTCAAAGTTCCAGCGCTGTTTGGCGATCTCCACATTCATGCAGAATAGCCTCTGGAAGTCCTGCTGTAACTGCTGGTGGTCCACTGGGCCAAACAGGTTCCGCCGAACCACTGCCGCCTGAGGCTTGATGTCCTCCTCCTGCCCTTCCAGCAGCCCAAAATAACACGCATCTGTTGTCATGGACATGTTCCTGGGACAAAGAAAAAAAATGCCAAAGGTATTAGAGCACATTTTATTACAGTAACAAAATCATGTCTTTTAATAAACGGGTATTTGGTGATTTTTTAGTAGATGTTATCCCTAGAAGTTAGTTGGTGCTCCTTAAGTTCACACAGTTATCCAGGAAGACCAAGCACAAGTGCAGTGTATACATACATAACATAATTTGGATGCAAGAAAATATGCACCATTCTGAATAAAACAGGATACTTTTTAAAATATGGATTTGAAATTAAGGTACTGCATTGTTATTGGTAACTAAATATAACTAAATATATATATAAATAAAATATAAACAAATAATGAATAGTTTTTTTGTTTGTTTGTTTGTTATTTACTTTTTTAGCGATATCAATAGTGTGATTTCATTAATTTATAAACATTTCTAAAAATATGGGTTTGTAAATAAATAAACATGTATAAACTAATAATTTATTTTTCTTCAAAGATTTTGCCAAACTACATAATTTCTTGTTTCAGAAATACTTTTACTAAGTTTACTATTAATTTCAAATAATTTAAAAATATTTAGTAGAAATTACATTTTATTACTCTTAAAACACAAAGGGTGTTAAACATTTATTCATTTCCCCCATATTACCAACTCTTTTTGTTCCCCGTTGTGATCAAGATTTCTTTAGTTCAGTGTACCCCAAAAAATATAATTTCAGAAATTAAAGTAAAAGCTGTATGTATGAATTGCACTTTTAATATATTTAAAATATATATATGAGACTTAAAAAATATATATATTTAATTTGATTTATTTTGTACTATCACACCAGTTACCGTTGAAGAGGGAAATCTGTGAGCGAGGCTTGTTTACGTCGAGAAAGTAGGCGCGGCACGCCTATCGAATTACTAGAACACACTACACGCTAAACTACACACTTCACAAACCCGCGCACGAAAGAATAGAAACCATGAGGTATGACTGACACCTCCTGTTCTGTTAGACTCAGTGACTCAATTACCTCTATAAAACAAAAGACATGCATCTCAAATCAGCTCTATAATATTGACAGACATAGAAATAGGCTAACAGCTAGAACCCCATTACTTTTGCAGTGAAGAGTACAGTCATGCAGAAATTGTCCATGAATGTCAACAATAACGGAAAAACAATAAACTCACTTTTCGAGGAAAAGCAGAGCTCTAGATGAGGGAGATAAAATCCACTAACGTTACTAATGCACTTATCTAATCGATAAGAGAAGCGAAACGACCTGAGCTACAAACAAGAGCAGCGAAGCATTAATAAACTCATCTGCAGAAACGCTGTTTGTTTTGATGGCAGGACTGCCCATTGTCACGTGACCTGCGAAGCAATACTCTACTTAATATTTCAAGTGTAACAAGTCAAAACAATAATGTTTTTTTAATCTCACTAATGCTAAAAACGCAATACGCGTAAAATGAGGGTAACGTTACCTTTTCCACGTCTAAAAGCTGCACAGAGGTTTCTATGGAAAGTAGGTCAAATCCCCCCAGAACCCCCGCGCGTGACACACATATTCAGTGTTTTGCTCTTGTCACGATCGGCACGGGCGCGCGCCCAAGAACTACAGTCACGTTGATGTGCAACGTGACAGGGAGGAGCCACACACTGCATTTGATTTTCTCCAGCACACGATGAAGGAATGATGGGAGAAATTAAGCATTTATGCTTTTCTTTAGAAAACATGCATGCATAGAAAACACAGAACAGGCGTGGTGAATTTTAAGTTGTAAACCTGTAATATTTATTTATATACAGCTTTTCTATTCGTATTTCCCCCCAAGTCGGTTATAGTTTTTGTATACGTTTCCGCCACTGACAAAAAAAGGAAAGGTAATTGCGTCTATTTATGCAATTTTTATATCTCACAATTCTGAAAAAATAAAAATAAAAATAAAAAATCAGTATTGCGGTATGTAAGTCTAAGTTACAATAAACAAAATCTAAATTGTAAGGAAAAAAGTCGCAATTAACTTTTTTTATGCTTCTTTTCATCTATCCATCACAAAAGTATTTTCAACAACATATTAAACAAAACTATGAGTAAAATTAACTTACCCAATTAATCCATATCATTAAGAATAAGAAAACCCATAGGTACCTGAATAAGTTCTAAATAAGTAATTTTAATTGACTGCATTAATGGAAGCCAACACTGTTATTATCCTGTTACTATAAGTTATTAAGTCTCTATAACTAGTAACAAGCGGTGTTACTAACCTACTAACATTTTCCCAGTTTGACATAACCATTTTCGAAATCAAGCAGCTTTTGCAGAAGAATTTAAATGCAATTAATCTACTTTTTTAAGGCTTGCTTGACTGTAGATAAACTACTTTATAATCCTAGCCTACTCTAATTTGAGAAAATACAGTTTCAAGCCACGTTTATTTATATAATGCTTTATACAAACAGGCATTTCAATGAATGAATATGGTGGGATTCATAATTCCAGATATTATTAAAAACTTTGCAACCAGCTCCTTCTGCTTGAGTACTGGAATATTAACAATAGGCAAAAAAACAATGGACAAAACATGTATGAACATATGTGTTATATACAAGGGAACATGAGTTAAAGGTATGCTACTTCAAATAAATGTAAGTATATTATGTTGGGCAATTGCAAGGACAGTATTGCACAATGGATGTGAAGGGGTCCAACGTGATTTTCCCAGCCCTTTTTCTTACTCTGGATAAGTGTTTTTGATGTCGATTTAAAGTCTCATGTGTGACCAGCAGATGTCCTAAGTGTGCTGTGTTTGATTCTGTTCAAACAGTGCATTATTCTGCAAATCATACAAAAATTATCATACAAGTTTCTTCCTCAACTAACAGCACAGTGGGTAACCTAAAAACAGCACCCTAAAGTGGGTAAATTCTCGTCTCTAAGGCAATTCCTTTGCTTAAATACCAGCAGAAAAACCCCAGTTAAGTGCCGATGTCCTGCATCCTGTATAGTTTAGCTCCAACCTGCCTGTAGCCCTAGTAATCCTGAAGACCTTGATTAGCTTGATTAACTACAGGATATCGGCACTCCAGGACCAACGTTGCCAACCCTGCTCTAGACCCTCAGGTAAATGACATAAAAGTTTGAGTCAACTATATTGTTATTTTGGCACAAACTCTAAAATCCTATTTGCATGGCGCGTAATGAAAGTGACCTTTGACCAAGTGAAGATATGTGATGTTGTCATTTGCTCTATATATTACAAAACATCACTGTCATTCGAAAAGGGAAAGCTTGTGATGTAGGTGCAATCTGAAAATGATTCTGAGCAATTCTCAAGTCACTTTGTTAAGCAACCATTATTCATTATCAATCATTATGGACTTGGCTTGGAATGCATTAACATTTTATTTTCCCATTTAAAAGTGGTTCTGGCTAATTTAGTGATGTTCTTCCTATGTAAAAAACAAACAAACAAACAAACAAAAAACTTTACTTACCATAAAACCCTAAACGTATAAACAAATAGTGTAAGTTGGTTTGCTGATCGCCCTGCATAGTTTACTGTTTTTAGTGGTGCTTTGGGTCACAATCTTAAATATTCATCTAATATAAGATTTAAGTCACAATCTTAAATATGAAGTTAGATAATTTTTTTATGGGTGGATGTGACGACATGAATGAATGAAGCATTCATATGGCGTGTTATTATGCATTCCTATACACCCAAAGTGATTTACAATCATATGAAGGGGTCTCTCAACCACCACTAGTGTGTAGCATCCATTTGGATGATACGATGGCAGCCATAGGATAACTGCGGAGATGGAGCCAATGGGGATTTGGGAGGCCATGACAGAATTTGACCAGGTCACCAGGTTTACACCCCTACTCTTTACGATGAGTGTCATGGGATTTTTAATGACCATAGAGAGTCAGGACCTCGGTTTAACATCTCATCCGAAAGACGTTGCTCTTTGACAGTATAATGTCCCCATCACTATACTGGGGCCTTAGGACCCACACAGACCACAGTGTGAGCACCCCCTGCTAGCCTCACTAACACTTCTACTTAAAGCAACTTAGTTTTTCCAGGAGGCCTCCCATTCAGGCTCAATCCTGCTTAACTTTCATGGACAACCAGGCTTGGGCTGCAGGGTGATATGGCTGTGGCAACATAACAGGGTTGAACAGAAGTACAAAGACAAAGCTTTCTGGGCTTTATTTAAGTACAGTATAGTTGAAGACGCATAATGCCACTTTCACACAGTAGCAGAAAACACTGATTTTCAGCTGTTGGATTTCTTTATAAATTTGGCTTTTTTATAAATGCTCGGGCTGTGTAAAACACATCTGCTTTTACATCTGAAATATCGGTTTATTTTTAAATAGTGTTAACACACCTCTCTTATTATTTCAGTCCAGGTTGAGTCACATTCCCTAACATGTTGGAACAGAAAACTCATAATGATGGCGGAGACAAAATCAGGTGTTTCCAGTTTTAGCTGACAGCTCGGAGGTCCATACTGACATCTTGCTGAGGGGAATAATGTTCTAAAATCACAAAATCTTATCTCTGGTGCATCTGGTCTTTAGGTGCATTTTTAGAGTTCTGGTTTTGTAGTGTACGTAATGCAGCCCACATAACTACAGATCATCAGCTTTTATGGAAATCCATTACAGATATCCATTCCTTCCATCCGTCCTTCCCTCTGTCCCTCCCTCTCTTGCCCATTCTCACGGCTTCATATTTCTTAGTTTTTTGCCTTCTCTGTCCTGATCATTCATTTTGAGTTATGTCTTGAGTTTGGTGCCAGCTTCTGAACACATGGCATGTGATTACACCGTCCTCATAATTCCTCTCCAGAACAGCCTCTACAGCCCTGACGCACTGCACTGCTTCCACTGGGTAAGAGATTGTGTACTTTGTGTAATTTAAAGGAAAAAAATATTCCTCCTTTTGTCATTTACTGTAATAATCAACTGAGTATGCACAAGAACTACAGCTAGTGTGCTCCACACTGATCTCACTGACATTATCAAGTCTATTTGGAATAACATGAAGAAACTGTGGCAACATCTCCAAGACCTAACGAAACCTACCTGCAAACCTGCAGTACTGTGAAAAGTTATAGACGCTTGTGTAAAGATTTTGTAAAGTAAGGCTTTCAAAACTCATATCATAAATGTTATTTATTACTGAACTCCTATTAACTAAAGTAAAGCTACAATTGGTGTGACCAACCTTTGCATGTAAAATGAGCTTCTGTCCTATAGGTACACCTGCATATAACATTTTAGGTAACTTTGCAGGTAGGTTTCTTTAAGTATGTTTTCTAAATCTCAGTTGTTGTTTTTTTATGTTTCTTCATGACATTCCAGATAAACTCAATGATGGACAGGTCAGACAATGATTACCAAGGCATTTTGGTGGGCTGATCTCCAACAGGATAGTAAATGAGAAACAAATAAGTTTTTTTCACATAACAAAATGTTTTACATAATAGTTACTTGTATATTTTCTTTAGGGGGGAGCGACACTTTTGCTGATTGTCCAAAAGGGTTATTGACAAATGCCATTAATCTCAAAAGTATAGTGTGGGGTTTTAATGTTTATGATAAAATAATGTTTCTTTTAGCTAAAGAGACGTAGAGATCTGGAAAGACAAAAGGACGTTCTGTGGGCTGGACTGCAGGTTGTAGAACAAACACATCTGTGTTACCAGAATCGCCTGAAGCTGTATTTACAAAGGCAAGTTAGCTTCAGCACAGGAGATTTGGATGGAGAGGTATGTACGGCACCTTTACAATACACACTTGAGTAATGCTGCTCTCACATAAAAGCAAGAGAAAAAAACTGAAGTATAAGAAGGCCTGTTGCTGCAGACAGGTTCAATTCAATAACCGTACATTTTAACTTTATTCATCTCCCTATGAGCTTATGATCTAAATCAAGGTTGTTAAGCTGCACATACAAAATTTACAGTGCTGTAGGTGACCAGACCAGGAATGAAAACCACTAGCCTACAACCAATGCTAAAACAAGCTACTGTACTAATCCTTAACCTATTTAAAAAAGCTTTACCTTAAGCTTTATTTAAAAAATAATACAAACTTTATTTATACACCAATATTGGCTAAACATGTATAACGGTTTCATCAGAGAGGGCTTTTATCTCTGTCAAAAATCCCAACTTGGTAGCAAAAGTATCAAAATCCTTTTTGAGTACTCAGCCTCAAGTTGTTGCAAACCTGTACGAATTTCTTTCTTCTGCTGAACACTAAAGAAGTAATTCTGAAGAATGTTTTGCAAACCAAAAAAAGAGCAGGATTAAGTAAACTTGACTTCCATAGTATGAAAAATAATGAAAGTCAGTGCCAACATAATACATCTTCAACAATTCCAATCTTCTTTTGTGTTCACCAGAAGTAAATGACGACAGAATTTTCGTTTTTTAACTATCCATTTAACTGGAGGAACAGTTCACCCAAATATTCTGTCATTAATTACTCACGTTTGTGTTATTCCAAACCAAAATAACCTTTGTTCATCTTCGGAACACAAATTACGATATTTGCTGGTACTTAATGACAAAAAGTTTTCATTTTTGGATGACCTATCCCTCTTGATCTTAAAGTAAGCTTGGTCATGCGTGTTCGATTAAGGTTAAAGTCATAAAGTTCACCGAAAGGTCGGTCAACACCTTGTACTTTATTTCTTTTACAATTTAGTCCTAAGAAATGTGTAAATTGCCTGTACATTACAGGAGAGGTGGTCCTGCGCTATGCGGTCTTGTATGCAGCTTGTGAACGGGAGTTTGGGTACTCTGATGAGTGACTCTTGTGTCTGGAACAATCTGGCCCCAGAGGAGAGTGGAGGATCGGACTGGAACCTCCGGTGGAACAATGCCACATTGGTTAAGGTGAAGATCAGTAATAAAAAAAGTAGTAATCTTACTGTTTTTTTCTGTTGTGCAGTTCATTTTATTATTTAAATAATAACAATTGGATTTATATACAGGAAGTGAATCAGCAGAATCGACAGATTTCCATGTTGGAGCTTGAGAAGGCACAACTTCTTCAGCAGCGTGTTTTACAGCACACCTGATTGATGACATCCACAACTTTTTCAACTTTAATTAAAAAAGGCTTTCTTGCAAATCATGCAGCGACCTGTAAATATTTAAAGCTGCTTAGAAGACTGAATGTTAAAATTAATTTGAGCTCTGGTATACACTCAGTCCACACTATCTTATAATTTATATATATATATATATATATATTCAGAGAGAGAGAGAGAGAGAGAGAGAGAGGGGGATAGAGATGTTTAATAGTTGTTTTTCTTTTCTTAAAATATTTGTTGATACTATACATAAAAAGTCGTTAGTAATGATGAATGCACCTACTTACATTTACACAAATGTAAGTAGGTTTTAAAGTATAATTCACCCACATATTTTAAAACCATGAAGACTCTGACAAAAAGGACAAAATCTGAAAGCAAAGAGTCTTGTGACCTTGTTTCATACCAGAGGTATCCTGCTCATTTCTGTTGTCAGTTTCCTCTCTAATATGAAAGTGGCATTGTTTGTCGGGGACAGCAACAGTAACTAAGGAGAGAGGGCATTTGTGAAAGGTCAACTACAGGGAACTGTATATATTAATGACTGCACAAAATAAAAAGATTTTATATTTATTTTTGAATATTTCTTTTAAATCCAGACTAAAATCAATAATTGTGTATTTAAAAGTCAAATCACTTTTATTTATACAGCGTTTTTAAGAAAACAGATTTTAGCAAAGCACTGAACATTATCAAATAGGAGAATAGACTGTAATGTATAATGACGAGAATTAAACTATTTATTTATCAAATGCAGGGACGGTCTCTGTTGTCAAAACGACGACAGTCACTAGAAATCAGGTGTCCCCAACTAAGCAAGCCAGAGGCGACAGCGGCAAGGAACCAAAACCCCATCCATGAG
>JAUCMU010000080.1:15021429-15032346 GCA_032275025.1 Enteromius treurensis | reverse complement strand
CATTTCCCCTTCACTATAAATATCCCAGCTTCCCTTCTCCCGCATCTCGCTTTCGTGCACCCCACCTCCGCCCCTTCCCCGCCTTTTTTTCATTTTGATTCACCCCTTCCGGGTGGGGGGATGGGGACGGAGACCGAGCCGAACGCCGAACTCTTGTCCATGCTAGGGTACAAACCACTAGGGTTCGCTGTCTCCCGGCTCCCTCCCCAGAGACACACCAAATTCGCTAATTCATTTACTACGAGGAAGCGTGAACTCTTGAAAGCCATTGGTGCTGAAAGGAGAAGATGAACAGGGAGAAACATCTTTGGCTATTTTGAATGTCCTGGGTCAGTGTGGTGGTAACTTCACAATATATGCTGCCTACAATCACACAGAATGGGGTCCTCCATACCAAAATAGGTCCTTAAGACAAAGACCACATATTGGACAGACTTGGTATTAGACTAATGCAATCTTCCCTTTTACCCTTCTGCATGGCAGTGGAAGGTTCATTACCTCCGGGCTCTGAAACTATGTTATACCCCTCTTTCAATCTATGGAGGAGGCCTGTGACCTAATAAAAGCATTATTTAATTAATAAAGCATATTTTATCAATAAATTGAGGATTCAGCTATCCCTCACACCGTACTTAATTGCTCTTAAAAGTAGGGTTGCAAAGGGGTGGAAAATTTACGGTACATTTCTGCAAACCTTCAAAAAATCCCTGGATTATTAAAAAATTCCTGAAAAGTTTAAAAAATTTCAGGAATATTTTTGAAATTGACTGGAAATTTTCCACCTTTTTGCAACCCTACTTAAAAGTACATTAGTTCAAAATATTTGCTGTAGACTAATAACAAGAGATGAAATCAATTTTACTTACCTATGGCCAAATGAAGTCTATGCCCAAAACACTGGATTCTGGTCCACTGATTGAGCTCCACTGCTTTGACGAGACTAGTGTCGTTGCCTGTTGTGATGGCGACCTGACGCGCCTCACAGAGGTCCCACGCAGCCAGTGCCTCTCTCAAACCCAAGGCTATGTTCTCTCCGGTGTGGTCGTTGGGGAAATACGATGTTTGCAGGCAGCGACTTTTCAGTTCAAACTCCTCGTCGACAAAGTGCACAGTCAAGCTAATATATGGTTCACTTGTCCTGCTGGACCACAGCTCCATAGTGGTTGAAAAGAACGCCACCTTAGCCATTTCATTTTGAACTTCGACACGGCGCGAATTATAAAGCGTAGGGATCGCTACGTGAGAGAAATGGTGTCGCGAGGGCAGCTGGTACCTCTTGTCTAGTGTGTGGATCATTTTCTGAAATCCCACTTTACTAACGGTGTGTATGGGCATCATGTCTTTTGCCAAGCAGTGCGTTATGGAGTCTGTGATTTCTTTATATCTAGGCGAAGACCTATCATATGGCTTGAGACTCGCAAACATTTCCGTAAATACTTTTTGATTTTGATTCTTAGCCTCTTTGCTAATCTGAGTTTTCTCCGTCATGCATTCATCATATTTTTCTCTGTGCTGTTTCAGGTGCTGATATAAATTTGTCGTATTTCCACGTGACGTAGCAACTTTCATTTTGCAAATGTTGCACAGTACCTCTCGCTGCTCAGTGTCGGTAACCTTAAAGCCAAAATATCTCCATACAACAGAGGTAGAGTGTTTTTTGGCTACGAGTTCAGTGTCCTTTTTCTCCGCATCCATCTTGGCCTGCATACTGAATAGTAGTTTTCTTCTTCTTCTTCTTCTTCTTCGTCTTCTTCTTTGGTGTTTATTGGCGGTTGGCAAGGCAACTTGTAGGTGCATTACCGCCTACGACTGGACTGGAGTGTGGACAGAATACATGCTTATAGATTGACATATGTGTGAGAATTCAAAATAAATAAACAAATAAATAAATATCAAATAAATAAACTGTCTAAATTATTTCACTTAATTTCGTTTCTTTAATAATCATTCTTTAAGTATCATATACAGCCTTTTCCTTCCTCAACTTTAATTAGTGACTGAATAAAATTACGTCTTTCATTGTTATATTTCCTGCAGTGAAGTATTACATGATCAGCTGTCTCTTTCTGACTACATTGATTACATTCCCCAGTTGGGTGCTTGCCAATTTTAAACAGTGTACTATTTAGTCCTGTGTGACTTATTCTCAGACGGGTTATCATATAAATAAAGATTAATAAAGAAATAAAGATATTTCGGTTCCTGCTCTCCCTCATCCCAGCACCAACTTGTAACTTGCCGTACTGATTGAGCATATTTCCTGATGAAAACTTTATGATATACCAATATGCTTTAGATTATACAATTTATGCAATATTTAATTACCTATGTCCATTCTAAAAGATTATGGATCATTAATAGAATAGGAAGAAAGACTAAGCTGAACAAACAAATAAATAATACAGAATAAATAAATAAAAGTAATTATAATTATAAATCGGCTTTTAAAACAGATTTAGAAGATCGTTAATGCATTGTACATTATATAATTTTCCAAGACATTATTCTGTACAGTGTCTGTTTTTTTTTTTTTTTGCAACATTGTGCAGTCGTATAATTGCACAGGCTGACGTTGTGATTGCGATACGATTGCAGCAGTAGAAATTGTTTATATATATATATATATATATATATATATATATATATATACACATATTCTTGTTGTTGTTAAACCAACCCATTTTTTGATTCAAAACCAAAATGGAATTGCATCAATCTGGACCACAGACAGTCCAGCAGAGAGCAGCAGCATATCGTAGAAGCAAATTAACCCTAGCTATAGCCAGAGCAGGCAGTTGCCTAGTTCCTCGGGCTTTGAGGAGGGGTCTCCACAACCGTAGCATTCCCTATAAGCAGGCCTGGACTGGCCATAGGGCATACCGGGCAATGCCCGGTGGGCCGACGCACATTTTGGGCTGAAGCTGTTAGTCATAATTTAATATTTTTTTAAAAAGTTTTTTAGGCCAATTTATTTTTTACCGCAACGGTAGAGTATCTGAGACACGAATCGCAGCCCATTGGTTGACTGTCTTAAAGGACATTGAGCTACTCCAATGAAATCGTAGGCCACGCCCTGCCTCCCTCCTGGCCAGCCCTCATCTCCCCTTCATCTGCTATGACAGAGTTCGACCGGAGTTTGAGATCAGTCCGTCTATAACAATGAATAAACCAGAAAAGAGCAGGGGGGTGCAGAGAAGCTGCCGGAGAAAAGACGCAAGAGTCTACAAGTGGAAGCAGCAAAATGTAAGGAGCTTAAGAACAGAAGCTCGCATGAAGGAGAAACGGAGGAATCTTACCTGTCCTAATGCCTGCGCGCGCCACAACTGTAGAATACGTGAACGCTTTTTAAAACAGCGAAAACGTCAAATGTGTGCAAAAGGTTTCGCGAATGCGAATGAATCTAGTTTAAATATGACCTGACGTTCTATTTTTATCCAACGATATGGGATGTTATTTTACAACATCCCATATACAACAGCAATTTTTATTTTGTGAGTTTGTATTATACTCAAATAGCCTACCTAACTCTGAATATTAAAGACGCCATAACTGTATCAGTGTTGGCATTCTTTTGGGAGGTTTTTGTATGTGGTGGTGGGCCGGGTGGACCATAAAATGCCAGGGCCGATTTTTACTCCCAGTCCAGCCCTGTTCACCCCCCAGAGCCGTGTGAGGGACATATGCATGCAGGTTTAAAACTACATAAGGGGGAATAAATGATGAAAGAATTTTATTTTTGGGTGAACTATCTCTTTAACGTAAAGTGAACTCTGCAGTCATTAAAGGTCTCAAACTCAAAGCAATAGACAGTAGGTTAGATGGCATTTTTATTTGAACATGGATAAAAGCAAAGGCTGTGTACATTTTCATTCTTTACAGTAGCATGCACTGCATAAAGGTCTTAGAAGTTTTCTCTACTTTTTTTTTTTTTTTTTATCAGTATTTTGTTGTTAAACAACGTTACATTCCAGAGAATGCATTATGAATCAATCAGCCTTATGGTAATTCCTGTCAAAAATTAATTTCAGTGCTAAAGTCTGTAATGGTGAAGAAAAAAAGGGAAACATTGTGTAAAAAGGCAAGCCCTGAACATCACATTATGGCAAGAACAACAAAAATCAGCAACACATTACGTCAATTAATGTAACCGGATCATTTATTCATGCTACAATGCATCCTGGGAGCTCACAAATCCTTATCAAATCAGCAACATGTTAAATATGAAATACTTTTTCCAGACAACTCTGTTAGACGAGTAGGGCAACACTTAGTGTGATATTGTTGTTCTAACATGTGTTTAATGTAGATTTAAAGTATTTGACATTTTCATAGGATCTGTGGTTTTAAAATCCTGCTGATAAAATGCAGTAGCTTTTTTTTTTTTTATCACAGCTTATGGAAAAAATTCAGACTACCCTGATTGGGTCACATTCAGGGATCAAAGCTAAAAAGTCAAAAAACTCAAAACAGCAGGACAAGGCAAGACTGGTCTGTAAAAAAGACTTAACGCCACACAATATGATGCAACCTGAGGTGTCACATCAAACTTCAAAAACCTTGATACTGAGTAATCGCTCAACGGGCACCGTAACCTTAAAGCTCATTAAAATTTTGTAGAAATACGAAAGTGCAAGTTCACTTGGACAGAGTAAATGAGAGAAGGGACCCATGGGAGGATAACGCAAGTGAAGGAGATGGGGAGAGATACTGCTATCTTGCGCTTGTTATCTCTCCATGTTTTTTTCTTGCCCTACAGAGGGCATCAATCACTTCCTTTGTCTTCATTCATCTCTCCCTCTTTGCTGATGATTAATTGAGATATGCTCAGTTCATTGTGTGCTCTGACATCCTTCATGTCCTTATCTAACTATGACCTTAAGGGAAAAATGCACTCAAAAAATCTAAATCTGCTTGTTCACTTCTTTGTCACTCCAATCTCATGCAGCATGTAAGTTGGTATTAAATAAAAAGCAATGACAAAGGCAAAAATATATATTATAGTATTTATATTATATGATGTTTGAATGAATGAAATGCATGAAATTTGAAATGTATTAATAAATAAAGATTTAATTCTGGTCTGCTCAACAAGCAAACATATCATATACAGTATATAACTAGAAATAGCACAGAAGCTGTCTGTAGCACTTTATCGTTTGTAAAGCATTTTGGTCAGTTTTGGGGCTTTACAGCCCTTTTTCATTAAAAGAGCAGCATGAACAGATTTCAAATCATCCCATTTTAAAAGAAAGAAAGCCATACAGGTTAAAAGCAACATGAGGTTGAGTAAATAATAAAAGATTAAAAAAGCTTCTTTTTTTTTACTGCCTTTAAAGTCTCTTTAGCTCTTTTTTGCTCCTAATTCTCTCACACATATTTTCCCTGTCATCACGCACCTCTCCCAACATGTGAGTTCAGCTCTTCAGTGTTCTGTTTTTTAATCTATCCATGCAATTCACATTTCTCTTCACCCGCTGTGCCAGAGTTCCTCTTCCCTGGATCCAGAACCTGCCGAGACTAATCCCTCTCTATCACCATCCTGGCCTTCCTCTATGTCTGTCTCACCCCAGCTCTCTCCACCCTTCTCCTTTTGCCCTCTATCTCAGCTCCCTTCCGCTTCCCCTCCTCTCCAATTCCCCTCATTTGTGATTAGTCAGCGGGAAAAAATACTTTGTTCTTCAGCCAGTGTTTTTTTTTACTCTTTCATTTTTTTCCATGCTTTTCAGTTTCTGCCAGCTGCTCTTTACTGAAAGTTGGTTTTTGTTTCTCCTCTTTCTCTTTCCAGCCTCCTCTGTTAGTTATTCTCTGTACTGTTATGTTTTTGTCAGTTTTATTGCTCTGTTGAACAGAGATTTTTGGGTGACCAGTGGCATGAATATGGTCAGTGTTTCTACCTAAATTGCACTCCATATGTGGCTCAGTTTCATGGTTTTAGGGTGACTGTAAAGGAGGTTTGTAAAACAGCACAATTTCACAGAGCTTGCCAAAGGAGTGTTAGTTTGATCTTCGGTTGTAAATAAGAGGGCTTTGTGCTTCATTTATTGTATTTCTTTCATATTACCCTCTCTTCCCACTCCACTTCTCTCAGCCATTGTCATTTATTTTCTCTGACAGTCATATTATTTCTTTTACAGCCCTTTAATGTTCCCATCTCATATTTTCTTACCCTTTTTCATCCCTCTGGTGTTATCCATATCTTCCCCATTACTTATATCGCTGTTCCTCCTCTTTCCGTCCCTCACTCATTGTCAGATATGGTCAGGCTGGTCATTATACATCAAACCCTGTTTGATAGCTCTTCTCTTGTATTCTGTGCTTTCAGCTGTCACCATTCACTTTAAACACGCATCTTTACAAGGCTGCTGAAGAGGAGTTTTGACGCAAAATTGTCTGTGGATTTACTTACTGGCAGCTTTAACACTATTTCTTTGCTTTAAGGTTTATGCAAACATGTTTGAGAATAGCACCAGGATAATAGCTCAATATATGAATCATTGTTATGAAATGAATCGACAAAGTAAATCAATCAGTGGACCTTTTACACGAGACTGTGATCAGTTTTAGAGGTCATCGGCATCGTTAATCCTTTTTTTCATATTTTGTTACAAAAAGTAGGTACCTTTGAAGCACTTTATTTTGTATTACATTTGCATCAAATTACAAAAAATCTAAAGTTGATATGTTACAGCATTTTATTATAATTTTTTTATGAAGCATTATAACAATTAAAATGTTTTCTTTTTAAACATATTTTACTATGTAACGTTTACTCAAAAAGTCATGTTGTGTTGCCGCGTCAGTACAATAGGTGACTATAAAGTAATGTTTATTAAGAACGTTATGGCGATTTTTTCCCTCAGATGATTCATTAAGAATTAATTTATTTGTAAATCAAGCCTAACTAGTGTACGTGTTGCCTGGACGCCTGATGTTTGTTCCGATCTGACTAAATATTGGAAATATTTCCATTGGCGTTGCAGAAATGGACTATTGCCAATTCTATATCTAAATGTAAGTCACTCAACATTATTATTTTTCACATTTATTAAGCTATACGCCTTATATTTCAAGTAAGAGTTGGCGCAGCTGTTTGTAAATGTTAACTTATCTGGCTTTTAGTGCCATTTGCTTCCAGCTATTTTTAGCTGTGACTTGATTTTGTAAACTATTGTGTCTTACCATATTATTTTTTAATGGAACGTCGTGGTTATGAACACACTGTATTGAAGTGCACACACTTTTACCATTTACTGCATGCTGTTATTTGTCTAATTTCCCTACAGTGGCTAATGAAACGGAAGTCTTGCACATTCATATACACACACACACACACACGCAAAACAGCATGACGTACATGCGTTGAAAAAGTATAAAAATACTAGTGCTGTCGGCTAAAAAGTATATACACTGCTTCAGATACTGTTCCTCTGCCACTTTGCATTGCAAGTGCCTTTTCAGACTACACAAATAGCATAAAACTCATTCAGCCTCGGCAAATTGAATCATGCTCATGCATAAGCACACATGAACCTCTGAGAAAATAAAAGGCAATCTGTGTTGTAATTGCAGCGCACACACACGACTTCTCTCTGCTCATAAACACATTTAAGCTTTAAATGACTGATGATCAACAACCTGAGGGTCAGAATATTGCACTGAACTTAAAGGGAAGTCCTTGAGCCAGTTCTAAGATACTCTTTCAGGAAGCCTAGCTGACTCTCTGTGGTGCATTTCACAACAAATCCACAGGCTCACAGCTATTATGATTTGTGTGCTTTGCTGAAGATGCAGATTGGGTGTAATTGTATTTGGCACATTGTCAACTTTGATAGCGCCGCTCTCTGTATATTTTACACCGTACTTTTTTTAATTGAATGACTGGAATTCTTCATGCAGCGTAGATGTTCTAGGGCTATTGTTTTGTATAGTTTGCTTCTGTGCTGAGGATATGGCCATGTGAAACAAAGGAATTATGTTGCAGTACCTTCAGGAACTGCTTCTGAATTAAGTGTCTGCAAAGACATTTACACCAGCTGCCCTCCAGTACAGAGTCAATAACCCTGGTGGCGGGCAAGCAATGATGTCTTGTTCCCGTGCTTCAATTGCTTTCTATCTCACCAAGGTGAAACACAGTGTTTCTAATGAAAACTCAGTTAAGGTGATGGCAGACAGGGGCAATTGGGAATCTGTCGTACAATAAATGGCATAAATGAAAAATGTAAAAGAAAGTAGTTAATAATTGCTGGTAATTATATAGTGGAAAGGTGCAAACAAGAAGAATTGTCACTGATCTCGGGTATTAGAGTCAGTTTCAAAGGCAGAGGTTTTCAAGCTGGGTCTGCGGACCCCAGGGTGCCACGAGGGCGTCCTGGGGGTTCATGAAAAATTTCAGAGAGAAAAAATGAACAGAATGAAAAGTTAACCTGTGCAATTTATTTTAATGAAATGTGTTAAATGCAATAATTTTGAATTTAGTGTATTAGATCACTAGCCTGTGCCCGTCCATACTTCCTTTGACGCTACATTCTGTTCACGAGCAAAGTCAGTTTTATTTTCTTTATTATAATACTTTATTATAATAAATGGGTGTTTACAACATTAAACTGTATAGTGTCCTATAATAGGATTCATTATTTAAAACATGCATATAATAATTATGATAAACTTGATCTATACATTTTTAACATGTGTTTAATATTTGAAAATATAAAATGTGTTTTTTTTTAAAAACACTTTGTTTTTGTAAAGCAAAAGGGTAAAAACATGCATCAAAAATACTTCATATCACATCACATGAAGGGTAATCATCAGTGTTTTTGGCATCAAAAAGTTAGAAAACCCCTGCTCTAGGGTTTTTTTGTATGGAGCGAGACATTTTATTTTGTGAGTAATAAGTGAACGCTTTCGGATACCACAGCTGATTGGCACCAGAACAAGACACATTGTCATAAGATATCCTCCAAATCTAAAGTGTGGGTGCAGCATCTGAGCCACACAGCAGCTGGGTGTGAGTGGCACTACAGAGAAGTACTTTGTTCCCTCTGCTAAACACAGTAATCCTATTTTGAAGAGGTCTATTTGAAGGAGAGACACTCAGTGCCTTAGAGTGCTGGGCTACAGTGGTTTTGTTACTGATCTGGGACATACGAGAAGCTACAACACTGTGTTGAGTGCTGTTTGCGGCATGTGTGCGAATTGGGACAGTGGCAAGAGTCCCGTCTGTGCTGTAATACAAGAGCTTCACGAGTTTGTGTTTGTAGAGACAGAGCCGTCTTCTTTCTATGTAATACAAGCAGTGCACACTGACAGTTCACTCTCGTCATAGTAAGGCGTGTGTTTATTTTGCATAAGGGCAAGTGGGACATGAGGGGTAGGTGGTAATCTGTGAATGAGAATTGGCTTCTTGCCTAGGGGCCGTTCCCACAGAGACTCGTCTTGCGTTCATAACTAGCTAGACGGTGTGCAGTGGAATGGTGATGGCAATTTGATCTGTTCTTAAAGGAATAGTATAAGTCTTTTTTCATCTGAACACAAAATAAGATCATTTAATGAACATCTGGTTTGGTGAATTCAATATTTTCAATATTTTCTCCTGTTTTGGTGAAAAACAATATTCAAGCCATATTTGTATACAGTAGTCAACATTTGAAGTGGATCAAAACCTTTCTTTAAAGTTGTCCTAAAACCAAAACAATACCCTTTCTTGTCTTAGGATGACTATAATTTACTTTTTGATCCACTTCAAATGTTGACTACTGTATATTTAATGGAAATATGTTAGATATAATATCAAATATAAGAAAATAAATAGGTAAATGCATTTACATGTAAATACTTTAAAAATATATACTGTAAGTGTGTGTTTTAATATGAACATAATAAATAAACACAGCATAAACACATATATTATGTAAGAAAAACTTTTATTTTGGATGCGATTAATCGTTTGACAGCACTAAAAAATACAAATAATTGAAATAAGTACGTTGCATAAGTGTACCCTTAACTCAGTACTTAGCTGAAGCACCTTGACAGCCTTAAGTCTTTTTTGGTATGAGGTGACCAGCTTTACTTATCAGTATTTGGCAATTATCCGAGAATTTCTCTTCACCTCTTAAGGTCTGTCAGGTTGGGTGGGGGCAGATGCAGATTTTCAGGTTTCTCCAAAAATATTTAATTGGGTTCAAGCCCTGGCTGTGACTCAGAGTCTGAGGGTCTTTTAGGTACTTTTTTTTGTGGAAAAAAGTGTGTTTTCATGCGTCTTCGCTGAAGAGAGGATTGAGTTTGGCCACGCTGCCATAAAGCCCAGATTGGTGGGGTGTTGCAGCAATGTTTGTCCTTCTGTAGGTTTCTCCTATCTGCATGTATGATCATGGAGCAGATTGTTGGTCACCACTCTAACCAAAGCTCTTCTTCATAAACTCAGTTTGGCTAGGAGGCCAGGTCTAGGAAGAGTCCTGGCTGTTTCAAATTGCTTCCATTGAGGGAAATAGACACTACATTCTTCTTCAGTGTTTTTCTGAACTCTTTGTTGATGTGTGGATTGATACAATCCTGTTTTTGAGCTCAATTTTTTTTTAAATAATTTTATGTTATAACATGTACAAGCAATATGAATATTCCTTTTTGTATTTAATGTATTTTAATATAGTTTTAATAAATGTAATATATTTGTAATAAATTGCAAAAAAAAAATAAAAAAATGTTGCTTTGCCTTTATGGTGTATAAAGTGTAGATTAATGTGGGAATTTTCATTTAATTGGAAGCAGTTCAGTCACGTTTATTTATATAGCGCTTTTAACAATACAGATTGTAGCAAAGCACTGAACATCAAGTAGGAAAACAGAGTGATGGTAATGTATAATGACGAGAATTAAACTTTATTTATCAAATGCAGAGACGGTCTCTGTAGTCAA
>JAUCMU010000080.1:15001520-15021329 GCA_032275025.1 Enteromius treurensis | reverse complement strand
TATAAATAAAAGCTTAGGAATCACCTTTTTTCAAGTGCTTTTTATTGGGGGGGGGGGGGGTAATAGGGGGGATAAAAGCAGTTTTGTGAGATAATAGCTTACTTATCGACTCGTAATGCATTATTACAGTATTCAAAGTAGTATTTATCTTAATATGGACAATTGTAAGCTGTATATTTTCAGGTATCCTGCTTCAGGTCTACGCCAGGTAAATGTCTTGGTTCCCAAAGCTTGTTTTTAGCCTTTCCGATTGTAGTGTGGTTGTTAAATCACTGTAAAATAAAATGACTGTGTTTGATGCCATCTGACTCCCCATTTCTGATGCCTCTCTGATCAATCCTTTGCCTTGTAATCTTTTCTGCTCTGTGTTCAGAAATTGCAAAAGCTTGTTCTCCTTTGCTCTCTCTATCTCCCTGTTAATTAAATTTGTACATTATATTGGCATGACTTGTGCAGTATTGTAATGATTAATAAGTTAATCATTACATAAACAAAAACAAATATAAATGAATGCATAAATAGCTTCTTTTAAACAACAAGAAGTAACACAATATAAATAATAAACAAACAATTATATAACATAAATAATTTATTTTTGTATTTTTATGATTTGGCTGGGTGTTGATTTGCATGGAAATAAATAAAAGATAAATAAAGGCAACATAATAAATCATCCTTATCATCCTTGTGTTTTAGGTGCCATGAGCTAACAATTTATGAAAAATGAATCAAGTTGTTCATTATTGTTTTATTTTTAAACTGATTTCAGGGATTTCAAGCTGCAGAAAAAAATTATGCCACTGAATTAGTGTAATGGTACCAGCACATTTTCGGAGATCTTGCTGATGTGCCCTTTTTTCTGCCGGCTGTTTTTATAAAGCCTCTGTCACAACACGTTACTGTTTGTACCCTGGTGGTCTCGCAATGAATTTCCAGCAGCTGAAAAGAGCTATCTGCTGATCATATTATACATTTACACCAAAACACACAAAGCCTTTTTGCTTATCTAAGACTAAATATGACTCCTTGCTTTTCCACAATTACATGTGACTACATGCTGTAGATATCAAATACAGCTCACTTTTTAGTCACTTTTACAGTCACGCTGTAAAAAATGGCTGTGATGTTAACAGTAAAAAACTGTGAAAACGCTACGGGAAAAAACTGTTAAATGGTTAACAGTAAATTCCTGTAAAATTGGCATTCCCAGAATTCCCTGCATTGCATTTTTTAGTTTTGTTACAATTTAATGTTTTTTCTTTTAAATTGTTTATTCTTTGTTGTTTCTTCTTAGTTTTTCCTTATCAGTTATGTTTATAAGGGTTGTGTCACATGTTACAGTATGTTGTTAAATTAATGTTTATTGCATATTTCAGTTAAATGAGTCTCAAAATGATGGTGTTTAGTGTTTGTGTGAATGATACTGAGCCCCTTCTATACATGTTCATTTTTAAAAGCTGCTTGTGATGGGCTTTGTTTCATCATGTGACTTTCGGTTGGGTTGGACTTTCTCATCACCACCTGCATTTGGTGCTTATCAGTGTATTTCAAGTCTACAAAACAGATTTCAGTACTTTAATAGCTTGGTATATTGTAACATTTGTACAGTATTATTTACAGTCACATTCCGGCAACCACAGCTGGCAGTTTTTTACCGTAAATTTTACAGATTTCTTTTTTACAGTGCACCCCAGAGAGTTTTTAGACCCATAAATCACACAAAATATCAAAAGGTATAAAATTCTTCTCAAAACTCACTTGTCTTTTCTGAGCCATTTTTGCAATGACTTAAGCAACTGCTGTTATGCTGAATTTCTTTATATAGTCTTCTTTATATAATTTTTTTTTTTTACTTTTCAAATATTCTATGTAGTGATAATAATAAAAATGTATAGGCTCTTTTCAATACCCAGTTCTGTCTTGAGCCACTGATGTTGATGTTTTAGGGTTATTTCAATTAATTTAACTGGACTGCTGCTCTGCTTCTAATGAATAAATAAATACATTGGATTTTCATTACCCAAGATTTCAACCCTTTGACACATAACTGTGATTGCTACGCATGTTTTTAGCTATAGGAAACCTTAGCTCAGGGGTGGGGAACGTTGATCCTAGAAAGCCACTCTCCTGCAGACTCCAACATTGAAAAACCTTCGCCAAAAATACCTAACTGCATCCTGAAGACCTCGATTAGCTGGTTCTGGTGTGTTTGATGCAAAACATGAGCAATATGAGGTATGAGCAAAACTAACAGCTAGTTTGCTAAAACCTAAATGAGTGACCAGTTTTTTAGTTAAGAAAAAGGACCAAATATATAAGCTATATATGTGTGTCTATATATATATATATATATATATATATATAAAACCTAATGTATGTATAGTTTGTAGTTGGGATAAACACAGAAGACAAACTATTTAAGATGCCACATATTTTATAAGCTATATTTAAAGTCTAAGGTGTTTCAGCACGCTTAAAATATTCATTCTATTAAAAGACTGCTAACTGAAACATTTTAGCTATGCAGTTAATTGATATACAAAGCATATTGTTTTTTACTGGGCTGTATCTTTAAGTATGGCATTCATTCATAGCTTTTGACAACTTCATGCTATCTTCAATCTAAATTTATATACAAGAAGGTCTGTTCACACTTAAGTTCATGTTTCATCTGATAGATTTTGTGCACTCATGCAATTCACCAATTCTGTGCAAAAACAATCCAATAAAATTTTGTTGTTGTTGTTACTGGCCTGGTGGCGTTTCTGTGATTGTAATCTTAAGACAGCATAGGAAAGGCTATTATTGTGTTAGCAATGTGATTTAACTTCCTCCCTCCCTCTGCCTGCCACTGAACCATTATAGTCAGGGTACCAGCAACTCTGTTAATTACCAGCTCCTATTCACACAAAAGACATGAATGTGCTTTGTTGACACTCTCATTCCACCTTGACAGAGCGTTCTTCCAGCCTTTATGGTTCATTGGTTTTCCCCTTTGGTGGTTTTCTGTTTCTCACTGATTCCTGGTCAGTTGCTGCAGTTAAGAGTTTGCTGGTACATTGGCAAGAAAAGGACATGCATACCACTTTCCTGTAGTTTAGCTAAAGCGTGAAGAATAAGTTGAGATGAAGGAGGGCTTTTGTAGCTTGATGTGGTTTATACTTCCTCCAGTTCCTTTTACAAAGTACAGAATACATTCCAGAACATATTATCCAGAGGGGCTTGCATTTCCGCATATGCTGCGGGTGTTTGAGGGGTAAGAGATGGTGAATATGATAATAACATTATAATAAAATCAATAACACAAACACACAAAAAGCCAATATCAATACTTACCCCATTTAGCACAATTAAGAATTGATCCTTCTCTTACTATATTAAGTCCCCATTCTCTTAATATATTAAAACTGTATCAATCTATTTGCATAAAAGATTAAAATATTAGAATGAAAGTTAGAAATATATAACCATTTGCCATAAAAACTTGATATGACAGAATTATTCACAAGCTGCAGAATAATCTAATGTATGCTAAAAAAAAGATAGTATGATAAAAAATAAATAAATGCATAAGTTCATATTTTATTGCCCAATAAATCTGATACAAAGTTATTTTAAAATCCTTACCTTGTAAAACCTAAATGAGGCTAGCTCTTAAATACAACAATAAAAACACTTCCTATAACAATGGACAAAATGTATTTATCCAAATTTAAGAAGTAAAAAAAAAAATAAAGTGGCTGCTCATCAACTTTCACATAATTTTCCTCTGCTGTCTGTGCTTTTTATATACAAACATTTTGGAAATTAGACAGTTATGGTCCTGATCCATGTAGTGTTACATTTGTGTATTTTATTGCAATTTGTTAGTTTTATAAAAGCTGTTAGACACTGAAGACAGTGGTGTATCGTGAATATACTCACTTTTAACAATAAAAGCCTAATATAGGCTACTCTTTAACTATGGCTGCATTCATAACATAGGACAACTTCATATCTTATTGCTTGTTCTCTAATACTAAACATTAACAATATTTTATATTATACATTATATTTTGAAGGTTTGAAAACATTTAAAAACTTGTCTAAACTGTTAAATTCAACTATAAGACCAAGACAATAATAATATCACAATTTACTGTAAAGATGCTTTCAAACAATGTTTTTTGTGAAAAGCACTGTAAAAATTATTCAGGTTTGTCTCAAAATATGATGACATTCAGACCGGGTGTTTTACTTTCAAATGTCACTTTCCAAGTTTTCAAATGAAAATCATTGAGTATCATTGAGACTTTCAGCAAAGTAATGAATGACCTCAAAAGAGCTAAAATAAGCAGCATTTATTTAGGCACGTTTAACTTTTCTTTTATTTGTTTGCTACTTGAACAATTGTTTAGTCAGAACTATATTAACATACATTTTACACAGAATTACAAAAATGGAAACTTAGAGGAAACTTATAGAACATTTTCAGGATCAAACCCATACAAGCCATATAAGACCTCAGTTAAAGAGTGTATCATACGAAAAGCATTACATTTGTGTACAATCATCTAATAAGCATCAAGTGTCATCAACAATTAAACAATTCAATGGCAAGCATACAGTTTTCAGCAGCTCAGATCAACGCTGTCACTCACACTATAGACCTTGAGTTCCTCTGCCCTTCTCTCTTGACATTCCCTGAGGTAGACTGACCTCCAGAATGTTTTGTAGGTGTTTAATGTAGCTTATGGCAGCCCGTAGTGTCTCTACCTTGCTGAGTCTTTTATCTTCAAATTCCTGTGGCAAATGTTCACGGAGTCTTGCATAGCCCTCATTGACACATCGAACTCTCTGCCGCTCTCTTTCGTTACGTTTGTGGATGAATGCAGGTTCCAAAGAGTAGTTGTGCACACTGAAGTTCCCGTGGTAGGACAGGTAGGAGAAACATCCAAAGTACCTTTGACTGCTGACTTGCTCTTGGCAATTCTCAGGATTTTTCAGTGCATCTTTAAAGGGAGAATACTGGTGGTTCAAAGATAAACCAAATGTCAAGGGATGAGACACTCGGTCCATGACACCATAATCTGATCCCATTTCTTTGAGGTGGAAAAAACATAATAACATAACATATCCTCCAATTTATGAAATTTGAATTAGGACAAATAAACTAACAAATAAACTTACTTTGCAGAACACTTTTGCACTCTCTGTAGTTGACATTAAACATAAATAGGCAATCCTGAAGTTTTCGTCTTGGGTTCAGTCACCATATTATCATCTTTATCTTCTGTCTGCAAGTAAAAACTTCTTTTTCCCCCCTTCCTTCCTCTTATGAGGGCAGGTGAATGAAGTAATGTAAGTAGGAGGATGTCCTTATGTTCTCTCTGAGACAATCATCTCATCATTAGCATACTTCTTGCAGAGAAACACGCCTCTGTGTACTGCATGATATTCTGTTTTTGCTTTCCTGTTGAATTGCAGTATTGCGTAGTGTTTTTTTTTTATTCTTATAGTGAACAAATGAACAGTGAGAATAGATACATGTAGTCAGTGGAGACAAATAAAAAGAAAAATGAAATGAAAATGTCCTTCTGGTGAAGAAGAGTAAAAGAAAACAAGTGTTCTCCTGTATTCAAAGAAATGATTTGCATGCAAACATGAATAAAACAAATTATTAGTTAACAATCTAAAACCAGTTAAAAACAAACTTTCCTGTCCTCTGTGTTATAAGTGTTTATGTTTGCATATTTCCAAAATGAGCATCAATTCAAACTCAACTTTAGCTTTTTTTCAAAATGTAATATGATCACATTTGAAATAATGTCTTAATAAAAGATTTAGGGGGAAAAAGTTCAGACTTGATTGCTACTTTGCCCACCTATTCTTTTTTTGTGTCTCTGAAATTTTATTTACACATCACATTTATATGCATGAAACTGACCAAAATAAACATTGTTTCCACTCATTTAAAACGAAAACTTTCTCCTTCTATGACATATGCTCACACACCCTGAGCATATAATAAAGCATACCTCTGTAATAAACACATACACATACTTTTTTTTAGTTCAAGTCAAGTAATTTATACAATGATTACCTACAATCATTTATCTTATACATTTCTTCTTTTTAAAATAGTTTAGCCTATTTGACATTTTCTGTAGAACTATGAAACTATGCTTATTTATTTATTTTTTATTTTAGTTTTTATAGGCTAAACAAACACCCAAGGTCTACTGTAAATCATCTGTCATATGGCTAAGGGTGTCTAAAAGCATGAAAGACAAAACTGCAAGGGGTATACAAACAAACCTGTCACAAAAAAACAAACAAACAAAAAAAAGTAAACATAAAATAAAATACAAATCTGCTGTATGTATAACTTGTCCAGTATACTGTGCAGCATGATAGTAAGCAGCGCAATAGTGCGCTGTTCTGAATCCAATCCATTCTTTCCAGGTCGTAGTGAAAACACATTCGCCTGGACTGGATTGTGGATTGTGGATTGAGGCAGTGATTGGAGGATATGTTGGGAATGAGAACTGGAGGAGGCTGGGAAACAAACAGGGAGTGTTGTGTGGACTAGAGGCCGCGGTGTTCATATTATACGCATCGACATCGCAAAAATGATCGAATAAACGGCGCGTTTAGCGGATTGCACCGTGCAACTAGCGTGCAGGGAAACAGAAGACGATATTTCCCGCAAATTTTTACTAAAGATAAACCACATCAATCAAATCCAGCATGCGGCATTTTACGCGCTGATCTTGCATCCGAAATGAACACAAACGCCTCTTGAGAGACACTGACATATCTGTGGTATCGCCCACGGTGATTCTGACTGGATTTGTGAAGACGTTAGACATTAAAAGCGTTAGTATTTCATTCATTCACATATCGCACGGATACTGAAGAATTGTTTGTCTATCATTTTGGGTTTATTTTAGTAACAATAAAGGACCCGTCCCGTTACAAGTGATTCAACACCACAGGTGAGACGGCATGCATTGATATAACAGTCCTACAATTTACAACCAAAATCATCTGTAAATCATAGTAGCCTATATGAATGGTTGTTTCTTCATGCCGCTAAATGGCAGATTATGGACTCATCCTTAAAAACTCTTTTTAAACACTTAACACCCTCTCATTTTATTCGCTCGCGAACAGTGTTCAACAAAGGACATGTAACGTTAGGCTATGTTTGCGTCATTTGCCCTGAACCGTCAGCGTAATCATTTAATCTCAAATCACCACTCATTATCGGAGGGAAATACATTTTAAACAATTTTGTAATAAAATGGCCGACTCCTTCTATATTTTGCTAGGGCTAATTTCTTTATTGTAAGTTACCTGCGACATTTTAATTTGTATATTGTTTTTGCGCAATAAATATTGAAATAGTAGGCTATGTAAACACTTTGTTTACCATGAAACAAGAATTGTGTGAATTCAACCGATCTCAACATAATTCTTCCATTTGTTTAAATGCTACTAATTTACAGTTTTACTGCATTATTAGTATTATTGTAATTAGTGGTTTCAGACTTTGTGGGGATCATGGGAGTTCTGTGATCAATATCAGTCACCTGAAATAGTGATCGTTTCTTTTAAGATATGCCTATTGGTGCAATAATATTTATATTGATTTATCATAGTTTAATTTTTGAGTGAAGGGCTCTTGAATTGCTATTTGCCATTAGGCTATTGAAGCTTTGGATTAGATTTGTTAAGTGATTGTTTTACTGAGTATATATACATATATAAATATAAATATTACATAACATACATATAAGTTTATATATAAAATGGAAACTCTGTTTGTTTGATTGTTAGTCAGGTTTACAGTGTTTAACTTTTGCATTAAAATATTAGGCACAAAGTTTTTCAACTTGAATTGCAAAAAGACTTTCCAGACAAGGCTTAAGCCTAGTCCTACACTAAATGTAAATCTGAGCTTAACCGAAAGACACTTGCACTGACTGATCTTAAAACATGTCAGTGCCTTTGTTTTGTCTCAAGATGCACATCAGCAATGCTTTTTACAAAGACATTTTTAATTTTTTAATTCTTTATGCCACTTAAACCAAAAGTTGAAAAAGTTTAAATTAAGGTTGAAGTTAAAGACAGGGGAGTCAGGTCATCACAGTTTTATGGTAAAGCAGGTTAATAGTATGAGTTTAGTGGATAAACTGTACTGGCAGGAATATCTGGTGTTTATTATTGGTATATTATTACAATGAAAGAAAATAGCAGAATTTATCTGTGCTTTTAGTTCATAAGCTGGGTTTTGAACAGTTTTAGTCTCAGCAGCATGATCATAGAGTATTGATGCTTTGCATTTCCACAGCTTGAATGTTGTCCTTAGTGCTGACACAGCAGCTGCTGAATCTAAGGCAAAAGCAACCTCATGATGAATGTTTCCGTTTATTCTTTAGCTCTGCAGTAAGAACTTTTTATTTCATGATTCTGACTAATTTCCCGACAATTGGAAGATATAAAGTCAGAATTGTGAGATATAAAGTCACAATTATGAGAAAAAAGTCTCATAATTGTGTGTTATATACGGTGAGTTATAAAGTCAGAATTGCAACTTTATATCTTGAAATTCTGACTTTATAACTCACAATTGTGTAATATAAAGTCAGAATTTTGAGTTATAAAGTTACATTTCTTAACACATAATTTTTGCCATGAAAATAGCCTAAGATGCTGACATGACATTAAATAAAAATATACTACTACTACTATGTCGACACATTAACCATGAGGCTTTTGGTTCAGAGACATTATGAATCTTTTGAAGCAAAAGATTGTTTGGATCTGTTTGAGCTGGCAATGCGTAAATTTATTTTGGTTACATTTGCACAAAGTTTTGCAATTATGGTATATGTGTATATTGATGCATAAACAATAATATTTGTGCTACCACTAAAACTTTTTTTTTTAAACAGAGCAGTACCATGCACCCCCCGTCCAGACAGCTGATGCCCACATAGAGGTCTCTGATCAGACACCCTCTGGCCACAGAGGATGCTGGGAATGTGTCGCGGGCGCAGGAAGTTTGTGGCTGCCTCCCTCGCCCTGATCTTTATCCCAGCCCTCACCTGGCTCTATCTGTCATCTGCAAATTTCACAGGTATGATTTCATAGGAATGGTACATCACAAACACATTTTCTGACATTATTATTTGATAACATAAATGAAAGAGTTTGGAAAAGTTTTTTGTAAATAGTTTACATTAATACATGAAACATGAAGAATTGTAATAGGACTATTCTACACACTTTTACACTGAATAAATGTACTAAGTTCTATTCAGAAACAATATATTCTTGATAGTGCCGTCAAAGGATTAATCATAATTAATCCCATCAAAATAAAAGTTTTTCTTTATATAATATATTTGTATGTACTGTGTATATTTATTAAGTATTTATAAATACAAACACATGCATGTATATATTTAATGAAAATGTGTTAAGTTTATATATTAAATATATTTAGATATAATATCAAATATAAGTATATATAATATAAAATAAATATATAAATGCATTTACATGTAAATACTTTCCAAATGTAAACTGTACGTGTGTTTTAATTCATATGAATCTATTCATCTGAAAAACACAAACATGCTTTTTTTGTGCATCTAACATTCTATCGGCATCTCAGATTTTAGTGTTTAGTGTAATGTGCTGCAAAATGTAGTGATATAAATATGTTCATGTTCAATCTGCTAGTCTTGTACTTTTCTAGTTGGTAAAGTACTCTAGGGCCATTGAAGCATTTTTACACAGTATGCTGAATGGAGTCATTCTAGCCTGTCTAAAATTGATGATTTACTCCAGTGGCTTTTAATGACTTTTGGCTGAAAGTTAATGTCTTTGCTGTCACTTTATTAACTGTGAATTACTTATTACGCCTCTGATTCATGCTCACTGATGTTGAACAGCTCAAATAATAATGTATTGAAGTTTGTTTCTCTAGGGTCATTCTTGAGTGTTCTTGCAGTACATTCTTATATCTTACCTGTTAAAACCCAGTTTTTGCTGAATATCCTTTTTAAAGACAAATTTAATAAATGTAATTTGGTTTTGTACAGTATTGCTGATTTGAAACAGTTTTTTGTGAAACATTATCAGCACATATTTTAAACCTTTTAAACATCACTTGAGCAAGCAACCTCTATAATAACCACAATTATTGTTCGTTCTCTTGGAATATTCTTCACATTTAACTTGAACAGCTTAAGAATTGGAGTTAATTTTAATAAGATAAACCTCATGATTAACAACATTAACAAATGTTAATCTGTTTTTTTTTTTTCCATCATGTGTTGCTTTGTACTGTGATAGTTGTGTAAATATTGAAATGTATTGTGTATTCACACACAAGATAAATCTAGTGAGAGATTTGTTTGTGTTGACAGATTGTATATTTTCACTCTTGCAGGGAATTCCATTATGTTGCAGTTTTGATGGTTACCATTGTATTGTGATTTGAATAATTGGGTTTTGCATCATATTTTATTTTGAATTAATTATGGTTGTAAAATCTCATATGGTATGATGCTCCAAAACCTAATGATATTAATCTAACTTGTAACATTTTTGTCTTGTTAGCTGCTTACTATGACTTGAGAAATAATATGCTGTGATATTTTAAAATAAAGTCTGAAGGTTTGTGAATTACTCAAATTTGAAATAATTTTATTTCATGTTGTTCAGAACAATTGGTAAGATAACACCTCTTGTGTATAACACTCAGAGGTGTTATAAATAGAGCTGATCGTAAATCATGAGTTTGCTAAACATTAAGATTGGTGGAATATTTGTTTCCAATATGTTGTTTCACTAGTATGGAAGAGAAATTATGATACTGTACAGTCTGATGGTTTGAATAAAGATATTAATTTGTGTAGTTTTCTGTAGTTTGAATGTAGCTGTCTTGTTTTATTTTAAAATTAATACAATAATTTGTTTATAAAGTCATTATTTAATTCTCTTCCTCTTTCTCTGAGTATTTGTCAACAGCCAATTGAGTAGCTGGTCTATTAAAGATTGATTGAATTGAAATGTAATCGTATATAAAGATTAAATGTTTCAAACTAATGTGAAGGGTCCTGCAAGACTGAAACTTGTTCTGGATTTTAAATGCACTGAGCACTTCTATTTTAAGGTTGTAACGGTACAAGATGAGTTACACTTTATTTCGATAGTACATAAAGACATTCTACTAGCTATAAGTAACTTTGTAACTACATGTCAAGTAATTCTTGTTAATTCACAACTACATGTCTACTAACTCTCAGAGTAGACTGTTAGGGTAGGTTTACGGTTAGTAGAATAATTTGACATATACTTGCATAGTTTCTGATAGTCGGTATGCTGTATGTTGTGGACCCATCAAATAAAGTCTTAGAAGATATTAAGCAGACAGTCTACTAATACTCTAATGACTGTTAGTTGACATGTAGTTGCAAAGTTACTTACTGTTCGTCAAATATGTATAGTGGAGTAAATATAGTGTTACCAAAGATGATTTCAAGTATCTCAGCGTGTAATAATTTTTTTATATATACAGTGAATTCATTTTTAGTACTGAGTTTGTTTTTTGTTTTTTTACTTTATAATCGTAAAAATGTATACATTTGAAAAAAATACAGAAAACATTACATTTGTGTTTTTAAGATATATTTTATAAAAAATAAATATTTAATATGCTCATGTAGAATTGTTTAAAAGAATCTGTGAAGAGTTAAAAAAGTGACATCTGCATGCAAAAAATGGACAGCTGTCAGATTTAGTGAAATAGTTCAGTTTTTCTGGACAGATGTTTAGTGATCCTCAACTGTCTCTGTGTTTTGCCCTCAGTCAAACCTCTGCCTCTGTCGCCGCTGGATCCTCAGTCATCTGTGCTGATCGGCGCGGCCGCTGAGCATCAGGGCTTGGAGCTGCGACTACGAGATGTGGAGGAACATAACCATGTGCTGCAGAGAGAGATTAGCCTGCCGCCCAGGGTTCCAACCCATAGCAGCCATCATGGCAACAGTCGCCAAGGCAACCATTTACACACCCATTCCACAGAAGAGGGTACAGGTGATAGCGAGGCTAAAAAAGGAACAGCCTCGGGTAACAGTTCGGACTGTGTGCCTCAGCCTGTGGTGAACAAATGTGAGGTTAGTATTCTGAATCAAGCCTTTACACTGAGCAGATTCCTCAAATCATATGTTTTGTTGAGGAGAGGTTAGGGCTTGGCAATATATTACATGACATGATATGCGCATCTCGTCAAAAAAAGCTGTTTTTTGATTAGTGGTAAATCACCTATTTTCAAATAGAACTGCAGTTTATACACTGAGCCATGTACAAGCTATGCAATATCATGTTCAGTTTCGCAGGTGATTAATTTATGATACTGAAACCGTTATTGCGTAGCTCGTTAGTGATCTATGGCTCTGTGTATTAACTGAAGCTCCGTTTGAAAACAGGTGGAAATTTACTGCTAATCAAATAACCGGCTTTACTGAAGAGATGCGCATGAATATGTTGTGCGATATAATGCCCAGCCCTAGGAGAGGTGTGCTGATACTTAAAGGGCTACTCCACCCCAAAATAAAAAAAATGGTCAATGATCACTTACTCCCATGTCGTTCTAAACCTGTAAAAGCTTTGTCTGTCTTTGGAATTTAAGATATAAGAGATGAAAGACGGGAGGCTTGTGACTTTTTGTGTGTCGCGGCAGAAGGTCGTACACTATTTGCTCGCAAGGGTTACTCTCCAAAATGACACTACGGTGATGAATTTGTTTTGTTTTCTTTCTGTACAAAAAATATTCTCATTGCTCAACGTTTTGGTTAAACCACTTTCCAAAGTCTTTCAAAAGAATCTTTAATTGTGTTCAGAGGATAAACAAAGCTTTTACAGGTTTGAAATTGTCAGGTGGCAGAAAATGACTGTTTTCAAGTAGAAGTTCTGATAAGAAAAATCATCTTGTCATTCTCTATTTTCCCCCGGCTCAGAATCACGAGTTTACACATTTCCCTTTGCTTATTACCATTGTTTTTGTGCCACCACAATGCGTATGCAGCAGGAAATGAAGTGTGAAGTGTACTTCACAGTGGTCTAGGCTGCTTCAAACTGTTCTAAATACTACTTGTCTTTCTCATCACAGACCATTCATATTGCCATTGTGTGTGCGGGGTACAATGCGAGCAGAGATGTTGTCACACTGGTCAAATCAGTTCTGTTTCACAGGTAAATTTAGAGTTTGTCTTTCCACATGCATAGGATATTCATTGAGCATTTTTTGTTTGTTTGTTTATTTAACTAACCTAATTCATACACATTTCAAAGTATTGAGGATAACATGCACCAAAAGCCATAGGCTTATTTCCATTGTGGCAGTCGGTATTTTAAAAATGGGGAAAAAAATCATAAATAGAGTGCAATCAATATCAAATTCAGAACTTCACAGAAAACCTCCTAGACATCAGTGATAAAAAATACATTTTTAAATGCATAGTTCACCCAAAAACGGAAATTCTGTCATTAATTACTCGCCCTCATGACCTCATAATTTTTTGGAAAATAAATTAAGATATTTTGGATTAAATTCAAAAGCTTTCTGACCCTTTATAAACAGCAACATAACTTAAACATTCAAGGCTCAGAAATGAAGTAAGTGTAGTATTATTAAAATAGTCCATGTGACATCAGTGGTTCAACTGTAATTTTATGAAGCTATGAGATTACATTTCACATTTGAAAAAAAATCACCTTTATTCAACGATTTCTTCCTTCCCGAGATGCATCTTAGTATCACTTTTTTTTTATATAGTGCTTTTAACAATACAGATTGTAGCAAAGCACTGAATGTTATGAAATAGGAGAACAGAGTGATGGTAATATAATGACGAGATTAATCTATTTATATATTAAATTCAGAGACAGTCTCAGTAATCAAAACAATGATAATCACTAGAAATTAGATGCCCCCAACTAAGCAAGCCAGAGGCGACAGCAGCTACCCCATCCCATCATCTCTTTGTGCTGATACACCATCTGATCTGGATATGGACTGAGAAACAGAATAAGAGAGAGACAGACTAATATTATCATAGATGCCATTCTTTTTTCGATGTAACGAGTGTGTTAAGGGGAGTGTTCCTTGTTTCAGCTGATCTAATTAATGCAGCCTAACAATCCTTTAACGGATTTGATTAATTGATGTGTATTAGTGTGTTATGTGTAAGCCAGAGTAAAGAGATGTGTCTCTAGTACTCTTGATAATGGCAGTGGGCAGAAGAATCGTTCAATAAAATTGTTATTTTTGCTTTTTTGCGCACAAAACGTATTCTCGTAGCTTCATAAAATTACGATAGAGCCACTGATGCCACATAGACTGTTTTAACAATGTCTTTACTACGTTTCTGGACCTTGAAAGTTGCAGTTGTGTTGCTGTTTGAGAGCTGTGTCCAAGTGCTTTTGCAAGTCTTATTGACCAGACTGAAATTACCTTTCATTCTACAATACAATGTAAGAAGTAGTAAAGCTAGAGTCAGGTCTTATCATCAGCTTGACTGATATAACTCTTTGCTTTTACACCCCTGTCTAATGTAGTGTATAAAATTACTTTTCACTCTTTTATCACATGCAGTCAAATAACTTTATTATGCTGTTATTGCTTTATTGTGGTGCTAGTATTGCGCTCATCTTAGATTGTAAGGATAAAAGCAATGAGATTGATATCTTTTATTCATAATGCTATTTCAAACTAATGACCTTTTTGGCATAGATGGTTGAATTTCACAATCTTTTTGTTTATAGTAAAAAAGAAATGAAAAGTAAGTAAATGATATCAGAAGTAAATTTTTTGGGTGAACTAGTTAGTATTAAATGACTGGAAATGTTCTTTCTGTGTGTCAGACGTAACCCACTCCACTTCCATTTCATCACGGACTCTATCGCTCGGAAGATCCTGGCAGAACTCTTCCACACCTGGATGGTGCCAGCGGTTCACGTCAACTTTTATGATGCTGATGAACTGAAGGTTGGTCTGTAAAGCTCATTTTCTATGTTTGGTTTTCAAAAGATTCTTAAAGATTCCTTAACCAAACCGACCAGCTCTGGAAAAAATTACATTGCAAAGTTACAGCAGTTTTTATGAATAAATCACTCCTTATGCTTGGAATATTATGTAGTCATATCAATCTCTGTTCAAACCAGTTGCTAAGTTGGTCGTATCAGACCAGAAGTAAGCATCCCTATAACCTACTCCCTTCGAAGGGCAGAGCTCTTGAAGTGTGTTCTTTTAAGGGTGTAGGGCATTACTGTCTCGAATTACTGTTTGGAACTCCCTTGGTGAAGGACCAAATGTTACCTTGACGACGCTGTGCGTGCGCTCCCAACAGTTGTTGCAAATAAATATTTATTTTCATTATTATTATTTTATTTAAATAGTGTCCTACTGTGTCTTATTTACTATTAATCATTTTCAAACTAAACGTGCTTAAACTTGCTGACACTACCGTCTTAAATTATATGTAAAATAAAGACAAATTTAATCAGCCTATTCTATTTAAACTATCCCAATTTTGTTTTTAAAATGCATTACAAGAGCTGAAGATCCCATGATCACAAACGGAAATCACTTCTGTAAAGTGACCATGGCATGTTCCCTTCGCTAACGGACTTTTGGAAGGGTCCTTCACGACGGGAATCAGTTGCTCACTTTCTTTTGGAACGTCCTTACAAATGGCCTCCCCTTCCCGAAGTACCCATGAAGGGAGCAAAAAAGCCGTTTGAAATTCACCCCTTACTCATTTGTTTTCATTGAAAGGTAATGTACCAAAAAAGTACATTACCCTGCCGTCTGTAAAAACTTATTTTAATGGAATATACTTACATGAAATAAAATGTACTTATAATGTAACTAAGTTACTAAGTAACAACCTGTAATTGCAAATGTAATAGGCAGCTACTGTTACACATATGTAACAGAACGAGTTACACAGCTACTTACACTTAAGTACAAACTTAAATACAAAAAAAAATACATTTTGAATGCGATTGTTTGACATATTTTTTTATTGTATTTGCTCTTTTTATGTTTGTCAGTCTGAGGTGTCTTGGATCCCTAACAAGCATTATTCTGGCATCTATGGCCTGATGAAGCTGGTGCTGACCAAGACGCTGCCCTCTGATCTACAGAAGGTCATCGTCTTGGATACTGACATCACCTTTGCCACGGACATTGCTGAGCTGTGGGTCGTCTTCCACAAGTTCAAGGGTATTTTTTTCTTAACATTCAATTGTGAATTTTTTTTATTTGTAATTCACCAGTGTTTTTAATTAAATAATGCAATAACCTTCAGAAGATAAGAAAACCTATTAAAAATTGTGTGCATCCCTCAGAAACACTTGCCATAACAAGATGTTTTGTCAGACATGACAATCAATAACGTTCAATGAGGAACGTGTTTGCAGCTCAGATCAATAATGTCACAGATTATTCCTCCAGACACTGACTGCAGCAACCACAGTCAAATATGTCAACGATTTTTGTAATGAACCAGCATTTGTGACTAACTACATTTGATCTCATGCCTGAAGCTTTATCAACAGAGCAATGGCCCGTGATTTGAATATACACACATCACGAACCAGATACGGGTGGGCGACCTGTACCAGCTTTTGACATGAATTCCTGTTGCTTAGAAACAACATCACACTCTAATCTTGTTGAATACCTTTGATGGCATCTTTAAGGACAGATGATAGGAAAGCTAGAGATGTCCTTGTCCTATTGACCATTTGTTTTGATCTTCATGTCATGTGATGCGACTCGCCAATTTACTTTTTGCCTTTTGAGATGTATACACTCACATGTATTCAATGTTTAAGGAAACTTACTTTCTTAGTTGAAAAGTTGAAAATATTATTACACTATAAGTTTTCCAAATCCATGTGAATCCACCATGAATACAAAAGAGTACATTTATTTCAAAGCAGATTTTTTAAAGATTTTCTTTTTTAAAATGCATGTGAAATTTTTAAGTGAACTACACGGATATTTATCCATAGTTCACTATAGCTTAGATGCTACCAATCGTTAAATACATATACATTAATATCACTGTGGATGGTGTTTGTGCATTTAAGGTCAGCAGGTTCTTGGTTTGGTGGAGAATCAGAGTGATTGGTACCTGGGGAACCTGTGGAAGAACCATCGGCCATGGCCAGCGCTGGGCAGAGGCTTTAACACTGGTACGCCAGTCAGGTTTCAGTTATCTGACTTTCATGAAGGGGAAGACCAGTTTTAGAAAATATACTAAAATTCCTAAGGAGTTGAATCATGTTTTTGTCATTTTAAATGGGGCACTTTGTTATAAGAGTGAAGTAGTGTAATGGTCAACAATGATGTTGTGTGTGTTGAAGGTGTGATTCTGCTGTTGTTGGATCGTTTGAGGAAGCTGAAGTGGGAGCAGATGTGGCGGCTGACCGCAGAGAGAGAGCTCATGAGCATGCTGTCTACATCACTCGCTGATCAGGTAAACCACACATGCTCAGTTTTAATCTGCCCTGCTCTCTACTTAGATATTATCAATTTAAATGGAGTGTTCACCGAAAAATCTAAATCCTGTCATTAATTACTCACCCTCATTTTGCTCCAAACCTTTGTTCATATTCAGAACACAAATCAAGATATTTTTGATGATTTCTTAGAGCTCCCTGACCCTTCATAGGCAGTAGGGATATTTTCATGATCAAGGCACAGAAATGTAGCAAGGACATCGGTAAAATAGCCTGTGTGACACAACCGCAATTTTTCTAAGCAGTGAGAATACATTTTTGTGCGCAAAGAAAACTATAATAACATAATTTATTCAATCTTTCTTCTCACTGCGTTACCATCTTCCACTATTTTGGAGAGTATCCACTGAACATAATCAACATAATCAGCATTGTTTACGTTCAGTAGAAAGTGTGTGCTTGCATTATGGTATTATTGTTTTCTCTGAGCACAAAAAGTATTGTCGTAGCTTCATAAATTTACAATTGAGAATGGACTATGTACTATTTTACAAATCTCTGTTTTATAAGTCATTTAGAAACTTTGTGCCTGTAGGACATCTTCAATGCTGTGATCAAGCAGAACCCGTTCCTGGTGCACCAACTGCCCTGCTTTTGGAATGTTCAGCTGTCGGATCACACCCGCTCTGAAAAGTGCTACAAAGATGTGTCTGACCTCAAGGTGACATATGATGATTTTATGATTAGCTGCCACATGTATACTAAATCTGTGTTTAATGTAGAAATCTTTCTACTACATAAAGAATCACAAGCAGTTCGGTTTGAGACAGAGGTCAAGCACAGTCTACATTTGTGAACTTCTGCATCTTATTGTGCAGGTGATTCACTGGAACTCTCCGAAGAAACTGCGTGTGAAGAACAAACACGTGGAGTTCTTCAGGAACCTCTATCTGACATTTCTTGAGTATGATGGAAACCTGCTGAGACGAGAGCTCTTTGGCTGTCCCAGCGAAACAGACCACAACTCAGAGAATGTGAGCCTCGCTGTTGCCGACTGCAGCTTTTATTGTTGCAGAGGTCTGCAATGATTCCTTTGTTCAGGCAGCATGACAGAATAACATTTGTTTTCTTAACATCCCTGCAGCTCCAAAAGACGCTGTCTGAGCTGGATGAAGATGACCCGTGTTATGAGTTTCGTCGGGAGCGCTTCACAGTCCACCGCACACATGTCTATTTCCTGCACTATGAGTACGAACCAGCCTTTGATAACACTGACGTGACACTGGTGGCCCAGCTGTCTATGGACAGGTAAAAAAATAAACATGCATTTACTTCTTAAAGACATCAATAGAACACAGATCACCTCACCAACAGATATTCAATGCATGATGCTAAAAATAGGCATAGAGAATTTTTTGGTTTATTTATAAAAGTTAGGCTCAATCGACAGCATATGTGGCATTATGTTGATTATTTAAAAAAAAGTAACTTCAATTTGTCCCTTGTTTAAAGAAAACTAGGTAACACTTTATTTTAAGGTGTACATAATACATACATAATAGTAATTACCTAGTATGTACTTAGTAATAAAACAAAATGTTCTTACCATGCAATTAAGTTATTTAACAGTTTGTACTTAAAAGTTTTTAATTATGTAGATATAATAGGCTGCTACTCTTACATATTTGTAATAGACCGAGTCTGTTACACAGCTACTTATGTAACCAAAAGATTGTCACAAATGTTTTGCAGACTTTAAACAATGTCATTATAAATTCAAAAACACAGGCATAAGCTACTTAAAATAAAGTGTATCAAGACCTTATCTAGCTGGACCTTAGTTTTATTTAACCCATTAGTATGCAGCTTAAATACATGCAATGCCTTTCTAATTACATTAAAATCACAGAATATCATGCAGGCATGAGCTACTTAAAAAGGGAATCAAGATTGTAATTAAGTGTAAGTAGACTTGGTCTGTTACATCTAGTTACATCTACATAATTACAAACTAATTACAGGCTGTTCCATAACATAGTTACATAAGTACATTTTATTTTATGTAAGTATGATGGCTACTACTAAGTACCTAATAAGGTAATTACTAGGGGTGGGCATAGATTAATTTTTTTAATCTAGATTAATCTAGATTAATTTAGAAATTAATCTAGATTAATCTAAATTAAAATGGCTCATTTGAGATCTGCCAAAGGCATTCAGAACTTGTGTGCTACCTATTATATTTGAGATATCTGTGTGTCAGTACTGCCATCTTATTATTTA
>JAUCMU010000080.1:14989337-15001420 GCA_032275025.1 Enteromius treurensis | reverse complement strand
AAAGGTGAAAGTCACCATAGCTTGTAGTATAGACTCCAACCCAACTTTGAGAATAGATTAACGGCAATATTTTTTTTATCGCGCGATAAGAGTCTCGCGTTAACGCAGCACGTTAATGCAGATAACGGCCCACCACTAGTAATTACTCTGAATTATGATATCATAAAATAAAGTGTTACCGAAAATTGCAATATTTTAAAGCAGAAATGTGTAATATAATTTTTTTAATTATTGATCATTTAAAACAAGATTATTAAGCTGTGTTCCTACCCAACACCTGAATTTAACACCTACCTTAATATAAATAAGCAGCAGATTAGGTGTTTGTTGGGGCAAAAGTAATAGTTAATGGTTTGTTACATACAGCGAAGCATACACATGTCCTTTCATTCAGACTTTTTGATTTGACAACACACAATAATTGCAACTTTGGTGCTTTTAAGACTAATTCACACTACACTGACAGACACAGACCAATGCTGACAATTACCAGATTTTACCAGTCATTTTTGAAACATTCCATGATCTGAGGCAAAAACAAAAAAAACAAAGAAAAATACTGACTAATGACAACAGTATTTTCTGAGTTTCGTGCCTTGAAAATCTCAAAATGTAAGCACTAATAATATATACACCAGGTCACTGTTGTGCTGTCAGTTTAACTTATCGAATAATCCTTGAGTAGAGGTCACCTTTTTTTCATAAAAAAATTTCGGATGTTGAAAAGTAAATACAACCTCACGTTGTGTCAATCACGTTTGCACACAAAAAGTTCTTGCATCTGTCAACATATATTTTGATAGGAAGGTATGATGATTACGGAAAAAATAAAGAAACGCATGTGAGCAAGGACCTTAAGGTTTCAGCCGGGTCCTTAATGGCATTCTGTCTTTTAATTGCATCTTAAATTCATAAACGCATTATAGGTTGTTTATTTTCTCACATGACTGCTAATTTATAAATATAAATGTTTGTGTCTTTATGGTGGATGTTTTTGGACGATTTTAAAAGCTTTTAAAGGTCCTTAATGACACATGTCACTTTAGGGACTTCATATGGCCCAAAGTGGTTCATCTACATAAGTCCTACAGTTTTGTTAATGCGAAGGAAATTGAATATTATTTAAACTAAATAAACATGCAACTGTAACAGTGGCTGTTACTGTTGTAAATGAACACTGATTTTAGTTTGCTGCTAAATGAACCACACTGTATCCAATAATCTGCTTCTGATCATACTCGGTGGCATTCACGCTTCGGGCTTAACTCATTTGAAATAAGCTGCTTTGTCATCATTAATCATACTGATGACATTAACTGGCAAATTGCTTCTGGAAATAAACCTGATTCAAATATAAAGCTTTACAGCTTTTGTGATCGGTGCAGTGAGCGCTGGCTGTTTAGTCAGGCATGTGTGGGCTACTCCAAATCCCAGATAACCTGCACATATGTCAGTGCCAGTGACAGAGGGTTATCGTCCCTGTCAACACTGGGATACAATTAATTGTCATGTTTGAGGACATAACCCCTTTGACAGCCAAGTTATGGCACTCAAGGGATTTAAGGTTGTCAGAGTAGATGCCACATCTAGTTTGACTTGAAAGAAAGTGTGGCTCTGAGGGACAGTCCATTTAGTATGTAAAATTACTGTGTATATTTATTTAAAATCTTCAGCGTCTTCACAGTTTTGGGAAAACCCCAAAATATTAGGATGCGATCAGGTTTTCATTTGATTTGGTCGAGTTGTTTTGCATAAAACACAATGTAATTTTCAGCAATCAAGTTCTGATGCATTTTTCTGTTTGGGCGAGCTCTTTGCGGACAGCTTACCTCAATCAAAAATCAAAGCCTGAAGAGTCGTAGCGAAAGAGCGAATGTGCTAAAGCTGCCGTGAACCCACTTATCCTGAAGCTTTCAGACAAACTTTTTGGAATAATTGCATGTATTTATTCCCACCGCTTTTTTAAGCTTTAAGTCACATCTCAAATAACAAGAGATCAATCATGCATATTATATTAATTGGCCCGTCTCTCAGACGGCCTGGGTATGCAGTGCATTCACAGCTTGTATGGACGGAACGCCACTGATAAATATATCGGCACCCATGCAATTCTGTCAGAAAATGCAACCCTTCTCTCAGAAAAAATTGTAGTAGCAAATGTTTTGGTACTTATTTTTTGTTTGCATTGGAACAACACAAAAAAACTGAGAATAAAAGTCAAATCTGATACAATTTCAAAAATGAACAATTTCACCTTTCATTCAGATTTGATGGATTCTGTTTTGAGATCTCTCTACAGGTGTTGGGATTCAGGTCTAGACTCATTGCTGAGCATTTAAGAAGTTTCCAGCCCTTTTTTCTAACCATTTCTGAGTGCTTCTTGATGTGAATTTTAGGTCATTGTCCTGCTAGAAGGTCTATGACCTCTGGTGGAGACGCAGCTTTCTGACGCTGGCTACTACTTTGTGCCCCAAAATTCAGGGTGCAGATATTTTTGGCCATGACTGTATGTGTGTGTGTATGTGTATATATATACACACACACACACACACAGATTAACTTACCACACAAAGTTAATATGCTGCATCATAATGAACCACACTCTAAAATTTCATAGAATTTGCATTCTGAAGTACAGTACTAAAACTTAGAAAAAAATAATAATATGTAAACACTAATAAGCTATGTTGCAGTGGCGTGGTGAAAAATAAGAGAAATATATTCAGTATAAGCTCCAGAAATGTTCATGTCAGCACCAGTGCTTTTGTCATCGAGGCAGAAGGATATAAACTTCAGACCCACCTTATAAAATTGTATATTATATGTTTTCAGTCAGTTACTGGAGAGTTTCTTTGTTTCAGACTTCAGATGCTAGAGGCCATCTGTAAACACTGGGAAGGGCCCATCAGCCTGGCCCTCTACCTCTCAGATGCTGAGGCCCAGCAGTTCCTGCGATACGCTCAGGGCTCTGAGGTCTTGATGAGCAGGAGCAATGTGGGATACCACATAGTCTATAAAGAAGGCCAGTTCTACCCTGTTAACCTGCTGCGTAATGTTGCTATGGGGCAGGTCAACACACCCTACATGTTTCTGTCGGATATCGACTTTTTGCCCATGTATGGACTCTATGAGTACCTCAGGTGAGACAAAACCTAAATTTAGAATGGCAAAACGATGTTGGTCAATTTTGGTTTCATCTCATGTTGGAAACTGATACCCATCATTTTCACAGGAACTAAGCAAATTCTGGTACTGCCACGTTAGAATAAATCACATAAGATAATTCAATACAACATGGCAGTTCTCTTTTAAAATGTTTCGTGCAAAAGAATTTTTCATTTTAGTATTCAATTCGATGTGTGTGTTAATAATTATTGTTAACCTCGTATTTCGTAAAATGCGACTTATTTTAACAAAGCATATTTTTGCACATAAGGCACTTGATATATTGTCAAGCTTTTTTTCCTTTAAAGAAAATAGACTAAAACAGTGTTAAATGACTGATCTTGACAATATAACAATAAGATACTGATTAAATTTGCCTCTGATAATATAATAAAACATTTTTTAATTGTCACTTGTCACAAAAAATTTAAGGGGAGAAAATTCTAATACAGATTTCAAACTGAAAAACTCTAGTGTACATGTTTGCTTCAAGCAAAGTAAAACAAGCGAATGCTATTGAATATGATGAAAGCTGATTGCAAAGCTCATTTTGTGTGTCAACCCATAAAGTGTATATTAAAGCATGTTTTTCATTTTTGGTGCCAACAAAATGTTCTTAGGTTGTGAATGTGATGTGTATTCTACAAGTAATCCATCTTGTTTCTGTCTCAGGAAATCGGTTGTTCAACTTGATATGGGGAACACTAAAAAGGCTCTTGTGGTTCCGGCTTTTGAAACTCTACGCTATCGGCTGTCCTTTCCCAAATCCAAAGCAGAGCTCCTGTCACAGCTTGACATGGGCACTCTGTTCACTTTCAGGTAATTAATTTATGAAAAAAAAAAGATTTTGAAGTAGTGGCAGGAGAGATGGTGTCTCATATGCGACTGAATCATTAATGAATCAGTTAATATCAATTAATCGACTGAACCAACCAATTTTATGTTTTTAGTATATCTTTGGCCGTTTTACAATGATTTGATGAAGGTAATATTGTCACAATAAAATGAAGTAATTTGCTTATCCACAGATATCATGTCTGGACAAAAGGTCATGCTCCAACAGACTTTGCCAAATGGAGAACTGCTACAACACCATACCGAGTTCAGTGGGAGGCTGACTTTGAGCCATATGTTATGGTCAGAAGAGAAAGCCCAGAGTATGACAGGCGCTTTGTGGGGTTTGGGTGGAATAAAGTAGCTCACATCATGGAGCTGGATGCTCAGGTAACACTTATGTTCATTAAATAATTAATTCACCTAAAAATGACAATTTGCTCACCCTCAGGGAATCCAAGATGAAAAAAATTGAGTGTTTAATTTCATCATTATACATCATTGACACTCTATTCACCAATTTGATACTGTGCAGTGCATTGACACAATCTGTATTGTTAATCAATCACTTTTATTTATAATATACCGCTTTTAACAATGCAGATTGTAGCAAAGCACTGAACATTTAAACATTTATTCACTGATTGATTTTGACATTGATTTTGATTTGACAAAATATACTGTATGTGTGTGTACGGTGTATATTATGTACAGTTGTATCTCAATAAATTAGTATGTTGTGAATTAATTTAGACAATTAAATTAGAAAAGTTCGTTTGTTTCAGTAATTCAACTCGAATTGTGAAAAAAAGTTTAGCTGAGTGTCTTATTTTCTGTGAATTGACTGATCTTTCAGCATGCTAAATGCAGTTTGTTTGTGTAATTTTCAGGAGTACGAATTTGTGGTTCTGCCCAATGCCTACATGATCCACATGCCCCATGCGCCCAGTTTTGACATCACCAAGTTCCGCTCGAACAAACAGTATCGTGCTTGTCTGAAGACGCTGAAGGAGGAGTTTCAGCAGAATATGTCTCGGCGCTACGGTTTTGCCGCGCTCAAATACATGACAGTGGATAACAACAGCTAGCCGAGCACATTGTTGAGCGAACCAATAAAATAACTGCCATGAGCTGATGAAGGAGTGCTGTATGTCAGCGCCTATATGGATGTGTTCAGTGAAACTGAGATGGCAGGTCATTAGGAGGCACGGCTTGTGATCATCCATTCATTCAGGGATCCGATAAGACGTTTATCAGTGGTGTTTGACAGAGGTGCTGAGAAATAAACTGCTGAACTTGTGTGAGAAGGCAAGCAGATCCTACAAATAGAAACTTAAATAAGGTCTGTTGTTACTTCTAAATGATGGACAACAACACTGATACACATCAGATTAAAACCTTGAATCTGTCTATCTTCCTGCCCTTCTGACCATTTGCCTGCGTATCTGTCAGTCTTTCTCTCTGCCTCTGTTTCTAAGCATCTGTCTATATTTCTGCCTGTTTATTTTTCTGTTTGTCTGTTTAGCTATATGTCTGTCTGCATCTTTCTTTCTAAGAGTTTCTTTTAGTCGATTTACCTATTTATCAATTTTATATCTTACTGTCTAGTTTTCTGCATCTATCTCTCCGTCTCTCTTTCTATTCATCTCTAAAAGCAACAGTTTGTCTCATCGTCTATCTACCAGTATCATTTATATCACCATCTAACAATCTGTCTATTTCTGTCTGTCTAACAACCTCTATCTCTTAGCCTCTCTAGCTTTCTATACCACATTCGGTTTGATTTCTAAATCTGCCTACACCTTTCTCTATAAACTTATCATCTATCTATGTTTTTTTTTTCTATATCTGTCTATAATTTTATGTCTTTATCTAAGACTATGTATCTGTCTATATCTCTAACAACTATATCTAGGCATCTGTCTTTCTTCCATTTTGTCTGGCATATCTTTAACAATGTCTATTTTAGTCTCATTATCTTAACAGTCTGTATGTCTTTTTACATCTGTTTTTCTGCATTTCTCTGTTTCTTTCCTTTTAGCAATCCATCTACAGTTGCTCTATTGAACTATCTTTCTATATCTATGTTTGTAACAGTTGGTTTTTTAAATTTTATTTTGATAAGTATGAGTTCGACCAACTATCTGTTGGCCAAGAGGTAATCGGTCAAATCTTTGGATTCAGTTTATGCTTTTCGTTTTTTAAATTATGACCAGTTGTAAAGAAAAAATTTGGTGAATAATTTGTAAGATTAGTCTTAACCCTGACAGGAAGTGGGGGAAAGAGGGAGGTCAGCATCTCAGGATGTCTGCATTCTGCCCACAAGGCTATAGGTGGCGACAACGTTATTTGTTTATCAGTAATTCATCAGTTTATATCTCTGTCTAGCAAACTGTCAAACAATCTTAACTATATAGCTCTGTAAATCTTCTTATGTCCTCTGTCTCTCTTGCTCTCACTCTCTTTATGTGATCTGCCTGTCTAACAATCTGTTCATATCTATTTGTCTGTCTTACTTGATATCAACAATTTGCTCCAACAGTTTACAACTCTCATTCTCTCTCGCGATTCAAGGTTTCTTTCTCAGTGTGTTGACAGTTGTTGTGTTTGGTGAAGTAGTTGGATACGTGTTCATTCTCAGTGCAGGTGTGGACAAATGTAACAAACAGGGATCTTCATTCATCGGACTGGCAATAATACGCAATGAGAGGCCAAAGTGAACACATCATTGACACATTAGAGATGGTTATTTAAGTGTTACTGACTGTCATTCTCCATCAGAGGGCATCCCACACTACACTAACAGACTTATGCACTTAAATACAGGCTTAATTAACAGACTTATTACTTTTTTTTCATAATTTGTTAAAGATAGTGAAGTTGATGCTGACGCAGTAGCAGAAAGTGTCATGAGTGTGTTTTGTAGTTACTTTGTACGCAGACTATCAGCCAACAACATGTCTGACTCAGGCTCCTGTTGATATTTTGCCTTTTTACCACCCTGACAACACACAAACTCAACGTTGCCGAGACATCTTTGTATCAGTTTTCATTTCAGCATAAGTCTCTAAAACATTTTCTATCTGATGTTACATTGACATTCAGCAGTTTATCACATGTATGATTGTGCATTTTTGTGAACCAGATATTTTGAAGATGTTTGTACACAGTATTTCGAACTTGATGCGTTCTTTAACAGACATCTCGGCAGCGTATGTGTGTATTGATGAAGTGCTTTTAATAGGCTACAGTCTGTGTTGTGTGGATTACAGTATGCCTCAGAGATCGTCTTTATAAGCTGACCTCACCAACAGGACTGCTGCTTTATCTTGTGTTATTTTATTGGTTGGAACGGACCATAGACCGTTCACGCTAATGTTCTATAGAGCCCCTTGTGGCAAAGCTGAGAACGCACTCGCACTTGCATTGCATTGTAATCATTTTTGGAAGAAGTGTTTGTTTACATACTTGCTTAGAGTACATTGTGGGCCTAATACAAAATAAATAAAGAATCTGTGAAAACAACTCAATGAATGTGTTCTACTCATATTTAAAATTACAGGTCCATTAAAACAGACCTGGGCTAGTTTTGAATTATTATTATTTTTTTAATTGAGTGACTATTTCTCAGGGTGGGTTTATTTTTAAGTCAGTTTTGGTATAGACATAAACTTTAAAGCCTTGAGAATATTGAGATATTTTCATAGGTAATATATCCTTGAAACAAAAATGGTTAAATCAATACAGGAGCATGTTGTCACACTGTATCAAGTAATATGTTAGGCATTTCCTACTTAAAGCATTTGACACGTACATGTACACTCAAAAACCATTAAAAGAACTACAAATGTCAGCATACTGTTGATTTCACTTGTTCAACCAGTATTACAAAATTACAATATTCCCTGTGACAACAACCCCAGTCTCCTAGGTAAGAAGTGAATGAACCAGCAGATGAAGTTAATAATGGACAACAATTATGTGTGACTTTTCTGAAGTGAAATCTCCTGAAGGACATGATGTTCAAACCATTCCCATTGTTTTGCATTCAGCTGGAAACTGTCCATGTTACTGTAATAAATAAAGTGCTGATATGTTCTGATGTGGAAGCCTAATACCCTTCTGTGCATACAAGTTTCAAAGGTAGTAGTGTTACTACTAAGTTTCTGAGCGCCAGATGGCTTTGAGCGGTGTCATTTTTCAGTATTTTCTGAGTTTGTATGCGAGTACTGATGTGCTGAGCTGTATGTGCACACTAGCTGATTGATGTGTGTGTTTAATATGAGTATAAACAGTCACATGTCCAGGATAACATTGATAAAACTGCTAATGAATTCAATTACGTCATGTCTTTGCCGCTTATTTTACTATCGCATACATTATGTCATTGCAAAACAGTGGTTTTCAAACAAATGCAGCACACCGTTTGAATATTTCATACATTCATTCATTTTTTTATGTATCTGCTAACCACTTAAAGTATAGATTGTTGAAAAAATGTTGACAAAAAAAAAAAAAATTCTCTGAATGAATTTGGCATCACCTTGTATAAAAAATGTAATATTTCAAAGACAGCTGTCATTTTTTGCTTTTTGTAGGATGTGTATGAAATTAGCATGTTCTTTAAGCAATGTTAGCAATCTGATATAAAATATTATAGAATTAAGATACAAATTTATATTGTTTGTTTATAGTGTTTGAAATCACATAAAAAATATTTTCGGTAAATTAGAATACAGAACTAAACTCAATGTCTAAATTATGACTTTTGTTTTTGCTTTTAGACACTATAAAAAATTCTAATGCACTTTAGAGAGAACATAAATGTATGTTATAAAAAGGGACGCTGTGGTTTAAATTATTTAACAGAAAATGCTTACTAATCACTATTCAGTACATCTAGCAAGTTATTAATGTAATACAAGGTTCAGCCACTAGAGGGGAGCACAGAGAATCTTATGAGAATCTAAACATGAAAGAATCTTTTTTTTACATTTTTCATCTCTTTCCTATTCATAATATTAGATATGGTTTAGATATACTGAGTAAATTTCTTTGTCTTGATTCTTATTGTGTTTTATGGCTCATGTAGTTTTAACTTTTTTAACTAGTTTTTGTATAACACACAGAGCTGGGTAGATTAGCCTGCCTTAGTAGATTATATATATGTATATATATATATATATATATAAATAATTTGAAAAATAATTTATTGTTGCATATAAAATACCTATGAGGTGAGAGGCAATATTAGAAGTGGAATGCCCCCTTTAACTGACGCCTACGGCGTGACATCACGAGCCGAGCATGGGGTGTTCCCGACGCGACAAGTCGCCGCTGACGGAAGTGCAGAGCGCTTGTGTTGTTGTGCTCGGCTTGTGTGCTGTATGGAGGTCTGTGAGATGAGCGGTGAGATCGTGTCATGACATCCGCGCGCATTATGGCAGCTCTCTCGGGTCAGAGCGATGATCCCGCCGAACCGGACCAGTCCCTGCAGCACATGCTGAAGGCCATCGCGGACGAACGGAACCGCCTGACCGTCAGACAGGACCTCAGCGGACTGGGTTAGTACATTTAGCCGTCAACACTTAACGTTATTCCTCGAGCCTGTCACAGCTCCTGTCCTCATTCACGTCCGCAGAACTTGGTTTTATCATAACGATCAAAGGCGAAAACAGGCCGCGGTCATCATCAGCTATTGTTTCAGCTGATGCTTCTTTATGACATCATAATTCACGAGGTGTGCCGCCGCTCTCTCGCGCCTGTGATGTCATAGTCCTGTCTTCTCTTATCAGTATCTATCTATCTATCCATCTATCTATCTATCTATCTATCTATCTATCTATATCTGTCTGTCTGTCTGTGACTTCACGTATGTCAGTCAGTGTAATAAGATAACGTCAAAATGACTTAGATACTTTATGTAATGGTTGATTAAATCATAATAATCAACTCTTTCTTAGCTAACACCTGTTGAAAATGGCACCGTGCTGTAATTGACTAGACCAAATGTTCATAAAATTCCTTGCTAAACTACATTTTGGCTGATTGGTTTCGTTGACATTGCCTTTGGCTTGGGGATTTTCCATCCTGTTGGCAAGGGTTTTGAACATTTTTTTGGTCATGTTTGGTTGTTTCTAGTATATACCGCAAAATGCATGGGTAAGCTGAGGTTCTAGTGACCCTGATAGGTTCATATTGTAGAAGTGTACTTGTTTTCCTCTATAAGACCAGCTTTTCTGTACCGTTATCCTGTAAATTTACTAAGGAGCGATCCCATAGCTGTTCTACTGTGACTTGTTGTCAGTGTCAGAGTTCTTGTGATTACTGAGTAACTTTAGTCACATGCAAAGTCATCATCTAAGCTCACAACAAACACGTTTCAGTGACTCGCTCTTATTCATTCTAAACCATATACTTTAGATATTGCAGTTCTCCTCAGTCAAGTGAGCCAGACTGCATTAAGAAAAAAAAAATTTAGCCAATTTTTTCATAACATCTTCAAATATGATGAAGTCCGTTTGCTTCACTATATATCTCTCTGTCATCTTTCTTTGATGATTTGTCCCTTTTAAATATTTAATTCTCTGTGTTACACACTGTTAATATTTGGCGGTTTGTGCAGCTGTTCACTTCTGCTTTTGTGAACATCTTCTCTGGCTATCTTTGATGACACATGTCTTTTTTGTTAAGACTTTATTATAAAGTTCATTCCATAAATGTTAGTTAATAATGCACTATGTATTATAAAAATTACATATTACTTATGTGTGTGTACTGTGATTATTTATTATGTGTACATAAATAAAACACATTCATGTATATATTTATGAGAAATTTTATATTTATATATTAAATATATTACTATATAATATATATTAGATTAATATATATATAAACATGTAAATATTCTTAATTATGTATATTTTCCAAAGAAATGCTTTATGTGTGTGTCTATATACAAAATAAATATACACAGTACCCACATATATTGTCTAAACAAAACCTTTAGATGCAATTAATCGTTTGACAGTTTATTTAAAATAAATACATGTGTGTATTTATATACACATAATAAATAGGCAAAGCACACATACACACACACACAATGTAATTTGTAAACAAACTTTAATATTAAATGCCATTTATCAGAATTAATAAAACACCTTAAGGCCTTTACAAAACAACAAAAAATCCTTAAATTACTTATTAATCTACAATTTAAATGAGTCCACTTTGATTAACTTCTATAGAAGTTTCCATTTGTCAATAGAAGAACTGAAAAGTTTCAGTAACTCGAAAAATGAAGTAGATTGCAATGTTGTTTTGTTAGACCGTGTGGAAGTTGGTTGTTTGCTGTTGATCTATAGTGTCTGTGTAAAGGTCAGAGATACTGGGCTTCAGTGTGATATCTTGACTTCAGACTTGTCTTGGTCAGTTAATTAGTTTTTTCATTAAAAATGAATGGATTTAAAATGTAGTACTGGGATTTATATACTGATAGATTTTTGTCCAGTTCTGTTTGATGATCCACCACTTATGAAAACTATAATTCAGTCACAAGTTGTTCTAAATGTGTATAATTTTTTTTCTTCTGCTGACATTTGAAAAAAAAAATATATACATTGCCTTTGATTATACATTGACTTCTATGGATGGCAATGGAGACCAGCAATAGTGTAGTTATGTACAATCTTTAAAATATTATCTTTTGTGTTCAGCAGAACACAATAAAGAAATTCATACAGAGGAACAAGCTGAGGATAAGTAAATCATGTGTGATCTAGCCCTTTAAACTTGTTGAGTAGTGGATCCTCAGGCAGAACCGAACTGATATCCAGCAGTATCTTCCTCTTTCTAAATGGGGATGTGGAAGTCCAAGTCCTGTGATCATTTTTCTTTCTTTTTTTTTTTGTAAATTGATAGCCATGGAAGTAAGTGTCTTGTTAGAAGTTACTGAAACAATTGTAACCCCTTTTTTGCTGACAGTGTACCAAGGTTATTTTCGTAAACGAAAACTGAAACTAAGACGAAAACTATTGGTTAAAAAACATTTTCGTAAACTGAAATAAAATAAAAAATTC
>JAUCMU010000080.1:14928919-14989237 GCA_032275025.1 Enteromius treurensis | reverse complement strand
GCAGCTGGATATTAATCAGCATATGCCAATTCATTGGCGTGTTTATATACAAGCAGAGTAGATTTGCCATCTCGAAGCAAGATTCCTATTCTTCAGTCACCGACGTGACGTCTCCGTTCCCTTCTTCAGGGAACGAGGGTTACAATACGTAACCGAGACGTTGTTGTGTGTATGCAGTATGTAGAGAACAGTGAGAGAGAGAGAGAGTAGGCCACAGACCAACACAAATACATAGACTGTAGGGCCCATAATTGTGTCTTTGTGAATCAAGTCAAGCATTAATCCCATTATGTAGACTCTCATTGTGTATTCTCACAACATAAAACATCATTGAATATTCATAAAGCAGCCCTAAAGTGGGTTACATTGTAATTTGACCTAATAATTTTGATTGTGCAAATGCATCAGGTCACCATATTAAATAAAAGGCATGTCCTGCTGTTTTTATTTATTTATTTTTGAGCAAATAAATCCTTTGGGCATTGGACTTCACGTTCAAAGCAGACATGTATGCAAAAGTAAACAGAAACAGTTTCAGGTCACAGTCGATCAAATTTTGTGATGCACCTTACTAAAGCCCTTACATTACAGTACATCAATGTCATTTCAATGCAGCTTTCGCCTCTACAGTGTTTATACAGACTTCAGGAAGATGGCATGCTCTCTCCGATGTGTTATAAGTACAAAAGGTCAAGGAGGCCAAGAACGATTATTTTGACTATTCTATCGTAAGCACTCCAAAAAGTACCTCCAATAAGAGTGGTAAACACCCTTTCAAAAGTTTTAATGTTTCTGGGTTTTTCAAGTGCTTTGAAAGCCGAAGCTGATCATACAGACCACTATTCAGTCTACTTTTGGAAAATGCAGCCCTGATCAGTTTAGGTGAGATGCTTGTGGGACAAAAGGGGACAAAATGTCCTATAAAATTATTTAATTACATCTACATTTAAATATATAAATAGTTTCTTTATATATATATATATATATATATATAAAAAGATGAAGGTCTACAATGAAGTGAAATTATCATATAGATTCAGTAAAGTATACTTGATAAAAATCTGCAGAATCCTCTAGAAAGAATCGACCAGGAAGATTGGATGTACAAATGTCAGAGTATGCACAATTTCTGCATAATTTCTTTAACGATTTATGCATTAAAACAAAATAGTCATTAGTCAGTACTGTTCTGATTAGTGTTATTATTTCATGGTTTCCAACAAGTGTTTGGATAACATAATGAGGTGGTCAATAATGTCAAATATGTAATAATAGTATTTTCTATAACTATAATAATAATACATATTTTATTCATTATTATTGTTATTTTATTCAGATTGAGCAAATTTGACTTTACAACATTCTTTTTTTCACAGCAATAGTAATCATCATCATCATCTGACTCACTGATTTAAATAATAGCAATTCCAATCAGACAAAAAAAAATCATGTCATATGTCAAGACTGATTTTTTTTATTAATCTAAAGTGTTAGTATGCTTATTATTATTATTATTAAACTACATATAATTGACATTACTAAACGCTTCATTCTTCTTCCATAGCACAAATGGGAACACAGGAACTGCTTTAATATCTCCTCAGTTTACCACACAGATGTTTAAAGGGGAAGAAACCATGACATCTCTTCTTTCTCTCTTCTATTTCAGACTGGTGTGATGGAACTTAGACTCAGCGTCTGCTCTTCTACTTGACACAACCCTTATGCACACACCTCAAGCTCTCTCTCAGGTTGCAGAGGTAACATACCCTATTTCATGTTTCAGATGTGATTGAGAAAACGTGTCATGAGTGATAAGTGCTCATCCACTGCCACGGGATGCTCAAGATGAACCCGTTGCTTGAGATGAAACACTCAGAGAGAGAGAAATATTAGTGTCAGCGAGAGTAACGGCCCATTCCACCCCTTCTCAAATGAAGCATGGATCACGGATGGGGAAACGTAAAGGTCACAAGCTGAAGTTTTGTGTCCACAGTCGCGACTTTCTCTCCCTAACCCACGCAAACTCATGTTCTTTTTATTCGTACACACGCACCTGCTTGCACTTGACGTAACGAACGCTCACACATACGCACTTAGATTCTCGCACACAAACACAGTGCTGCAATAAAGCTCTGGCCTTGTTCCCATTGTATTAATAAATGCTGTGTCCACACAGTCTCTCATCTATTTCTCTCTCATTAAAGTCTGAGCCTTAAAACGCTGTCATGTGTGACCTTTGCAGACTTCACCCACAACTCTCACGTCCCAGAATTAATGGTCTTATCTTCCTGCCTAATCTTCAAACTTATTTCTCTGATTAATTAGTGTCTAAATCACGATCCGTCCACTCAAGTGGCTCACCTTAAATCCAATTGCTTTTATTAATGGGATTCAATTCCAATTTACAACAAGGCTGGTAACCACAGAGTTCCTCCAACTGTACTTGTGAACTTTTCTACTCGTGGGAGAGACAAAAAGTGCTTCTGTGAGTAATAATACACTTTTTGGGTGTCTAAATTAAGAGAACCTTTTTGGCAGGGTCCAAAATTAGCACTCGCCGAGCAGCAAATGTGAGTCAGAATTGGTTTTGGTAAACCAGACATAATTTATCACTTGACTAGTAACATTTAAAAAGTAACATTTTTCACAGCATTAATGATGATAATAATAATAAAATGATAAGCTATTTTTACATTTATTATTATTGTAGTACAGTAATAACAGTAATAATAATAATAATATAATAAATATTTAAAATAAATAATAATAAAATGTATCTACTGTAGAATGGCTGGGATGTGTATCTACTTAAGAATAAGACACAAAAATTTTTATTTAAGGAAGAATACTTGAACAGATGCTATTTTGCAATTTCAAAGATGGCCACTGACTCGAATGACACAATGATTTGGGCTGCGTTCTCTGATAATGTTGTCTCTTAGCGTGCTACGAAGACTCAAAAGGTACACCTTAACTACAGTTATACCTTTCCTACGTGTGTTCGCCAAACTATACCTTAGAATGGTGCTTAAGGTAAACCTTCTTAAGTGCAGCCTTAGCAGGTGCTACCCACCAACCATAGCGTCGACCTCGATAAAAGTGCATTATTAAACAGAACTCATTGGGTGTAAATGTTTTTTTGTTTTGTTTGTTTTTTTTTAATTCACATCATGAAATAGATGGCATGGTTTACGCCTGTCATGCCCAGCTGGAGCTGCCAGCTAGAGACTGTTGATGGCTCTTCAGCACTTCAGTCCATGACCTCTATGTGTTTTTGTGTATGTTTTCATACCTGGACTCCATTCCCCAGAATGCACCTCTCCTCCACAGCTGTTGCTAGTTAGGTTCAATCATTCAATCAGTACCACCGTATAAATACCGGTCTGCTTGTCTGTCTTTTCACAGTAAATAACATCAACACCCTGTATCTGTAATTCCTTCGTGTATTGTTCTTAGTTTGTATGGTTTTTAGATCTACCCGTTGCCGACCTCTGCTTCTCCACGGACTTTCGCCTTGTTTTTCATTCGGACTCTGTTTACCAGTAATCGACCCTTGCTTTGGATTTACGTTTACAATATTGTCTTTGCATACGCTGTTTCAGTCTGCTGGTGCTTGATGCTATCTGTCCTGACCCTGAGCCTTTAAAAAACTGTTTTGCATATGAACTTGCACGCTTCACATCCTCATTCATGACAGAATGAGCCGAGTTCAGCAGCGGGCTTTCGGGTTCAGGGTTCACGCCAGGAATACGCATTGCCTCGCCGGCAGGATTTAGATTTCGTGTCAGAGACATAACTGAGTTCGGTGTTTCAGGACGGACGTCACATTGACACATATGCACGGGACTTCATAGCCGTATCTCATCTAGTCACTGGTGATGAAGAAACACAAAAGGGAAATTTAATATCTGGTTTAGATCGCGATTTGCTGCACAATCTACCCGCAGAGGCCTTAAGAAAGCCTTAGAAACTTTATTAATGAAAACACTTCCATTCACTGGGTGTAGGCTATAACAGCTTAAGTATTTTATGTGTAAAAAATTTAAATAAAGTAAAAATGTACATTTAACACTAAATCAGATTTTAATAAATGTTCATTTAAACTTTTATGTTAAACTGCAAATTAAAAAAAGCTTTTTGCGAATTGGTGGTCACGTCAGAAGCAATAACGAGCAAATGACTTACAGAAGGTATACTTAACAAAGAAGGTTTCGGAAAACAGGGGCTAAAGATAGGGTACAGTACGTCTTAAAGTACAACTTAAGAACGACGTAGCTTTAAGGTGGTTTCAGAGAACGCAGCCCTGTGTTTTTATGCAATAAAACAAGTGGCTACATAGTTCTGTAGTTATAGCAACCGAGTGTGTTTTCTTTTATGAATAAATAATGCAAAAATATGGCTAGTGGTCATTTTATTTATTTAGATAAATCTGGTCTATATTTCAATAAAACAACTGACAACTATGTTGCCTGTGGCTTCATTTAAACAGCATGTTTAAACCAAATTCTTGATTTAGGCCACTTTGTTTTTTGTTTTTTTTTATGGAATGTAGTTGTCACTCTCCTTTTTTAAGTAAAATGAGCATGAAAAGAACTGTATTTAGCTCTTTAGAACAGGACTGACAACTGTATTCTGCTGCTGTGTGAATGTAGCCATTGAGAGCTGGAACGAAGCAAAAGAAGGGAGGGAGAGCTGAGGTATAATAACAGGTTTGACTGTCACTCTGCTGGATTGTGTTTGTTAACTACATTTGTGACATTTGTTTTTTTGTGTAGCATGTTGCAATTTACCCTCAAACAGAAAAGGCCCACAGTCCATGCTGAAGATGTAAGACGATAGGTTGGCAAACTTACAATAGACGTACATTCTCTATTTGGCTTACAATTACACACACACAAATATCTCAAGAGATCTGGTTGTCATCTAAACAAGAGCGGCTGGCATTGTGTCAGTCATGCTTCTAATGGTGATGAATTCCTCCAGTATTAGAATTTGTACAGTACTTTGGGAATCCATTTCTCCAGAGAAAGATAACGCATCAGTTGATGCCATTCAGAGTGAAAATACAGACATGCACTGCTGCATTTGGCATAAACTCCTGATGAAAAATTATGATTATTTTAGTAATATTATTATTTTGCTTAGGTTATTTGTAATGTTTTAGAATAATATTTCTTTCTTTTAATCAAATGTACAGTTTACCACTAATATAATACTACATTTATGCACAGTTTAGTCTTGCAGTAATGTGAATAAATTCAATTAAATAATTAATTTTTATTTACTTTTTATTTTATTTTAATTTATTTAAAAACTGTGCAAACAGCATATAATTACAAAATATAATGGATATTTACCATGATGTGCTTAATGTTTGTGTGATCGTTTATTTATTTAGGGTGGATTCTTAAAAAGTGTGAAATGGGCTTATACTTTTCAGTCATAGTCACCTGGCTTTTCAATTCCAGGCTCAAAACATCTATAACCCATCAGCTGCCATGAGCAAAGATGGCAGATTTCAAATCTGCAGGGTCCTGCATCAGACAAACATCTGCCGTTGAGATTAATGTGAATGCAAACAATGACTTTCTCCAGATATTTTACAGACCTCCTCAGTGACCACAGAAACTGGGTCACTTCCAATCACAATTATATTTCATGGTTCCTTTTCTGGTGCCTCCACAGGTATTTTCCAGTTCACGTTCTAACAGCTGCTGAAATGGACATTGCTTGTCACCTGTTATGTTATTCCATATTTGCTGACTTCCTTGACACTTTGTGTCAGACAGAATAAAAAGCAAAAACAAAAAACAAAAAAACATTTAATCCACTGAAACACTTTACCCCACAAAACTCTCAAGTTGACACAGTCTCGTGTTTCGACTATCAAAGCTAAATGCTGTATACATCAGATATGATTTATTGTGTACAAGATCCGCACTAACCCTAATTTCTTTTCTGCCAAGTCAGATTCCAGCAGGTTTTTTAAACACTTTCTTGAGCAAAAAAAAAAGCTCATACTGCAAACATTTATATCATAGCAATGACGATAAGCTTTAAAATAGGTCAGTCTGACTCACAAAATAACATAAAGGTTACAGCATTTCAGAGAATGCATGACTGAATATGTCTATACTGCATTCATATGAGAAACAAGGTATATCATTTGCCATGCACATAACCACTACAAAAAGAAAGAAAGAAAAAAAAACCTGACTTTTAATTAGAATTTTAGTCATTTTTCTAAGTAAAATTATTAATAATAATTAAAGTATTTTTTTTTCTTTTTCTTTTTTTTCCAGAGATAACAAGACTTCAAGACATAATTTGTATAATGAATATTACTTTGCACCATTAAACCCAATACACAAGATGTAGCAAGGAGTTTTTTTTTTGTTTTGTTTTTAATATAATCCTAAATCGTCCAAGGAGAATTTTGGAACACGCAGCTAATTTTTGGACGATGCTCTTCTACACGTTTTTTTGCAACATAAAAGTAAATTAACAAAACAACTTGGGAGCCATATCAGTCTGCTACTGCTGCCAAAACCCCCACTTAAAACATTTTCATTCCATCTGCTTATGGCCTCGTATGAGACTCCTCTTCATCAATGCATCTCTGTGATGTCCGATTCGTGGTGAGAGCACTAGCCCAGACTGGCTGCCGTCACATCCAGATGGATGCCCCATATTGGTACTTAAGGTTCTCATTACAAATAAAACCTTTTTTTATTCTAAAGCCTAGTGAATTTTTAATTAAACTAATTCTAATTTTCAATTGTCCAATTCGACAGAGAAGAGGGATTAATTCCGTATTTGCAGATCTTTGACATTCATGAACAGGGACCCAGGAACACACTTTTTTGCCCCCTCACCCCCAACGGCAGTGTTCCTGGTTGCCTGTCCTCCCCTGACGACGGTTCAGGGTGTGGATTACAAATCTTGGTTTGCGTTTTTATAATTTCTCTTGTTGCAGTAGACCATAGTGACCCGGTCCAAGGATCGGTTGTCATGCTGGATGCCACTGTGTAATAAAACCTAATATAGATTTGTCTCTTTTGTTGCCCAGCCATGGGCCCACATCTGACCTTGTCTGTCTAGTAGCAAAAACGAGTGCACACACAAACCTAGACTTCACTGCCAACTTCAATTTCAATGCTTCAGGTGTTGGTGTTTTTTCAATACAAACCACCTGTTTAAAAAATTAATGGGAGATGCAGCTGCACAAAATCATATCTTAAGGTATTGTAATAGAACTAGGATTTAAAATAAATTATTATGAATGTGCTTATTGGAACAACTGTAGTTAACCTCAAAGCAGGTGCTACAATGGCAGGATGGTTAAAAAATAATGACAAAAAGTCATTTATTTATTTATTTATTTTTTTTACTGGCAGTTTTTTGTCAAATTAATGTTTTTTTTTTTGGTTTTTTTTTGCTGTCTTTGGGTTGCTTACAAAGGATTTCTAATTAAATATATATATATTTTTTTTTAATTCATTAATACTATAAGTTTGGCTGCACTCACACTAATGGATGAAAACATCAAAATAATGACACTTTTGTTTTAGTACAGTGAAACTGATTTCTAGCTGAATCAAATTCATTTCATAATTGATGGATTTAGCAATATCAACACTGTGATAGAACCAACTGACTCAAACTAAATAATGGCATTATTGTAGAGCTGAAATGAACTTAATTTCACAAATATATTGACCAAAACTGAACTAACACTTTGCTGGTTTGAGCTGAACCATGACATTGCTGTCTTGCTGAAGCTGCTTTACATTTTTATTTATATCATATCTGATAACTTTACATTATTGATTGTATTTTCCTGTTTATTACTGTGAACCTGTATTATTTAAACTGCTATATAAACAAAGGTGACTTGATTTAAAGGAATAGTTCACCCAACTGTATGAGCTACTTGAGTAAATGATAGCAGAAGTTTCATTTTTTGGCGAATCAAACCTTTTAATGTTAATGACATTTATTTATTTTTTCTCTGTGTGTGTGTTCTGGATTAGTTTTGACCTTGACAGAGAGTCTTTTTGGGATTTGGTCCCACCTGCTAGGGTCCAATAACATAGGCTTTTCAATTCTGAACCAGACTCAACATAGAAAAATAGCATGTAGCTTCTGGATTACAAATGAAAAGAGCAGTTTGTGCTTGTGTGAGTATGTGTGTGTGGAGTCTGACCGTCGGTGGACATTTGATTTGAGATGGGGTCAGCAGTAGGTCTAACAGCAAGAAGCTAGATTGGAGAGAGTGATCCCTACCGTCCAATACACAGCGCAGCAGGAGCATGGTGCTACTTTAGCAAAGAAGACAGTGGAGGAAAGAAAAAAATGTATGAAATTGAGGTCTATTCTTTAAAGATGGTCTACTTATACAGTATGTTCAGTCTGTGGCCACTTTAGGTATATCCATCCAGCGTCAGCTTTTTGGCTTCTAAAACAACCTGCATTCTTTGCAACCGTTTAATCAAGGTGCTGGAGACGTTTCTTAGGGAATTTGGTTCTTTCTGTTTCAATAACACTGGGCTGTTTGTACTGATATTTTGGGCGCATAATCTATTAATCTATTTTGGCCATGCTACAGCAGCTCTTATTTAAGATCAGGCGACTGTGCAGGCTGCTAGTAGGAAATAAAGACCTATGCCATGTTCTTGGAACTGGAGATGATTCAAGCTTTATGACATTTTGCACTATCCTACCGGAGCGATCCATTTGAAAACCGATGGACTGTGGCCATAAAGGGACGCACATAACAGCAGCAACGCTTAAGTACGCTGTGGCATTCAAATTGTGCTTAGTTGGTATAAAGGCCCTAATGTGCAACAGGAAACCAATCCCGCACACCATTACACTCCATCTCCAAGCCTGCGGAATATAGGGGGTGGATTTTTTGGGTCAAATTGTGACTCTACCATCTGTACACTGCAGATTTGTCAGATCAATGAAATTCTTCCTATATTCAGTTATTTAGTTTTGAAAAACCTGTTTATAGTTGATGAGAATGGTCCCTGAATAGCTGCCCATCTGTTATCCCAAGTATGTATTCATGAATGAAACCTTGGACTATATATATATATATATATATATACAGTATAGAGAGAGTAAAAGAAAATATAAAAATGCAGTGGAATATATATAAATACAATATTAAAGTATTAAAATGCATAGTAATCCAGTATTGCTGTTGTTTTTAAACATCAGAAAGATGCCCTATGAAGATTTTTAACATCAAAGACATTGGTAACAATTTATTGAGACAAAGTCCCACTAATAACTAGTTAGTTATTAGCATATTAAGCTATTTCGTGTTTATTAGAATTTATAAAGCACATATTCTGCATGACCATATTCTACGTATCTAATCCTACCCAATACCTAAACTTGACAACTACTTTACTAACTATTAATAAGCAGTAAAATAAGATTTTATAAAGCCAAAAGTCATAGTTAATGGTTTGTTAATGAGAATGGGAACTTATTATTGAAGCATAATAATAATATGACTAAGTCCAATGTAGAGTAGCCCAGTGCTGCTCTTTCATTCTCTCCATATGATCCTAGTAAGTAAGTTTCAGTTAGCTTAGTTAGTTTCAGTAAATCTTGGCCTTTCTTTTCTTGTCTGTCATTACCATAGCAGGAGTGAGAGAACTTTCTAAGAACTCCTAATCACACCATTTCTTATTAACTCCAGACTCTGTGGTGTGTGAAAATCCCAGGTGGTCAACTGCTTCTGAGATGGCGGAGCTACAGTATGACCTCCAGAAGCAAATATCGCATGTCTCCTACATCATGCATTCCATAGCTGAATTTAAACCAGGTTTCAATTAAACCTCACACAACCTCGTCTGCCTTTATTATAAGTTGAGTTTCCACCACATGACAAATAATGAATTAAATGGCCACTGAGTATTGTTCATGCAACATTCAGAGAAATGCTACTATCTCTCTCTCCCTTTCTCACATATACTGTTGAATAACAGCTGGAGGTACATGGAAAGATGCTTAATGATGCAGTGTGATTGACAGGTGGGGTTACGGCGTGAGATGCGGACTTGTGAAGGCACAAGTGCTGTGATATAAATTCGAAGAGATGAAATCAGCTCCAAGCAAATTTATTCATGGTTTAATCAGACATGTTATTCACTGATAACCTACTTTCCCCATATTAATGCAGAAAAGGGAATGATAGCTTTAAAAAGAGGACGAAAGGAGAAAGGAGCGAGAGAGGAAGCAGGAAAGAAAAAGAGAGGGAAGCGGTTGAGAGAATCAGGCGGTTTTATTCCTCATTTTCCTTCATGTCTGGGTAAGCAATCTGGTCATGCAGTGGAGCCATCCATCATGGTTATAGCCTGTGAAGAGAATGTCTGAAGCTCAGGGTCAATGCACTCTTTTTCTTTCACTCTATCTCACTCCCCTGTTCTTACTGGGTTAAAGGGTGTAATTCTCCTGTGCTCATGGCTGTGGTGTCACCTCGCAAAACCCATCCATACATACACTCCAGCAGTGAACGTACCGCATTTCAGCAGTACTTTCTAAAGGCTGTGTCTTTCTCTGAGCCCTTATATGGTGTCAATGATGCTGAAGATTGAAGTGGGCAGCTGTAACAGCCACCATTACCACTCACTTTGTGTCTACATTCTGTCAGAGTACTGAATCTGCACTCCGTCACCCTGGAAAGACCACCTATCTGCACACATATACACCATTACACAGGGTCATCATTTCTAAACCACCATTCAACATCTCACCTTACTGCACTGACAATGAATAGGCGATTAGTACATCATTTTAAGCATTAATTTGTTCACTTCATTCTGTCCTTCATTCATTTAACGACTTTTAAATGGTTATTCATCTTCAAACGCACACATTTACTTAGCTAAATGGAAATGTGCTATCATTTACTTTTGATTTTATATATAGCCAATTAAAATTACTGTACCTTACACCTACAATGCTATTTATTTTATTTTATAGTTTTATTTTAAGTTGTTTTCGATTTTGTTTTATTTGTTTGCTTCTGCTTTTAATTTAATGTGTGTGTGTGTGTGTGTGTGTTTATGTTTGTGTGTATGCACGTTGTTTTGTTTTGTCTCTACATTGGATGCAAAAACAAGGCCTTCAAGGCCTGTTGTGTTGTGTTTTAATACTAACTCTTACTCTAAACTACAATGTTATGGATTTGATAGTTTTGCTTTGATAGTTTGCTAATTTGTTTTTTTTTTTCGTTGTGTGTGTGTGCATTTGTGTCCCAATCTGTCTTTTTGTTTAGTTTTGATTTTTTGTTCTTGGTTCATCTGATTGTCTCAAAAGGGAAGTTCTCGTTTTTAGTTTTAGCTTCTGGAGACAAATGTGTCAGTGAAATATAGCTAAAATACTCAAATGTGCCTCTCTGGCACTTTGTGCTGGGTATCAGCCCTCAGACAAGTGTAATTGACCCGGTGGAGTGTGTTTAGAATAAGTGTTTATGAATAGTTCCCTCCCAGACTGCCATGGGGCTCGTGCAAAAACAGGGCCTTCTGTGTGGTCTTAAACATATAAATTGTTATGTTGTGCTTCCAAGCGGCCCTGTTTCTCACCTCCTTCCCTGCGGGGCTCCACTTGTTTTCTCTCTGTGCCTCTTTTATTTTTTTTATTTTTATTTTTTTGTAATTTTATGCACCATTGGACAAAGCTGTTGACATATTTACACATTTTCCTAGTGCAAATGTTGAAAGAAATCAAGTTAAGCCTCCTATTATTTTGATTTGTGTCAGACGAGGGAATTCCCCTGTGTATGATAGACCAAAGATATCCTCTCTGGAGGCCCAATGTGCATGTGTCTATGTGTGCGTGTGTGTGAGCTGGAACGAGCCAAAGATCCTTCCTCATGGTGTCTCAGTATACACGCATAGCAGAAGAGGCCTGGTAAAGAAGTGGTTGTACAGCTTAGTGTCAGGGGATGAATATGAATGCATTACAAATACGAAGAGAAAAATAAACAAAAGCTACAGGAACTGATGTGGTTTCACAGTTTGCCTCATTCCTCAAGACCTCAGAGTGTAAAGGATTGATCTTTTTCCCTCGCTCTCACTCTCACATTTATGACTCATTTTTCTGTTGAAGTCTGGGTTTACTCCAAACAGTCTTTCGGTTCTGGCCTTCTTCCATAACTACAAAACAAAACACAGCTTTCTGCCTAGCAGGGGTGCGCCGCTCTCTCGCCATCATGGCAGTTTAGTGGGGCATTCGTATGTGAAGAAGACTCTTGGTGGTGATGAAGGATGGATTTTAGCTGGAGATGTTTTCACAGCAGCCTTTGTCTCGTAAAATAACCTTAACGTCACTATAAACAGCCCCTCGCCGCAAGGATCAATCCACCAACCACAAAATTAATAGAGCAGAGCGCAACCTGTTAGAAAAGGAGAGCGGAAAGGAGATGAGGGACATGAAGATAAAGGAAAGAGTAGGCAAAGAATGGAGAGCCGTGACCACTATAAACATCAAATATTAATATGTGACATCAATAATATTTGGTTGTACCGGTTCTTACATGACTAAACAAACTATGTTTGTTAGCCTGTCATTTTAATATGCAGTTACATTCTAGTGTTTGAGTAAACAGTAAACACAGTTACAATGCTAACTTTAACAATGTTTTTTCTTATCTCAGTTGCTCCCAGAATTGTTTTCCCTGCTATAGCCTATAAGTGTAACCTGATGAAATTAAATGAGGTAGTAATCATACATGCTAATCTAAAATGTCCTTCTCTATCACCATTACTAACCATTAGTACTTCTCATTTAGAAAATCTAAAGAAAATGTATATATTTCAGTGCAATTTTAGTATCATTTACGCTTTAATAATATTAATCAATAGTAAATGTATCAGTTTGTTTTAAAAAGTTATATTAGTGTTATTCAGTACTGACCAGTTTGTTATTATCTTCAGGTTTTTCAACTACAATATTTAATTTTGTATGCAACAGCACCAGCAAAATTTCTAATGTTTCTGATGGTAGTAGTCTTTTAGTTTTAGCTTTTAGTTTTTAAACATTCTTTTAAACATTTAAAATTTAGTTATACTTAAAAATACCACCAACAACAACAACACTGATATATTTTCATCTAGACTTAACCTTTTACACCCAGGGGCTATTTTGGGGTTATTCCGCCTGCGTTTGGCCTACAAAATGAAAAAGCTTCCCATACCCACATGCAAATGTGTATTTACAAAAGATTGGTATAATTTTAAAGGAAACCTTTTGAAATTACATGAAACACTGTTGAAATTGATTAAAATTGTTGTATATATTGTCTATGTTATAATAAAGACAAAAAAAGAGGCGCCTTTTTTGTTGTAAACTGAAATTTGAAAGTGTATAGTTCAGGGAAATAAAATAAAATAGGAATAAAAGGATTAAAAAAATGTTCATACATTTTCCGCCTACCCAAATTTCCCCCAAATCTCCTGTTTCCCCATACAAACATATACAGTGGAATAAATGCAATATCTTGGTGTCATTTTAAAGAAAACCCTTTGAAATTACAAAAAAAACTGCTGTAAGTGATAAATATTATTATATATGTTGTTTGTCCTAAGATGAAGCATGTCAACACAAGGCGTTTTGGGGCTAAATTTACGAAATGGGGGGGTGGGGGTGTAGTGTAATTTACATGTAAATAACTTTGTTACAGTAAAATAAATATCAAAGTGATTCTTATCTGCATAAAATAGAGATTCTAAGCTTTCAAATGATACCACATATGGGGTTATTGGTGCAGTCAAAGGGTTAAAAATTCAAGGTACAATTTGAATGTAACTTTGGACCCGCCGGCGGATCTGCAGAGCTTAAGCGGTTTTAAACAAGTAAACAGGCAAGTTAAACTCGAAACAACATTGACCATTTTTGTCAGATGTTATTGGTGATTTTCAGTGTTTTTGCTTCTGATATCTGACCAAAATACGTTTGCAGTCAGTTTTTGTTTCTAACAAAGGAGCCTTTTGATTTAAACGCTTGTACGCTTAAATTAATTGCATTAAACTGGATTCTTGTTTTAATAATTTTTTTTTTTAAGGGTGCTTCAAGGATGACCGCATAGTGTTCTGGACATGGATGTTCTCCACATACTTCATGGAAAAATGGTCACCACGTCAGGATGATATGCTTTTCTATGTGCGTCGCAAGCTCTCCTACGTCAGTGCAGACAACACAGAAGGGAAGAAGGTGAGGTGAACCTACTAATTTCCATTGAATAAGGTGTAGAGGTGGAAACTGAGGGAATGTATCTGTAAATGTTACACCTAATAGTATGAGCGCTTCATGCATGCCCTAGCTTTTTTGAGCAATGCAATGTATAAACTGTAGCATTTTCAATAGGTCCCTAAAATATGTTTTTGGATGAGTCAATGATTCAGTAACCCATTCATAAAAACTTCTGGATGAATCAGTGATTTGATCAAACCGGCTGACTGAATGAATAAATGACTCGCTTGTTAAAACAATGCGAAGAACTACTGGTGCATTTACAGCACCTTAGCTTAATCTCTGTGTAAATACATCTAATGGCACTTCAGATGTAGCTTCTGTGTTTCCTGCAGTGGAAAGATGTTGGGAGTTTGTTGATACTGATTTCATTTGAATAGTAACAGTTTCTTATTTTCTTATTAAATTAATTAATTTGATGCAAAAGATGGCAGGTGCATTTAATAAGGGTAAGGGAAAAATGGCCATTTATAAACATGTTTTGTACAGCGACTCATTTCTAACTCATTCTAACATTTCTAAGGAGTTGATTAAGTAAGAGAACATCTTAGACCAGATCAGGGGAAATAATTTATTATAGTATTTTGGGGGAAAAAAATGGATTTTTGTTTTTATATGCTGTCATATATAATTCTTAGAAAGAAAGTAAGATCTGCAAAAATCTGTATCACACTGTCAAACTTATAAAAAAAAAAAATCTAAAATAAGAATCAGCCAAGAAAATAGCTTCTTTAATAATTGGCATTTTAAATTACCTTCTAAAGCTAAACAAAATTTCCAAAATCCCTGTGTATTAACAATACATCATGTCATGTTATGAAAATTTGAGCTCACCAAAAAAGGTTTCAATTCTGTTTCATCTGGCTGTTTTAACATGTCCCATATGGGACTAAACTGAATGCAGAAGGGAATCAGACGTTCCACCAAAAATTCCTGTCCTTTCAAAGCAAAAGCTTGAAGCATCTGATTTTGTTGGTTTTAGGTGGAGGTCGAGGTTTACAGAAGAGACTCTAAAAAGCTGCCTGGACTCGGTGATCCTGACATCGACTGGGAGGAAAGCGTCTATCTTAATCTCATCCTGCAGAAAGTAAGCAAACCTCAATGATTAGACACTATGCTGCGCAATATAAATGCAATTAATTGCTATTAAATATAAACAATAAACCAAAGACTATTTGTCTGTGACATACACCATGTCTTTTTGGTGTAGTTTTGCTTATAGTCTTCTTGTCCCACAGCTGGACTATGTGGTCACATGTGCAGTTTGCACACGCTCAGATGCAGGAGACATCCACATCCACAAAAAGAAATCCCAGGTGAGACAACATTTATGCGGTTTGTTTGTTGGGACATAACTGTGCAGTTCAGACGCAGGGTAACCAGTAGAAAGTCTTACAGTTTAGTAAGCCATCTTTAAACCCTGGGTTATGATAAAAGAAGGTGGTTATTATAAAAGGAATAGTACATATTTGTCAAGTACGCTTGCGTTACTGCACAAAGTCATAGTAACAGGGTTAAGAGTTTTTCAACCTTAGCTGAAGATTGTTTGAAGATTGCTTATTGCTAGATCGTTTCAGTTGTTTAAAAAAAGTAACGGAGCTGACAGTCTTAAGACCCATTCACACTAAGAATAATTTCCACTCCAGCAGACAATTAAATTATCTAGCTTGTTGTAGCAGGATGGATTCTGATTGGCTGTCAATGTTTGTATCGTTAATCAGCGGGAAAAAAAAAAACATTCTGAAAGTGAATCTAATGATATTGTTTTCGTGTGCCTTTATTGTTGTAGCTGTGATCTCTGCTATTCTTTAATACAGAGAATGATTTTTAGAACTATAACTTTGTTGTTATCTTTAGTTATTGTGCTTGGTGTGAACAAGCCTTTATAGTTATGCTTTTTTAAACTCTGTTTGAACCGGAGGTTTTTGCCGACTTTAGTTTAGTGATGGATTTCCAGCTGAAACAGAATATTGAGTAGAGGACAGGGTTTTATTTTTATTGCACTCTTACTCTCTGTCTCTCAATTATAGCAAACACTTGGAGGGGTGTGTTTAAGAATATTCTGCCCAAAGACGTCATCAGAGATGGAATGCCATTCCAGACTAAATGTTCAGATTTTGATTAAAGATTACGAAGGCAAACTTTTTTTGCAGCTGATTAATTTGCAAATGAACCACACATTGTTTAATACATAAGGTTTTGCATTTTTCTGTTATTAGAAAAACGCTAAACTACAATCAAAATTAATTTGACATTTTCCCTACAACCAGTTATAACACAAATATCTCTAAAATGCCTGATAAACATTCCACATTATAAAAATCTAAACCAAAACTCAAACTTAAACAAACTGATCAAAGAGACATGACCTAGTCTCTGAAGAGTTTGCTTCCTTTTAAGGGATGATAACACAGACATATCATAGCTAAATGGTTTAATGTTATTTCTGTGAAACTGAAACTGAAACAGTGTCTCTCTTTAACTACAGCAAGTGTTTGCCTCTCCGAGCAAACACCCAATGGACAGCAAAGGGGAGGAGTCAAAAATGAGCTACCCCAACATCTTCTTCATGATTGACAACTTTGAAGAGGTAAGCTCCCAAATCACGTTAAAGTGCTTGAAACTGCTGGTAATTAATTTCAAGAGCTGTGTACTGTAACATCATGTTAATCAAAGGAGAGATAAAGTGTGTCATGAAACACAAGGATATAAATTATAGCTCAAAGTTCAATCTGTGTATGTATGAACAGGTTAAACAGGTTTAGGTTTTCCTGTTGTTGCTGCTTAAGTTTTGAAATCATAAATGTTTAAGCAGTGTGTTGGTTTTAGAAGATGAAGTCCAAAAGTTACAAATAGTCCAAAGCTCCACACTTTGTTTTTGTTTTCAGTTAAATGCATCATCCATTTATTTAAGGTGCTTTTTACTATACAACTATACAAAATGTCAGAGAATGGGATGTTTATATAGTCTTGAAATGCACTGAAGTAAAATGTGTGACAACACTTCAACTTAATGGTTAATAATTATATTGTTTTTTTTTTATAGGTCTTTATTTTAGTTAACCATAAAAACCTTGCTTCTCACTGCCAGTCATGATAGTTCTATCTTATGGTTTGTTTGTGCTTTGATTTATCAGCCCCTGCATGCTGATCAGATTAAAATCATGGTGTGTCATACTGTGCAATGCTATGAAAACGGTTATTCTCATAACATTGCACTGCATGCAGTTTTACGACAAAGTGTGCGTTTTCTCTGGTACAACTGCTGGGTGGCTGCTGAATTATACCAATATGAATTATTGGTATAATTTCTATGAATGATAGAAATACAGAAACAATTCGTTCCTATACTTATGAATGGGAGAAACTGCAATGCACAATATGTCAGAAAAGTCCCACTTTCTAAATGAAAGAGCCAGTGGTTGATTGGCAAAGTCCTTGTTTCACTATAGGGGGCGTTATAATCTTCAGGTCATGCATGGGCATGAGCGGGTTTGGAACCATGTATGTGCATTGGCTTGTGTAGCCTGAAAAATAAGCTTTTTAGCACTATTTGAACATACGAAACAACATTCATAGGGGAGATCATTTCAGATTTTGCTGCTTATTTGAAATATGTCATTTAATTGTGAGTTCATAGGGCAGTATATGAGATTTCAGGATTCCCCCATTCATTTAAGCTCGTTTAAACTGCAACTGTGTATGCCTAATGAACAGACTTTCCTTGAAAAGAGCTTTGATTATACTATCATATAAAATTACATTTGTTGAGGAAATGTACTACAGAAATACAATAACTAACAGCCCTAAGAATTAGGGATTGTGTATAGCCAGTGGTGTACTTGTCATCATTGTCATGATTTTTGTGTGTTGGGCAGGTGTTCAGCGAAATGACTGTTGCAGAAGGAGAGATGGTATGTGTGGAGCTGGTGGCCAGTGACAAAAGCAACACATTCCAGGGCGTCATCTTCCAAGGCTCCATCCGCTACGAGGCCCTAAAGAAGGTCTATGATAACCGGGTATGATTCCTTTTACATTTGTCCAAACATTTGTTACGTTTGCTTCTGATGTGTAATTCGTGGTACTTTTTAATAGGTAAGTGTGGCAGCTAAGATGGCCCAGCGGATGTCATTCGGCTTCTATAAGTACAACAACATGGAGTTTGTGCGGATGAAGGGTCCTCAGGGCAAAGGTCATGCTGAGATGGCTGTGAGTCGAGTGCCCACTGGAGACACCTCACCCTGCGGCACTGAAGAAGACCAAGACTCCCCTCTTCACGAGAGGGTCAGTTAAAGCCATTTTTTGTTCCCGGTTCAGTAGATGTTTTCAATTGATGCATAAATACTGAACCATTTACATTTGTTCTCTACATCGCAAGCCATGTAACTACCTATAATGTAATTCGTTTTTAAATGTAATTAAAGTAACTGGCTGCCCTGTTTTCCTCATAGGTAACATCATTCAGCACTCCCCCGACCCCGGAAAAAAACAGACCCTCCTTCTTCTCACCGTCACTCCGCCGGAAAGTGCCCAGAAACCGAATAGCTGAGATGAAGAAATCGCACTCAGCAAATGACAGCGAGGAGTTTTTCAGAGAAGAGGACGATGAAGGTACACAGACATACTGGGACAGTACTCACGTTTTAACAATTTTGAATAGTTTTGCTATTTATATGTCTAAGATGTGTGTTTGCCGAAAAAAAGTAAATTAATTTGTAATCAATTTACTAAATCATGCACATAAATGTTAAAAAGTTCAAATTAGAGTGTCTCTGTCAGTAACAAAACATTAACAATAGTGCACACAATTTACTTAAAACAGGGAACAAATTATTACTAATTTGTTTCCTAATTTTTTGTAATTTATTATAATTGTGCCTATGATTTAGTTAAACATGGGAACAAAGTAGTAAATCGTGTGCACACTTTACTATTTTCCCTGCTTGTTATTTGTTATGGGGGTCCATAAAGTAACACTTATTTTAATTCTACTAACAACTAAGTAACTTTGCAACTACATGTTAACTGGCAATGAGAAGTTATGCAAGTATATGCCAACTTAACTTATTAAACTTACCCTAAACTTACCGTAACAGTCTACTACGAGAGTTAGTAGATAAGTACAGTTGTTGCAAAATAAAAAGAGAATTGAGTCGATATGTATTTGACAAAATTACTTCTAGTTAGTAGAATGTCTAAATTAGACTATCAAAATAAAGTGTAACCCAAAATAATTTTTTTTAAGGGCAAACGATTACACATTACTTCCTTTAACTGCTATGTAAGTGATTAATTGTCACAGTCTGCTGATATATACAGTATATATAGATTAGCAGTGTCTAGTTTATTGACACCCCTAATTTTAGACAGGAAGAAACAGAAACAAATATGCATACAGCTTTGTGGGAAGCATTCCTTCCTTGCAACAGTCATAGTTTCAGTTTTGAAGTGAAATTAAAGGTCCCTTCCTCTTTTCTCAGACTTGTGCAACGCCACAAACCTGCGCTCCCGCTCTCTGTCAGGAACGGGTCGCTCGCTGGTCGGTTCTTGGCTGAAGCTGAATAGAAAAGAGGAGTATTTCCTATTATATTCCCATCTCACCTATGTGACTCTTCCTTTGCATCGCATTACCACAGGTACAGCACACCTGCCCTCCATACCAACATGCTTCTTGTTAGCCGTGAATTGTAGTGGCTAAGTGGCTCCTTTCTTTCTTTCTTTCTTTTCTTTTTTTTATTTTTATTTTTTTAGATATTCTGGAGGTGAGACAAAAGCCCATTTTGATGACATAACATTTACTGACCCCTCAAAATCCATGTTACCAAGTGCCTCCTCACATCAGGCCCACGAGGAACTGCCATGTGGCGTACGGACTGAAAACCCTAACCAAAAACAGTACGCAACAGTGAACGAGAAGAAGAAAAGGGAAACCTAAGGAACAAACTCCATCAAGAAGTGCCTCTTCCACATGTTCTTCAGAGAGAAAGGCTGGAGACCTGGAACTAAAGTGGCACTAGACTGTGACGCTTAAGGGAAATGTTTATTGGGAGGTGTAACCCGATAAACGAATGTTGTTCTTGTAAATACACTGCTGCTTAGATACTCAGTGAACTGTACCAACTACAGCCGTCTCCCTTCAACCCTACTTAAGAGACACTCGTAGGTTTCACGATATTACTGATTTTGTGTGTAGTATATTTTCCAAAGGACATTTCCTTGCAGCTCTAGGCCTTAATACTTCGCTAACCAGCTAATCTATATCGAACATCATCCTTTTGATAGCTCATTGCTGAGTGAATCGCAGATGTCCAGTTCACCTGTACTTACACGACTGTCTTGTTACTTGATATGTTCGAGGGGATTTCTGATTTCCACATACTAGTGAACGTGACGTGTCTCCTGAGAAGATGTTTCGTAGGCCGTTTCCGGTAGATGGATGACGACACCACCTGAGAGCACAGTTCTGGAAACCATTTCCGTCCACAAAGACACTTGAACGTGACACTAGATCACATGATCCCACCCAGCAAACGTTGCTTTTTAAAAAAAAAAAATTCGGGTTTGTTCTCCGCTGCGTTTTTGGTGACTCTTGTCTTTTGAGTTTCAGTTTTGAGAACTCTTTTGCACTAAAGGGCTTTTGGAGTTGAACACATATCGCCAACCCAAAGTGTCAGTATTATTTTGTTTTGTACGTGTGTGTCAGCTGAATGTAATAATTGATCCGACAGCTTTAATATCTATTTGATATTTGATAGGCAGATTTGCCAGCAGCATTTGAAGATGTTGTTCAAACTATTTTAAGATCCTAGTCTTCAGTTTGATTTCATTCTTTGCTTTAGGTGCAAAGCTTCAGTGGAAGGCTGTTTTTAAGGAAGTCCCAGTTTGTTAAACGCTTTACATGCGCTTTTGTATCAAGTGGTAATATAGCAGTAAATGTGCATGGTGTCGTATTTATGTTGTAATATATATATATATATATATATATATATACCTTTTCTGTACATCTTTATGAAAATACACATTATAAAAAAAGTTCTTGTTCAAATTTATTCCCCAGTTACTAAAAATGTGTATTGTGGGATATCACGCAAATTCTTAGAGATTGGAAAAGATGTAGGATCGCCTTTTATTTACAATTATTAAGTGCTATTTAGTTCAAGTCTCTATAGTGTTGGTTTTTTGTTAAATTCAATACTTATGCAGAGTTCAGTTTAATTTATACTCAAGTATATTTATACTTGAATTTACACAGTTTTGGGGAACAATAATTCATTAACATGCCATGTACTACAACAAAACTAAACTGATGTTTACACTGAATTGACGGGCTTGATTTCTTGGTTTCGTTTTAAATTATTTTAATTTAAATATCTGCATAATACAAAAAAGAACATGTAATTGCTTAGTTTTCCAAACGCTACTAAATAATACACATTAAAAAAGAACAAAACACTTATATATTATATTTAATACCATTAACTATAAATGTTTTGTAAGATACTCCATGAAAACATTTAAAAAAAGAAACATGTAATTATGCATGTTTGGTCTGACTCATCTTAGGATTTACTGTTTTGACCCGAATGTGTGCTTCAAAACAGTGAATCATTTTGTGAAGCATTGGTTCCAGTTTCATTTTCCCCATCATTAGTGTACATGCACATATAAAGTTTCACCAATTATACAAATTTGCATTCATTCCAAGATTAGACTCGGTCATTAGTTTGCTAGTGACTGGTGATTCGGCTGAATTCACCAGTTTGTTAGACAGCACCTTTAGATATATTTTTGATATTATTTGATGCTAATTGTAGTGAAAACTATTCTAAAAATAATTACCGAAAAACCTATTGCCATTTCCCACATTTTGCATCTTACATTACATTTTTTTTTTTTTTTGTGTAAATTTGTAAATTTTGTAAATAAATTAAGAGGTAAATATTTGAATTTGGTACAAATAACGATATATATATTAAGAGTTTACATGCCAAAACAGATTGTTTTCATCTTAATCATGTTTTTATTAGCTGTTATGTTCATCTTAACCTAGTCAAAACTCAATTGAAGTTTGGGATAATTGAAATGGAAAATGAATAAATAAATTACAAGATTATTTTATTGTTAACGGTTAAACAATAAATGGAACTATCTGCTTTTGCGAATGATCCTAAGCTTTTTGGAAATGTTAAGGATGGTTGGTCCTAGCTTACAAATACTTTTTCATTGATTTGTGTCTTTCAGTTTCATGCATTTGATTTGATTTTAATTCTACTATTCAAGCTTGTGATCTGGATCTGGATTCCAGTTCTTACAGCAAAAACACAAGAGGGCAGCACTTCAACAGAATCTCCTTTACGAAAATCATCAGCTGTAGTAAACCTCATTACTATTATTTGAGTCTAAATGGCTTACCAAAACGTATAATTGAAATCTTTTCTCACAAGTTGTTACTAAAACAAAATAAAAGGTACCAAATACAACAGACTGTCAATTACAACACTATTTTTAATCTTTAAGATTCATTCAGTAAGTAGGATAACCATTCGTACAACAACAACAAAAATAAAATTGATTTACATGTGTGTGCTGGAAATGAAACAAATCATATGAGTTTCATTTGATTTATTCACCAGTAAATGAATTTAAGGTAGATCTAGTGCTGCTCAACACCTAAAACACATACCTTATCGTGTAAGGCAGTAAAAAGGCCACTTACAGGGGAAAGAATAAAAAAAAATAATAAAAAAATAATAAACTTCCAAAGATCACCTTCAGGACAGATTGCCATAAAGCATTCATTCTTAACCTCAGCAGTTCTGTGGTTTACATACATCAGGTCATTCAATGTACAGAACACAACATCCACACGTGCCATAATCCAAAATAAATACCATCACAGAAAGTTCTGAGAAAATGAGTTAAGTGTGTGTATATATATATAAAAAATAACCAATCTGATCACTTCCTCATATATTCCTCAAAATGGTACTTTTGATTAGAGCAGAAGAAATCTCAGGATGCCCATTTTGTTCTCAAAAGAAAAAAAAACAAATCAATATTTCAGGATCTTTGATGTAATACTGACCTCTAAAAAAAACCCCTCCTGCAAGCATGGAAAACTGCACAGATCTTCTCCACACTCGAGTCACAGAATTTAAAACGAATAGACAAAATGATCTCTGTAAAACAGTCGGTTCTATCTAAACCTTGAAGAATTCCTTAAATAGCAGCTAAATTAAAACTCAAAAGGAATGTCGATGAATCCAGACTTGTGTCTTTGCTATAACGAAACGTGGCCGTCGTCATTATCGCTCGACTTTTCTCAAGCATCTCTGATACAATGAGCAGCATTTACAGTAGGACCACGACTGATTTCACAGTAGGTGAACCGATTGGTTTCCGTCACTCTTCTAGACGATTTACAGGACGTAGACAGTACGTTCTAGATCAGATGTGTGTGTGTGTTGTGTTACTGGAGTCGTACGAGCCACATTCAGTCAAACACATGAGCGGGAGTGGATGCTTCTTTAGGCTTTTTTCTCTTGCAGGATTTGATGCAGCTCGTCTGCGTCCTCTGCTGCTTTCACGCGGATGAGCACTGGGACGGGTGTGCTGGGGTTCTTGTCGTCCACAGGAGGGTTTGGCACGCACACCACCATCACGTTGTTTTTGCCAGTTCGTGAGCAGGGCATGGTTGAGGGCACCATGATGTTCAACAAGATGTTCCCTATAAAAAAACAGAAGCCAGAAAGAACTCATACATGATCGCATGCCATGTGATAGTTTGTCTTGGTCTTAGTGACCTAAGACTCCTCTTCACTTCTCCTAACGTATCACAGATTTACTTCAAGCACTAAAACGCTTTGTAAAATACTCTTAGAGCAAATATTTAGGAGTCCTAAATTTAGGACTGACACGTCTATTATTTTCAAGATTTTTCTCCTAAGTCAGCGAGTTACGAGCTACTTTTAGCCTTAAGATGCTTAAGATGAAATCTTCCTGATCCCAAACTTTTGAACAAAACTGTACATCTCAATTAACAAAACCTAGCTATTGTCAATTTACTCAGCCTTAAAAAAAGGAAAGTTTCTCACAAGATTAATCTGCATCTGGATTTAGTTCACTGATGACACAGATGAAGACACTTACCCAGGTTGGTGTCGGCTCGCACTAAAAGCTGAAGTTTGCTCTCAGCCACCATCTTCAGATGTAGTGTTCCGACCCCCTTCTCCTTAAACTCTCCATCCTTCTTATAAAACAACTTACACCTGCAAAAAGATCATTTAGAAACATAAGATATGAGATAGATGATGTGTATAAAGATTGAGTGACCGTATGTGATGTGTACTTTTTGGAGTAGAAGGCATCCTTCTCCTTGATCTCTTTTACCACAGGAACAGGCGGCTCCTCTGATTCCTCCCCATTCTCATCTTAACAAGACAAAACAGTTAATTTATGATAAGAAAACTAAAATTGTGCAATTATAAAAATGATAAATGATGCATCTTCTACAAGTCCTAGTTGATACAATAGAAAACATTTCTTGAATGCGTATTCTTTCGTAAAATTGCGTATTCGTCATAAAATGAACAAAATTTAGCCAGTGGATATTAAAAAACAATATTGAGAATGTCAAGATGATTTTAAAACCGGACAGATTCTGAAAATATGAATATATAAATAAACATAAAAAAATCCTTGCAACAAAATCTCAAAGACTGGTAGCCTGACTAAATTAATTTTAAAATGTACTTCTATGCATCTTCAATTAAAAAAATTATGAAAGAATTCAACTACATGCACATATATTTAAATAATATATACACACTGTATTTATACACAGCCAATGCCATATAGTTGTACCTTCACATTTTTTAACAGCCTTCGATTTGCACATTTTTAGTATAATGTGAAATATTGAGGAAAAAACATTTTTTGCTGTTTAAAAAAATATATACTTGTTAATTTCCCAAAACAAAGTAAAATTTGGAATTTTGAAAATGAAAGATTAAATTTACTAAAATAATTAATTGTAGCCTAAATGACAATTTAATTTTTTCTGGTAAGTGAATGCAAAATTATCATCTGCACAATAAAGTAGTCACATTTTCACAGCATATATATATAGAATATGTCCTTTTAAACTGGAATGTATTGTATCGACTATTACACAGAATTTCTCCATAGTGGCTAAAATATGAAGAAAAAAAAAAGACCCCAACAATAAACAATATATCTCATTAGACTAAAATGAAACACCTTGAAATTAGTACTGTCAAACGATTAATCGCATCCCAAAAAGAAGTGTTTAAAATATGTGACTCTGCTGTTTATATTTATGATGTAATAGACACATGCATGTATATATTTAAGAAAAATCTGCTGTTTATATATTTATATTAATATAAGTGTATTCATGGAAATATTTCCAAAATATATACTGTATGTGTATTTATAAATGCATTATTTATTAATGATTTAACACCATGTCAGCAACAGTGGCTATATTCAGGGCACACTTTCACAATTCAGTTATATGTAAATGTATGCATGTATATATATATACACACATACATATACACACATAAACACACACACACGCTTACCTGCAGTCTGGCTGTTGCTGGCTGCGTTCAGAGATGACGACACGGCAGGACTGACACTACTAACCCCTGTTCCAAACACAGACACGCCTGAAGAGGAAGAAAACGAGAACGACGGTGCTCCGCTGGAAGCAAGTGCGCCAAGCACAGAGCTGTCTACCTTCTGGCCGAAATTAAAGGAGACGCCTGGAGGAGCCGCAGCTGCTGGTTTGTCTGCTGCAGGAGCATCCTTGTCTTTAAATGAAAAGACCTGTGGTGCTGCGCCGCTGACAGACGCAGTCACAGCAGCACTCTTGCCGGAAACAGAAGCAGATGTTCCGCTAGTCAGAAGCTGCTTCTGCTCCCCTCCGAATGACGTGCTCTCTGCCCCGCTGCCATATTTCTTCTCGATGCTAGCCAGGTGTCGCTCGTAGTCCCGGAAGATGGGGTTGAGGTCGCACAGGGGGTTGTCATTGACATGCTTGGTGATCCAGTCGCGCACAGAGCAGTTTAGTGCAGTGAGCTGCCGGTTGTATTCTTTACTGCTGGGGGCGGAGCCGTTAGAGGTGACATCATCTGTGGGTTTGGAGGGGGTGGAGCTGTTGAACGTTAAGGGACCTGAGGATGAAAAGAGACACCAGGTTACTCTACAGAGGTGTACTGCTCTGCAACAGCGTGATGACCGTTTTCCGCTCTTCCTTCCTCTCTGACTGCAGAGTGTTGCGCTCAGTGCAGTCAACTCAAGTCATAGACCTGATTTAATTTAAAGTCATAAATAGATATTCCGCCTGTTATAAGAATACTAAAAGGTAGAGGCCACAGACAAAATTCTAGTTTTCTTCACATATCACACATATTCACGGTGCAGCATGAAATGCCTAGAAGACATTTGTAGAATTGCTTCCCACAAGTAGTCTAACCTAAAAAAAAAAAGGGTATTGCATAAAAAAGCTAGATGAACACACCAATTTATGACATAATTGTGTTACGTAAAAACTTGTGTGATAATAAAGAATTTCCTAGGTTGTGTGACTGTTTAACTCAAAGACTGAAAGGGAGCCAAGTATTTTCAGTGCTGGGCATCATATCAGTGTGAGTTGGTGCCACAACGGTAAAAATAGGTGGTTTATAGGGTAAACAAACTGTGATTACTAAATGAAGTGTTGGAATAATACACAAATACACCTGAGAATACTGCTGCTCAAAATAGACTATGAATTGAGATCAGATCCATAGTGAGCCACAAACAACTGGATTATTTATAAAGGTGGAACAAACCACATCTAAAAGATGATTTGTGAATGCAGACCAGTATTGTCACCTAGTACTCAATCAGATTACCCTTGATTGAAGGCAAACAATAAGGGGTTTCTTTTTTGTAATCAAAATTATCCATTTATATTCAGATTTCTGTAACAAACAGTGTAGATCATTAACTGTAGTGAGTTGCATTGCTATCTACATAGGCAGCATCTTACTTGAAACTAAACCCTGAAAGTCAGACCTACACTACAAAAGCATCAAACTTGACTTTTAGAATACTGCTAAGCTAATAGATGCCACTCTAATAAGCATTAAAATACACAGAATTCTAATTATAGTAATTGGCAGAAAACAACCAACAACAAAGTAATGGGACTTAAATATATAACAAACACAACATAAATCAAACAAATTAAACAGTTCTAAGCATTATAGTCCATTATTATATGCTATACTGTACTCTGGTACAAGGGAGGATTTAGCTAACAATTTGTCACAAAAAAAAAAAGTTAAATCTGAACAGATTCAAAAATGCTTGGAGAAATGTTGACATTGTATGATTATACAATGTCAACATTTTTAATACCGGTCTAAGCAGATTATGCAAACCTGCCCCATAAAAAAAAAACCTCCAACTGGAAAGAGTCTTAAGTCTTGACTATCATACATGATGCAATTTTTTCATAAAATCTGTCAACTCAAGTCTGCAGACAGGCTCTGACATTCAGCAGCATCTCCAGATTGTAAATCGGGCAGCAACTAAATAAAAAGTTACAGGTAAAAATTTCTCAAACTCAAATCTGCAGTTTATTTATAAAGACACCTCCTACTGGAAAATGTGCTTTGGCGATTTCAGAGACACAAGTTCATGTTTCCAGACAAGAGCAGCCTCAACTCGTCTAGTCTTTTTGACATTTGCTGCTGGCTCTGATGTCTCTGAAGTGGTTAAATATATCATTTGTTTTGGGTGAATCTAACAGGTAGTCTTTGGTCTTTATTCTATTAATTCATTAATTTCAAATGAAAATTAAAGGAAGTAACGCTGTTTGGCATAATATTTAGCTTCATTGTAACATATTTACATTCCTTGAACTACATTTTTGCCACAATTAATGTGTTTGATATCATATTTTGTCTTGTAAATTGTAAATACAGCGCGGAACACTGCAGTAGCCAAAGCGAGCTGACCGAAAAAAAAAAAGTTCCCGTGTCAAATTGTTCCAGATAATTTAAATGGAAAAACAGCTTTACTAGTCAAACCAAATTCCGCTCTGATTTGACCCAAGGTAAAGTGTTTATTTCGAACCTTGGACTTGAACTACTGACACCCAATTTATGTAAACGACTTACCACTATTAGTTTTAGCAGATGTGGGAACATTAAAACCAGTAAAGGATGGGGCCACCGATGCTACGCTGCCATTGGTCAGGGTGGACAGAGGTTTGAAACCAGCTCCATTACCAAAGCCGGAGAATGCTGTTGTCCCTGTGGTCGAGGTCAGAGAGAACCCCTTAAATGCATTGAAAGCCCCTCCACTCTCTCCCTGTGACAAAACAACAAAAACCATAAATAAAACACTCTTGGAACACATAGCAAGCTGTCCGCTGAGACACAATAGACACCTTACCTCTGCTCCTATGTTACGACGCCTGGCTTTCTTGACGGCGCGATTCTTCATCACATCATCACTCGCAATTGAAAACGTTCCTGCCTGAGACCACAAGATATTTTTAAATGAAGAAATCAATGGTTGAAACAATTCCGGAAAAGCACGGAAGCCCATTTTATATAAGCATATAAGCCCATTTATAGCACTTATACAAGTCCAGTTTACATATTGCAATTCTGACTTAACGTTCAATTAAGAGTTAAACCATTGTGAAATATAAACTTGCAATTCAGAGAACATAGCCTGCGTCCCAATGTGCATACTATTCACCTCAAATTGTGATATTTTCAAAACTACTAAAGGCAGACAGACACACTGGGACAGAGGAGAGGAGACTTTATCCCCCGATTTCACAGACAAGGCTTAAGCTAGACTCAGACTAAAATGCATGTTTAAGCTGTGTCAACTAAAAATATCTTGCTCTGACAAAGGGCTGCACGATTAATCGTTTTTACCACGATAACAATATTTATGACCCACGATCAGTTATTAAATACTGTCACGATTTTCCAGTACAAAGACAAAAGTGTTTTTTATGGGCTGAGTTTACGGATTGGACTGTGTCACTATGACGTAACTGCATCTAGATTGCAAGCACTTTCTGAAGCAGTAGAAGAATAGCAGAGGGCTGCAAGATAAGCATCGCCCGATATGTATTGCGCATCTTGTTGAAAATTCCATCAGGTGCGTGATCTTACATTGATCCGCATTCACTACACAGAGCCGTTATTTTCTGACGAGCTGCGCAAAATCACGCTGATAATGAACCTGAGTTTGTGCAGCTCGTCAGAGAATAACGGCTCTGTGTAGTGAATAGGGCTCAATGTAAGATCACATACCTGATGCAACCAGCTTTACTTGGAGCAACGTGAGGAAGGTGCAGAAGGTGCGCTAGTTACAAGTTGATGTAAAAGAGGCAGTTTGATTTTATTTATTTACACAGCTATATTTTTATTTATTTCACAGCTAAGAAAAACTCTCCATCCTAAACATGTTTGTTTGTTTTTCTTTATTTGTGGTTGTAAAGTGCAATAAGAATACACAGGTGAATAAAAGTTAATTAACAAAGGAATAATCGTCAATATTAATCGTGATAAAACTTTTGAGCAAAATAATCTTGATTATAATTTTTTTCTGTTATCGTGCAGCCCTACTCTGACATATCTTAGAATATGTCACTGTCATTGTTCTGTGTAAAAATGCATGCCTGTAACGCTTGTCTTTAAGACGTTTTTGTAAAAGTTGCTTAAATATCTTAACTAAGGCCTAGTCGTGGCTTAAACTAAGTCCCGTATGTGAATCCAGGCCTAAATCTCACAACTCTAATGATTTTAAAATATTCTGTGGCAGAAATGGGCTTCTTTAGACAAAGATTGTTTCTACTGTGAATGTAATTAAGTTAGAAAGTGAAAGTGTGCAGATGCTGGAAAGTGTCACACCTCCTCGCCTTCATCTTCCTGATCCCAGTTCCTGTCCGTCAACTCTTTCTCAGCAATCCGCTTGGCCATCACAGCTTAGCTGTCAATTACAAACATGTCAAATACACATAAGTTAAAACAGATAAAGGCTAAATAAAAATACAACATGAAGGAAACCTGTTTAACCAAAAAAACAAACAAAACAAAAAAACACCACAAATACAAATGTTTGTTTTCTTTCACCATAGAAACTTTGCTGGCCAGTTCTGTTTAATAGCTTTACGTGACGTACATAAGCAGTACCTTTTCCTGGACAAATATTCAAATATTAACCGATTATAAGAAACCTGATTTAGTCTTTTGTTCTTGACCGTACTAAATTTGACCCATTAAAGATGAGACAACATTCAAAGCTTTATTATAACATCTAAAACAACCCAATAGTGCTAAAATACTTTTAGACGTTAACCACATGACTCGTTTATTAGGTCTGGTTAATGCATTTCATTTGAATGCCGTTACAGACTGCGCAAGCTACCGGCAGTTGAAAATTACACCGCTCTAACATGATTTTAATAGCCTAATTTCTTACTCAAATCAGATTATATGATATCAACACTGTGTTTATCTATTGACACGGTACATTGATGCGAATACGATGCTTTAAATGTGCTAATGACGGACCGTTTGCTGAGTAAATGTGAATATGATGTAACGCGGACCAGTATGAAATTAGTTACTATTAAATACGTTCTACATATAACATTACCTCACACTGTCTCCCGCCAACCGTTCGCGCCGCTCACACAGTATTAAATGTTTGAATGATGACCGCGGGAATCTCGCGCATACAGGAGCAGGCCGCGCGCTCACACCGCCATCTTACAAACACGTTTCACACTGCGCATGTGTGCAGAGCAGCAAACTACGCATGCGCACACGGAAGCGGCACCCGCGCCTTACACTGCGCATGTGCAAAAAGGATTAGAGGCAACAGCTCTGTGGGAAATGTAGTCAACAACACAAAAAGGGGCTACTATGTTTGCTAGACAGCTCAATGTCAAATACCGCATAAGTAAAACATATTAAATGTTCTTTATCATTTTATGATCTTATTCTTGAAATGTCTTCCTTACAGTAGAATAATGTCCTCGTTAGCTAGATTAATGACATGGGCTTTTACCTTCTACTTCTGAACAAGTTTGTTTGTGAGTATTGTGTCAATTTCTAAGTAAATTAAACAACTGTCTTCCTTAGGAGAACTATCTTTCACCTTATTCTTTTACCTGCTGCTGTCTCTATAATGCATACTACTGCTTAATTATATGTGTGTGAGTAGATAGTTTGACAGGTTACTTCATCCAGCATTGTTTCCTCCTGTAGACACTTTTGGGTGCATTGGTTTGGAGGAACAGATGGCAGTGTTCCAATCTCCCAGGATTCCACACTTCTGTGCCAACACAGAAGCAGGTGTTTCAGAAAGCAGCAGGACATAATGACAGAGGTCCTGATGGCCACAGGAGATTCCTGGACCAGCTGGATGTGAGAAAGCCAAGGTCTGTAGCCATCATTCGAGACTGACTGTACTTCTAATCATTAAAAGTGAAAAAGACAATTAATTTAAAAATATTAAAGGCCTTCAAACCACATTTTCCCCCAGAAGGTTTTAGCCTGTCAAAACTACATTTGGCAAGACCAAAGCCATATACATACATTGCATTAAAGGTTCCATTTAGGTTCATGCATTTCATGGGCATCAAGCTTGGGACCTTGGCATTGTTAGCGCCATGGTCTATTACAAAAATTCTCTTGCTGCGTTCAGCTCCAACTTTAATCAAACGCAGCTGAACAAGCTAATCAAGGTCTTCAGGATTGCTAGGAAGTTACAGGCAGGTGACTTTGTAATATAATTATATTATTCGTATACATTTTTTGTTCACTGTATAAGGTTCTTGAGTTCTTTAGAGAGTGAAAATGTCTTGGTCTGTGGGCCACTAGGTGGTGCAAGAATTTGTGTAAAAAAAACAAAAACAAATTTTTTAGTGCAAAGTAACATGTCAACTTAAGATATTAATAAACAGTTTGACATGGCTTTAGCATAATACAAATTTGAATACTGCTTAATGCCACTTTCTAAAGGCTTTTTTGTTCAAAATAAGTTTGTAATTTTTTTTTATTTTTATTGCAGATAGAATTCAGATAGATAGATTCAAGAATGTAGTTATCTTTAAATAGTCATCTTTCTGTGTAGTTTCTCCTTGTCATAGCCATCTGAAGCCTGAGATACACTGCATGATTTTTGGCTGTCACAGACAAAAAACGACTGGCATCGTGAAGCAATTGCCACGAATGTTCCACAATGCCAATCTTTCGTCTGGGACAGATGAAAGTCGTGCAGTGTGTTTTGACTTGAGTGGGTTTCAATGGTACCACGCTCTGCACATTTTCTTTCAAATAATATTCATAGCAGAAAAATTTGCTACAATTTTTTTTTCTTAGCTTGTTAGGTTAACATAACAAAAAAACAGGCTAAAACAGGATCTTCTATGACATTTAAGTATCAAAATGTTTTCCATCTAAATGGAACCTTTTAAAAAAAAAATGAAGAGTACAATTAAGGAAGCAGAACAGATCTGTGGATAAAATGTAAAAGCTGTGATTTAGGTAAGCATTTCTTAGCATTTCTAAAGTGTTTTTACACTATTGACAGCCTATTGGTGACTTTTTCAGTTTTTTTTAACAGAAGCACTAAAATTTTCATAAACCTAATGGGAATAGTCTTCCACTAATCCCATGTAGCCTGACCTTTACTATTAACATAAGGTTGAATCCATATTGCAGCTTATTGCAGCCAAGATCCAGCCACTTAGACAGGAAGACACCCTTTTTTAAACAATCTAATAATAGCAGTACAGAGACATACTGACAAAAAAAATACAGACATTTATCCCAACATGACTGTGATTTTTTTCTGTCACCTATGTCTTGACTAAAAGCGGTCATGGGTTCTCCTCACTAGTTTCTTAATGAAGTCATGAGGGCTGATTATAATTTTTTCTTTTTTTGCGGTATGCATCTCTAATTGCTAATTTGTTCAGATGACATATTTAAATGTCAGTCAGGCAGCACAGATCGCTGAAAGTCTAATTATGCAGATTTAGTTAACACGCTGTAATTAGAGAAGTGAATGGACAAATTAAGAGGAAATTTAATTGGTTTCTCTTAATGGAACCATCTCTCTGGCATTATCTGCATGTTTTTGACCATTATTTCAGCACCATAAAGCTAACGCACTACAATCAGCTTCATCTTTTAAATTAAAGTTGTCATCGAAAACAATGATTACATTAAAATAGAAAACTTGCATGGCGTTGTGAAATCTATAAGTGATTGTGATGGATATTATAGCAAAATTTAAAAGCTACAACACTGTATATTTACACCTATAAAATATAAATGTTTACCGACTTAGGTCAAACACTTCTCTTTCAAATAAAAAGCAAGGACATGATGCAAATATTATTATATTATATTAAGTGTACTCCTGTGATAAATTGCAATGCATGCTATATATATATATATATATATATATATAAAAGCAACATTTAGCCCTCTGTGGTTATTTTGAATAAAAAAGAAATTCAGTGTCTAGACAATGTTTTTCACGTATTGTTTTCTTAAAAATGTGTTATGTTTTATTCATATATCTTTTCTGATGTTTCAAGATTTTCTGCCTTTCCCTTTATAAATGTTACCATAAACTATGATGAATACATTCAAATAAATCTGCCTGTCATGTCATATTTAGATTTACAGCTGAAGTGTGTTCATGTACATTGGTTTACCAACACAAACCACCTCACAGTAGTTTTAGGAGAACCTAACATGGCTCCGTTTTGAAAAGTCAGGTGTTTTAAAAGCTTTAGCTTCAGCCTCAAACCTGTAGAGCCCACGTCAACACTGCCGCTCTGTAGAAGTGGTGGAAGTACAGTACTTAGAAATGCATAATGCCCCTAATACTGATGTGTTTTAGTCATTTCATGTTTGTTTATCATGTTAATTCCACCCACTGACTGGCACGTGAGTTGATTATGTGATACTCCAGTGCTGTAGATGAAGGTTACGGTGTGATCAGATCTCTGCTCTCTGCCGTGATGCTTACAGTAAGAGCTGAGCTCAAGTGACACACTCACATCTATTCCAGGAAATTCCCTTAGTAAAGTCAGGGGCTGTCTCAGGACAAGAAATAAATATAAAAAAATATCTGATGCTGCTCATATCATGACTGGTCATGGTCACATGTAACTCAATTTTCTTTATACGCGTTTAAACTAATGCTTCATTTCTGAAAATATGAGCATTACCAGTTCTTATGGTTGGTCTTTGGAGCCTTCTTTTTTGTGTTTTAGGGTTAGACCCGATCCCGGGTTGTTCTGCCAATCTTAGAGTTGTTGTCATAGTAACAGATCCGTGCGCTCCAGAGGTTTGTTTAATGTAAACAGGATTAGATTGCGGATATCGTAAGCAGAGTGATACTGTCTGACCCTGCTGTATCAATCTTATGAACAATCTGTTAAACCAAGGACAGTTATAATTATGTTGGCTGGCAAGCCACCGTATAGTTATCCTATTTAAACTTCTTTTTATTATTATATTTTTTTCTGCACCCTTAAAGTTCCAAACGCCACTCCTCCCAGAGCTTTAATGCCACAAGCCCCAATCTCGGCAGAGACCTGGACAATGATGTGCAAATGTGCACTGTATATTTTCAGACTGATCAGACTTCGTTTTAAAAAAAATTATTACTCATGTATAACGCCCCATAGACTACATTGGAAAAATTGTGTCTCTACAGGCGCAATACCACCAGCTGGAGGAGCTCCTTTAGACTTAGTTTTGCTTTAAATAGGTTAAAAATGCAAATAAATACTGTGACGGGAATCCCCATAGGAAATCAGCGTCGCCCTGGCAACTCATCTGCAAAACACCTGGACCTTGTCAAAACGGGCCAATCGGTCACAGCCGGATCCAGGATAAAAGAGGAGGAAACTAGAAGTGAATTGAGACCCATCTCCAAATGACTGGACGCTGTTTCTCTGACTTTGTCTCTCTTTTGAACCCACAGAGCTCACGCCGTGACCGCTTGGCCCTGCCACCCCAGATCACAACAAAAGCATCACCTCACGGATCACTTTTCACGGGAAGAAGCAAGGACAACACGCGGCACTCACCTGGGGTCTCACCGCCCCGAAGTCTTTCTTTCACTCATTGTAAATAAATCCACCCTTCAGGGGATTGCAACAAGTGCCCTTGTCTCATTGGCTCTTGCTGTCTGTCACAGGTGGTGGAGAATGCGGGCAAGAAAACAGCATAAAGGCACCGACAAGGGACGAGGAAAAAATGTTTTTCGCCATTTGTTTGTTGGACGCTCACTTCTTTGCTGCTCACCTCTGTTCTCTCTGTTCCCCAGGCGAGTGCTCCTCCCACTAGCGGCATGGAGGAATTACTACGGCGCCTCACAGAGGTTAGCGTCCGCCAGCAGGCTTGTTTCGACCGCCTCGCCGAAAGACAAGAACGATTTGTGGAGCAGATCGCAGAAATCTGGCTCGAGGAAGCTCACCACGTCCCGCTACCTGACCCTAGAGCTGCAGCCGCTCGCCTAATCCCAAAATTAACAGCAGCTGATGATGTGGAATGTTATTTGCAAATGTTTGAAGCCGTCACCGTCACGGAGAGGTGGCCTCGGGATATCTGGGCAGCGGTGCTGGCTCCTCTGCTCAAGGGAGAAGCGCAAAGGGCATATTTCTCACTCCCCGCTGACTACCATGGTGATTATGAGGCGTTAAAAAAATAAATTCTTTCCCGACTGGGGCTGTCACCTATCGCAGCAGCCCAAAACTTTCATGAGTGGGAGTTTAAGCCCCGTCAGCCAGCCTGCTCCCGAGCCCGTGGTTGTTGATAAGAATCCACATCTGTTGGCCGCCCAGAAGACGGAGCTCCAGCACCTGGATCCTGGTTCTAGGATGTGTTCTCGGAAGTCCCCGGCCACACCACTGTGGTTCATTACGACATCATCACCCCTCCAGGAACGGTCGTCCGGCAGCCGCCCTGTTGAGTCGGGGTCTGGGGTCTCACCGCACCCTCACCAGCACCGAAGTCTTTCTTTCACTCATTGTAAAAAAATCCACCCTTCGGGGATTGCAACAAGTGCCCTTGTCGCGTTGTCTCTTGCTGTCTGTCACAATACATACATTTTTATTTACACAGACAAGCTAAGCTAACGTATTTGATTCATTAAAATGACTGTCTGATCAGAGAACAGTGTAAGATCACGGATCTGTAAGCGCACCGATCAGCGCGAGCAGTCCGTGCACGGTCACAAAACAACAGCATTTATCCTTATTGTCACAAATAGGGGTCTTAGGCATTGCGAGTTAAAATACAACAGTTTATTAAAGGCTCGGGGTCAGACAGATAGGATCGAGCACCGGCAGACAGAAACAGCGTAGGCAAAGACAAAATCATAAACATAATCCAGGCAAGGGTCGAATTACCAGCAAACAGAGTCCATAGGAAGAAGCAATCGAAGGTCCGTGGGGAAGCAGAGGTCGACAACGGGAAATCCAAGACAATAGAAAATAAACACGAATGAGAAAACCAGGAACAGTGTGACGGTGTAATGAACCGTGAAGAGACAAACAAACAGACTGGTATTTATACAGGTGGAACTGATTGAATGATGGAACCAAACTAGCAACAGCTGTGTGGAGAGGTGCATTCTGGGGAATGAAGTCCAGGAATGAAAACAGACAAAAGACAGAGTACATAGAAAGCTGGAGTGCCAAACACAGTCTTTAGCTGTCAGCACCGCCCTGGAAGGCGTTCCCGCTGTCAGCGCTGCCCAGGAGGACGTCTACTCCGCCTGCGCCGCCCTGGTGGGCCTCTTCGCTGCCTGCTCCACCCAGAGGGACTTCTCCACCGCCTGCTCCACCCAGAGGGAGGTCTCCACCGCCTGTTCCCCCCCGGTGGGCTTCTCCACCGCCTGCTCCACCCAGAGGGAGGACTCCGTCGCCTGTTCCGCCCCGATGGGCTTCTCCGCCGTCTGCTCCGCCCCGGAGGACGTCTCCGCTGCCTGCTCCGCCCAGGAGGACATCTCCGCCGTCTGCTCAACCCAAGTGGTCTTCTCCGCCAACAGCTCTGCCCTGGAGAGCTCTTGAACTCTCTGATCGGCCCTGGTGGGCACCCTCTCCATGGACTCCACCCAGGTAGGGGTTCACCCCGCCCGCTCCTCCCTGGTTGTCATTCAACCATTTTCAGCGCCGGGAGCGTCTGGAATCCGCTCCTTATGGAGGGGGCTATGTCACGCCCAGCTGGAGCTGCCAGCTAAAGACTATGCTTGGCACTCCCGCTTTCTATGTACTCTGTGTTTTGTGTCTGTTTTCTTACTTGGACTCCATTACCCAGAATGCACCTCTCCTTCACAGCTGTTCCGAATTAGGTTTGATTTCTTCTTCCTATGGTCTCTGTTTGCTGGTAATTCGACCCTTGCCTGGATTACGGTAATGATTTTGTCTTTGCCTACGCTGTTTCTGTCTGCCGGTGCTTGATCCTATCTGTCTGACTCCGAGCCTTTAATAAACTGTTGCATTTGAACTCGCAACGCCTCACGTCCCTTTCCTGACATTAATGCTTAAAATGATAATATTAATAATATTATAGGTAAACTAATCATTAAGTTTTTTTATCATTAAATAATATTAGTCATTGCATTTTATGTTGTTTTAAAAATGTTGTCCTCACGAGGGAGCCAGAGGATAAAAAATCCTTCAAGATCAGTTCAAACTTGGACCATTATGCTTCGTGGCAGGGGCACGTTTATTTCGTTATTTTCGTAAGTCCAGCAAGTTCTTTAAACTAATATTCCATTGGATGCATCCATTCGTGCTGGACTTACGAAAATAATGAAGTAAACGTGTCCCTGCCATGAATAAATAGATTAAATATAAATTTCGTGATTTAGTCACAAAAAGACTGGGTTGTTTTTTTGCAGCGGGGTTGCTCAAGAATGCCGGACACACAAGTACTCTGGCTCTTTTGCCCCAAGGATACAGAGTTTGGCTTGCCAGCCAATATCAAAGTTTGTAATCAAACTTTAGCTTCTTGTTTTGTATTATAATAATATGCACAAATGACGTCATACACAGGATTTACAAATTTCAAAATATATAATTTGTAATTTGACTGAAATTTAGCATTATTTTATTGGTATTTTATTCTACCACATACTTTGAGAATGCAAGTTTTTAAAAGTTTTGATACTGTATGTGCTGCGGTGCAACTGGGTCTTTATAGTTAAAACTAAAATCATTAAAGTTATGATTTCATTAAAAAATGTTTAATGATATATATATATAGAGAATATTGTGAAAAGTAAAAAAATATGCATGAAAGTGTAACTCCAGCTTCAGTAAGGAATGTCATGGTAGTGATCAGCCTGTGGCACTGCTGATGAATCATTGAGTCTTCAGCTATATTGTTGGATCGACTGTTTCTTATCTTTCTCTTAAAAATATCCCATAGGTTCCATATGGGGTTCAGGTTCAGGCATGTTGACCAAATAAGCACAGTAATATTATGGTCAACAAATCTTTGAGAGTGGTTTTGTCACTGTGGCCAGGTGGTAAAGTCCTGCTGGAAAAGGAAATCAGCATCTCCATAAAGCTTGCCAGGAAATGGAAGCATACAGTGCTCTAAATTCACCTGATAGAAGGCTGTATTGACTTAATGAGCGCTAATCATCAAAATTAAAACAAAAACTTTTCAAATATTTTACTTTATGTATAATAAGTGTAAAATATTTGTGAAATGTTCACTTTTTGAAATAAGGTACAAAACATAAAGTTTTTCATCATATTCCAATATTTTTATATGCACCTCAATATATGTGTGTGTGTGTTTGTTTTTCTTTTTTTTTTTTTAGAAGAGTAGAATTAGAATAGGTTGTTAAGACTGTTAGAGGCTCAAATAAAGATGAAAGAGATGGGTTTTTAGCCAATTCTTGAAGATGGGCAAGGATTCAGCTACTAGGATTGACTTGGGCAGGTCATTCCACTAGGAGGGAATATTTAATTTAAAAGTCTGTGAAAGTGATTTTTTTGTGTTTTACACACACACACACACACACACACACACACACACACATCAAAATCACTAAAACTTTAGATTGCTTGCAAAACATCTGATTTCATGACTTATAATGACTATATGATCTAATTTTTAAGAGTATATGATGGCATTATGTCATTGCTGACTCATTGGCAACTAATCACAATTGCTGATCATGGTTTGAAGTATCTTGTGTCATTTCCAAAAAATAATTGTTTGTTTATTTCAGTAATGTTTTTTTGTCCAATGTTTAATGCATAAAGATAATTAAAAGCTGCCATGTCCTGTGGTATGAAAGTGTTTCTTTAAATTGTTTAACATGTCCATTTATAAATCTCTTTTAAAAATGCTCCAATTTTTTTGTAGAGACTGTGCTTGCATCTTTTATGTATTAAAACTGAGACCACAGGAATATTTTAAATGAACCAGTGAAAGTGGAAAACTTCTAAAAAATATAAACATATACTCTCGTCACAATGCTTTTTGACTTCCTTCATAAGCACATTTGTCAAGAAGAAAACGATTTACAGTCAGTTGTTAATGCACTGGACTGCCCTTTCTGCATCACATTAACTTCCACATCACATTCATCCTGTCCTGAAAGCTGATTGGCTCCCGTTCGTTCGGCTTGTGTCTGTCTGAATGCATATGCTACAGCCACAACTCCTGATAGGACAGCAGGGCAGAGCAGTGCGTGAACACGCTGTAACGCTCCAAAGACATTGTGACTTGTGTTTAAAGGAGGCGGAGGGCGGATGCCTGGGAGGCTGGATGGGGGTTGGTACGGGGGCAGGGTGGAGTAAACCCTTCAACTGGGATAAAAATTATCAGCTGGAGGGGAGATTACTGTGAAATGCAAAACACACTGGTACGGATGCTCATTTTAGAACTTTTGCTGTAAAGGGAGAATTCTAATATTAACACACATTTAGAGGGTTACTTTATTTATTTTATACAATCAACCGAACCAAGCTATTCATAGAAGTAAACACAATAAACTTTATCTTCAGCGATAGTCACTAGATGTCATGTTAAATTATGTTAGCATTAGCAACAAAATATTTTATGATTCATGAGGAAATCTACAAACAATACAGATACATAGTAGAAGCACAGTTACAGACTACCAATAAGGGCAGTTCAGAGGCTCATATTTGCATTTTAATAGCTGGAGGGATTTGTGTTAATTTAAGCAATGTGGGGGTGAGGTCTGTGAGGGGCTAAAGGGGTGTATACACAGTACCAAACCTTAACTTCATTCATGCTGACGTGACGCTTAATCAAAACACACTCTTTGGTCTCTCAAAATAATCCAAAAATATATTTAATTTAAAAACAGCCGCAGTGTTTGATTTATTCATCATGCATTGCTAGGATAACATATTCATAGATGTTCATGGCAGTCAGAACCTTCCCAAAATGTCTAATTATTAAACTGTAAAACTGTTTTCTGCTTTTTATGCATACAGTATTTTAGTTAACAAAATAAATAAGTTTCCAAAAAATTCAATTCTTCATAAAGTAAAATAGTTCACTTGATTTACAGCCCATCGGTGCACCTTAATCAACACATTTTTGTGAACATTTGAAACTAGTTCTGCTGTTTTGTATAGAGGTGCGGGAGCGCGCATGACTCCATAACTGATGGAGCGCGTTCACGTGACAGAGGAAGGGAGAGTTCTTCTTTTCACTGCTCCATCCGGGAACTTTCCGAATTAGCATTGACAACCAAAGCGCAACTTTTTCCCCAGGCAAAGTGAAATCAAGCCGCGCGCTCGGACAAAATATAGTTCCACATTTTCAACTCGAAGTCTTAAAAATAAAGCCGTGCGTATCGGACAGGTCGGATAGGCTTTTGCCGTGTGGATGTCGGAGTGGATATATGTGACTGCTGAAATCTTTAGCTCGCCTTTTGAGCACTTTTGTTTATACTGGCGTAAAGTGGGTGATGAGTCTTACTGCCAGTAAAGAAGCGAGAACTTGCTGTGCAGCCCGAGTAGTTCTTGCGATTGTTATTGTTGCTTTAAAAATATTTGTATTACGCCACAAATAACGCGGATCGCGTCGAAAGTGGGGGGAAAGTGCTTCTGAAGTCGGAATATGGAGCTACAAGGCCTTCAAGAAGCATTGAAAGTAGAAGTCCAATGTCATCAGGTAAATAAAAATGGCATTTTGTTGAAGCTTTCCCGGGACTTCTTATGTGAATACACGCTGGAAGAGAGAAATCCGCCGTGTGCGAGCGTTTTAATTTGGCTGGAAGTCGTAGCCTTTTAGAGTGATACAACGGTAACATTCTTTCGCCTTTATGACGCCATAATCACTTTGAGCGCAGATTGTTAAAACGCTCTTTGGTGCACTTTAACGCGCGCGGCGTGTTTTTTTGCGATTTGCACTAATAATGCGGCGGTTTTGTGTAGCGATCGGGACGAGACTTGAATATTTATGAGGTTCAAACGGACTCACAGCTCGTCGCTTTGTTCCTCCCTCATATCCGAACTTGAAACACTTTAAACGAAACGTTTTTTCATTGTTTTATTTCGTTTAGAAACTAGTTGCACAGATGAAGCAGGACCCACAGGTAATTCATTTTATTTGAAGCGTTGAAGAATGGGGCATTTACATTGGGCGAGAAACTTTGTCGGCATCAATAGTTCTTACGGTCGTTCGCCACGCTTTGTCCTTTACGTGACTTTGCCAAATAACACAAATGGGTTTGTCAGGTTTTGAAAATATCATGGTTGTATTTTGGAATCGTATTGATCCGGTGTTTGTAATTTTATGACGTTGAGATTAAGAAACAAACAAATTAAAGGCAAAGCAAAATAACATATCCAAGTGAAGAACAAGTAAGAATCTAAGCATGTTTTCAGCATGTCGATGTAATTAGTGGTGAAATTTCGCCTCATACATGTCAGAAACATATTTACCCCGACTAAGTAGATTAAAACTACTAGAAAATCAGTTCAACCTGCTTTATCTACACACGAAGATTCTATTGGTACGGTAGTAAATTGTTTAACACGTCCATTTTAGTTGGTCGACATGTTTCTAGGGAGTTTGTGAAGGAAAGTTGCTTACTTTCTCGGACGTGTTGCATTAAAACATCGCTGTTTAGCGTGTACGTAACCTTAATGCACTTATTCGATACTTTATCGACAGTCTTTATCGAGGGGTTATTTTTCTTGGTCACATGACGACGTGGTCGAATTTGATTCGATCCCTGCAGTTCACTTTCACTTTTTTATAATCGCGACTCAAAAGGAAGGTCATCTATAGCGTTGCTACCGCGGATATTAATAGGTTTATAGGCAATTCGTCTCTTTGGCCTTGTTTTGATTCGTTTGGTATAGAACCTCTCAATCGTTCACTGAATGCGTCTGTCAGAATCATTCCCTCAGAACGACAGAATTTTGAGTTCCTTCGATGGACATTCAATTCGAAACGCATCGTTCAGCACCTCGGACAGCGGCGCACGCCTGCATTTCAACGTGTTTGACATGTAAAATGTTCCGGCTGTGTGTTTTTGTGTTTAATGTTTGTTGTGAGGCTTTTTGGTGTACCTCAGTTTGATAGTGGAAGCTTCCATTTTGTGCTGAAGGGGTGTTGGTTTCTTCCTAACATGGAGCAAAAGTCTGCAGAGTTTCTGGCTGGGGGGAGGGCTCATTCATGGCCATTCTAAAGAGGGGGAAGGGAGGAGAAAACACTAGTCAGCATCACACAAGACACTACACACAAGCCACTGTAGGCCTTATAATACTCATGATGAGGTTCTTGTAATTAATAGTGGCTATCACAGTTAGTATGCTTAATAATAATTAGCTTAGTCCTTTTTAAGAGTGATATAATGCTTTAAATTCCTATAGGAAAAGCTTGAATGCATAAAACACATTACACATGTTATGTTACCTTATATAAATGATGTCTGTTTCATTTATAATTGTAGATCGTGTAATTATATGAAAGGATAAAAAGTATTACAAGGCATGATAATGTCTCTATAATACATTAATAACCCCCCATATAACGCATTCAGAGCTCTAAGGCCAAGATATTTCAGTGTTTTATTAATACACAGCTAAATGTTAACCTTTTAAAAAAATAAAGCGCAGGCTTTCATAACCCAAATAAAAGCAGTGCCTTTGCAGTACAATGCATTTTCATATCACAGATTTTCCTGATTACATTAAGAAGTGAATTACGTAGGCTCTTATAAATGTGGAAAATGTGCAGTGGTCTAATAGAAAATCTAGAGTGTTGCAAACCTAACCACAACATTAATATCCAAATGTTGCATGAATTAATTGGAAGTAAAAGTCATTATGCTTATTCGGGTATTGGGTGAACATCTAGTCTAACTAGAAAATTGTTGAACTATAACTGAAAATAATATTGGACATTTTTTTTTGTGTCTGGCCATGTTCTGACCCATCCTCTTTATATTTCACTCGAACTTTTATTTGAAGGAGGCTTGAAATGCAGATGAACAGGGGAAGCAAACCCTCTAGCATTTATTAGCTGAGAACATCATAATTGTGTGAAGCCTTTGTAAGTATCTTGTGTTCCCCGGAGGGCAAACGTCTTTCATCCATATATAAATATCTATCTTAGCTTGAGTTTTTAATACATATTGCGTGATTGGGTTTTGTATTGTTGTCTTCTTGCTAGTTGTTGCATCACTGATCCAGAAACGCTCATAAACTTGGTGTAAGTCTTGAGCTTTGATTTGCTCTCTTCTACTCAATTTTTGGTCTCTCTCAAGGCTTACAAATCCTTCCTAAAATGATCCCTCTGTGTGTGTTCATGTGTGTCCCTCATGAACAGTGTAAAATGAATTGTATTGTTTTTGCCTTTTGAAGTGGAATAAGATTTCCATCCTGCAAAGATGGCCCGGTTTTTGTTAGCTTGCAGGAAAGGCTACATTTGCATTGTCTGTTTATTCAGATGCTGCTACCCCCATTTCCATGTGATAAATGAATAGTTCACCCAAAATCTCATTTTATAGAGAGCGTAGAAAGCACAGGTTTACAGGTTGCATAAGTTTATTGCATTAGCACAAATGCAAGTGACTTGTATCTCTTTGCCTGAAAGCAGTTCAGCGTTCTGTCCAGAGTGATTTGTGTAGCTCTGTCCCGTGGACTGACAGCAGCTGTAATATGTAAAAGCATCTTATTGTAATTGTGAAAAATGTATTATGTGACCCTGGAGCACAAAACCAGCCATAAGTAGCACAGGTATATTTGTAGCGATAGCCAACAATACATTGCATGGGTCAACATTATTGATTTTTCTTTTATGCGAAAAATAGGATATTAATTAAAGATAAAATTTTGTACATTTCCTCATGTAAATATATCGAAACTTAACTTTTGTTTAGTAAATGCATTTCTAAGAACTTTGATATATTGGACACATTTAAAGGCGATTTTTGCAAAATTTATACATATATTACACCCTCAGACTCAGTTTTTAAAAGTTGGATCTCAGCCAAATGGTGTCCTATCCTAAAAAACTATACATCAACAGAAAGCTTATTTATACAGCTTTCAGATGATGTATTAATCTAAATTGTTGGTTTTGTGGTCTAGGTTCACATATGCATATTATACACTTTTAAGTAACTGTGTAAAACCTTTTATGGAAAAGAGGTTCAGAAAGAATCTTTAAAAGTTCTTCCTTTTTTTTATGCATATTTTTTGTATAGAAAATTCAGGATTGTTGGCCTTGTAGACATCATGAAACGGCTCTCCGTGGTACATATGAAAAAAATGTTCTTCTAATGATTTCACTCAATGTTTTTTGGAGCAATCTTATTGGAGCAGAATATCGCAGTTACAGCATGCTTCCTCATTTAAAGTGCATGCAATCCATTATATTGGCAAGATTGATATTTTGCAAAGTTCATCCAGATTTGATTTGGCACACTGGTCGGTATCTAATGGTAACACATATTATTGAGAGCAGTAGTGTGAAGCATTCAAGTTCAGACATGATGGTGTTATCTACACAAACTCAGGCCCAGACTCAAGCTCAGTATGTGAGGATTTAAGACCTAAGGAGACATCTAAGATGAGAGATGACCAGTAGAAGCTTCATTTTAATTAATTTAATTTGTTCGCACCATTTTTGATCTGTGCTCGTGTCTCATAGCAACACTGTCTGCGGTAAATCGCTCATGCGGTTATTTCTGTTGATGTATTTCACTATGTTATTGTGAAATGCTTTTATAGCCATTCATTCACAATCTCATAAGTCGTAAGTTGTGTAAGTGATTCGTGCCTTGCTTTTTAAAGAGTAGTGAAGCATTAGAGGTTATCAGACCAGAGTGATCAAGATGTCATCTCCATTGTCTTAATATTCTACTGAAGATAGCAGTGCTTTACAAAGCTGTGATTTGTGTGCAGTTTGAAATATCTCCAGATTCTATGAATCGAGTTGAACTGCATGTCATTGTCTTTTGTCACAACATGTAAAATAAATAGCACACATGGTCTTAGCTCTGTGGTAATATATATATATATATTAGTTTTTTGTGTTTTCTGTTTGAATGTGATTCCAAAAAAGCATGTATGAATATTCTTATGAAACTTTACATGACGTATGAACAACTAGAATACGGCAAGTCCTGTAAAATGTGAATGTCATAACTTTTCATTTAGAAGTCGTTCTAATCTTGTTTGACTTCCTTTTGAAGATCAAAAATTACATATTTAGTAAAACATCCAAGCAACTCTTTTGCAAAGCTTGTGTGCTACATAACAAATCTTCCAAATTATCATAGTGAAGATTTAATTGATTTTAAATTTTTTTAAAAATGTTATTAGTGAATAAGCACTTTATTTCAGTTCCTCACACTGAGCTTTCACACAAATTTAGAAGATTTGGAATGTAGTGCGCAAGTCATATGGACCATTTCTATGATGCTTTTACTGTGCTTTTTTGTCCTTCTCAGAGCTTGATAGATGTGGTCACCAAGAACTGTAAGATTTTCATGAGTGCATGAGGTTTGTTCTGTCATTGAAACGCATCTGAGCTTGATGTCTGATTCAACACTTCTTTCTGTGCTGTGAGACTGTAATGAGCTAATAAGGTAACGAGATTAGATCACGTTAGAAGACCAATAGGATTACTTGATTTGAAGTTGACGCTTTCAATGATGACTGTATGGCTCTGTTCCAAAAACTACTTTATGGTGTCTTATAAGGCCCATTTTAAGACTGCATTGTGATGCAGGCAATATTCTATATTCTTGAATTACATAGTAAGTAAATAAACTAGTAATAGAAGCACAAATTGTTAAACTTAATTAAAATGTACTTTTTTGTATACAATATACATGTCTTTCAAAGTCTCAACCAGTGGTGTCATTTAAATTTTACTGGTGTTTCACAAGGCAGATGCCTAAAAATAATATGCAGCAAGATAGCCCAGTAGGTTTTGGAACAGAACCCAACTGTCTCTCAGATTTAATTAATTTTCTACACAATAAAATATACCTCAGGAGTTTGATCAATGCATTTGTTTGGGTCAGTGTTACTCGGGCCTGTGACTGGTCAAAGCTTTTCTTTAATTTTATTCTTATCCAGAATATATTCTTATTCTGGAATATAAAATAGACAGAAGCAGAAATAAAATAAGCCATGTCGCCTGTGTGATTTGCATTAACCCTGTTTATCTTACTTTTTATGACATGTTGATATTTGGGCCTATAACCCTTACAGTTAACAACCCAAATTTTCAGCTTATGACCCCAAAACGTTATCTGCTTTAGGCTAGAGAAAAAAATGGAATTGCAATTTAATCCATTTGGACTACACAGTTTTACACAGTAGGTAAGATTTTTGCGCAACTAATCCACAACTATTTGATTTTAATGAAATAACCATTAAAAAATACATTTATTTAAACTGCTTAGAATCAAAATAAATCTGGTCATTGTGAAAAATTCAGTTATTATTCAGTTAGAGAGTACGAACATGGTTGAACAAGCAATATTCAATTAGTTGCAAATTTGATTTATTTGATTTATTTATTTTTGGCGGAGCATCGCGATGCCGGCTCAGCATCGTGATGTCTATCGGCCATCAGAGATGGATGATGGCATCGTCTATCGACCCAACCCTAATTGAAATACACATGCACATATGCATTATGTGAAGTTTACTTGTTTAAGGTAAACTGTGTAATCCATATGGATGGAATTGTATTTTTGAATTCAAATTCATAAATCTTCAGTTAGGCTTAAATATTTTTTACATATAATTTTGGAAAGTCAAGTCACTTTTATTTATACAATACAGTACAGATTAATACAATACAGATTGTAGCAAAGCACTGAACATGATCAAATAGAAGAACAGAGCGATGGTAATGTATAATGACGAGAATTAAACTTTATTTTTAAAATGCAGAGACGGTCTCTGTAGTCAAGACGACGATAATCACTAGAAATCATGTGTCCCCAACTAAGCAAACCAGAGGCGACAGCGGCAAGGAACCAAAACCCCATCCATGAGTAGGGTTGGGTATTGTTTAGGGTTTTTTCGATACCAGTGCCAAATCGATACTTTAAAAAATAAAAATGGTAACACTTTATAATAACTGCACACTATGAATCATTAGTTAAGCGTTAGTAAACAGTCGGTTAATCCTTCATAAAGCACTGTTCCAACATTAATAGGCATTAGTAAGCAGTTTATAAATACAGCTGTAAATGCCTTTTTTGCCTATTACAAATGTGATTTAAAGGCTTAGTTATCTTCCAAACAGAACAAATAAAAACAACACAGAGAGATACAGAACTATTCATTTCAATATGCTAATAAATATGAAACTGTACAACTGTTCACTTGAATGATTTATCATTAAATTGCTTGAAAGGTTTAAAAAGTCTATTAATAAAGTATCTGAAAAAGATTTACTCTATGAACAATACATTAAATTACATTATATAAAGACAAAATCAATAATAAATGAATAAATAAAATAAGCTTATGAAGCAATAACTAACAAATGATCCAAAGCCAGAAGTCTCAAGTCAAGTGAGTGAATCTTATAACAGGCATCCAATACTGACTTCCGGAAAAAGGGAATAACCAATGACATTTGAGATTACAAATAAAACAGCAAGCCCACCGCACGCTTGAAAAAAATAAACATGTTTGCGCCAGCAGGGGAGAGAAGATCGAACGCATATCATGCGCGCTCAGGGTTTGAAATGAGCTTGCGGGCTCCCTTTTCTTTGCATGTTGATTTGTTTTCCTCTCGCGGAAATGATTTACCGCGCTCGCTTATTAATGGCATAGATTTGGCGCCATAGATTTGTTGGGTTTTTCATTCAGGCACGGCACCAAAATGAGGCACTGAAATCCGTGTTTGGATTCGGTTTGGTACATACCGTTCACTTAGGTACCGGTGCCATACTGGTACCGGGTTTCGGTACCCAACCCTATCCATGAGAGAATGGGGAAAAAACCTTGTGAGAGCCAGGCTTAGTTGGGTCCAGTTCTCCTCTGGCCAGAGACCCAGCACCTAATTTCCAGATCAGTTTAAACACATGTTAGATTGTATAAGGACTTATAGTGTATGTGTTTGCATCTTTATCTTAAAGCTAGAAGTAATCACCATGGATGCTGAATTGATGTCGGTATGATTGGTTGTGTGCTTTGAAGTTTTGCATGTTTTTTTAGAGGTTTGTAGCGCTGAAACCCTATTGTAATTGTTAGGTTTTCTAAGGGTTCGCGCATGTAGTGCAAATTCCGACGTATGTCAAAAAAAGTAGAAATTTCCACTCGCTTTCACAATGGGAACCAAAAACTTTCAAAAGTCGAGGACCTATTTTATGACAAAGGCTATAACTCGTGAACGAAATTAGATATCTTCACCAAACTCTACATTTTCACTCAATCTCGAACCACTGCAGTAATAATCTATGGAATCTCTAGATTAATAATTATCAAAAAATGAGGCATGGCCGCATGAACCCAAAGCCCTATAAAACACATGTACAAGTTTTATAAGGATCGGACCATATTTGGCGTACTTTTTCAACTAATCTCAGGTTTGTCGGTCTATCTGGATTAAACCAATACAGAACAATTTTCTGGACTCTCCAGATTAATAATTATCAAAACAATATTGGATTTTGTACTTTGGTTAGCTGTAACAAGGTCATTTAAAAAGGACCGTGGCCACATATACTCAAAAGCCAAAAAAGCTAAATAAAGAAACAAAACTTTATGAAACGTGGTTAAAACATGTGACAGATCAGTCTTAGCAAGCTTTCAAAGTTTCATAGAGCTCAGACTATATGTAGTGCTATAACCATTCAAAAAGGCCTCAAAAACACAATATTTCCAGAGTAAATGACCTTAAATCCCTCATATGTTCACTTATAGACTATATCTTTATATAATATCACAGATCTCCTCTTTCTGAACAACTTTGCCTCTGGGATTAATGATATCAATCAAACAGTTTTGACAAAAAAATACTAGAAGAGTTCTAACACTTAAACACAGTGTTGTGTAAGAATTTTGGAATTAATAACCACTAGATGGCAGTGGAAAACCACTAATGAGCACACAAACAGTGGTTTTCATATTTGCTGATAGAGACATTATAAAATCTCTATTATAAAATATAAAATCACATTTATTTAAAGTTTACCATTTTGCTCATACTCTTTTTTTACAATTTTGCCAGATAATTATTACAGCGAAACATGAAAATACCATATAAATGACGTTTTATAGCGATCTGGTGAAACTCTTTAAAAGAGAAGACTTGCAATAACTGTCACCTATTATTTATTTGAAATATCTAAAATACAGTGCAATACAGCGTGTGTGAGTGTTTGTATAGTTTAACCATTTCATTTCTGTGTGTGTACATGTGTCTGTGTGCCCATTTTCGATGTGTCAGCCATACACCAAGATGTCCCTATTTAAGTTAAAATTTTATAAATGTTTTAGTGCACAGTAGTACAGTTCAGGAGGGAGGGTCGTGTCTTGTTAAATGCCCCACCCTCTTCTGCCTTCTAATCTGCAAGCTTTTCTAGGCCGTCAGTAGTGGATGCATTATTGAAGTGCCCTTAAAATACATAAATATTGTTTAATGATTGATAAGATAAGATTGTGTCTTTTACGCTCATGTGATACTGCCTCTAGTGTTATTGTGGCGGCAGGGCATTGCTTTAGTAGGTCACCAAAGGCTGATACGGATTCCACGTGTGCAAGTGTTTACATCTGCCCACGGACACTCTTAAAAATAAAACAGCTGCTTCTGCTGCAATCTATGAGCTTATTTCCTTCTGAAGTGCTGATTCAGTTTTTGAGTCATACCATTAAAAAATTGATTTTATTGATCTTAATGTAATAAAACTGAAAACATACTGCAATGTGCAGTGCCCAAAATATCTTTTCTTGTCCAAAAAAGAGCCTTTATGAAACAAAATTGTACATATGACTCATGCTTACAACAGAAATTTCTGGTCTTTCAATTTTGTTTGCATATGTAATTTTGTGACGTGTTGTTTTGTAATGTATGTTGTTATTTGTTAGTTGTGGCGTTTAATATTATAGTAATGTGCAAGTAATAGGGTTCAAAAAGTAAACATCATTAGCTGATATTTTTTATTGATTGAATTTTGGACTACTATACCCTCAATAAGCCAAACTTAACACGTAAGGATTTAGTATTTGCACAAACAGCAGTTTTTATGTCACTATATAACTTTAAAGTCAAATTCAAATTAGGCACCTTGTAAAATATGTACAAATTAGCATGAGATTGGGCTGGAGCCATGTAATGCATAACATATCTAATATTTGTATTATTTTTTCCTGTATAACATAGTGTTTCCATTTTTATGACTTTATTGACACAGTTCAATTTTTGATACTTAAAATTAGTTTTTTGTTTTTTTTTTGTTTTGTGCTATAATTAGTAGTAAAGAAAAATATACTATGATTCATTCACGTGCCCTCCGTCTGTAAGGACACATTAATAAGCATTAAAAAACTGCCTTTGTCTTCATTAAATTTACCAAATTTAAAATCTGAGACTTCTGTATTACAAATGTATACAGTACAAGACTTACTGTGATTACAAACAATGTTTAGTGAAGTTTTGTTCACTCATCAACTGAAAACATGTTTATTAACATCTTGGTTAATCAAAATAAAGATCAATTAAAAGCAAGAAAACAATATTGTCAAAACTGGGTTAAAACAGGGATAAAACAGTATTTTCGCTTGACTTGCATCAATTTTTTGAGCTTTCTGTAATCATGTGGACCTGCTTTTGACCTTGAAGCCTGGTGAGGAGCCCAGAGCCCATGTGTGTTTTCTGTGGATTGTGTGGGTCAACTGATGCTGTTGATCTTGTGGTCTTTGCTTTCACGTGTTTGAGAAATCCATAAAAACATATGGTCTTTTAGTAGTCATATTTTGATTCAGAAGGGTTTTCAGTTAGCGTGAGATTGTATTATGCTGTGGTCACCCACCAGGCCTCTTCTCTAACTTGACGAGCACCAAATCATTGTAATCATACTGAACATCAAAACATCTGTATCTAAGTGGAGGATCTTTGAGTTACTTAAAACATTCACATTTACTGTATATACTGAGCAGAAACAATCTTGTCAAGGATATTTGAGTATTATGGGATGGAAGCACAAAATTTTTGATGCCGCAGTCATGCTTACCTTGGTATTCAAATACTCAGCATGGTTTTCTACAGCAAAATGTACTCATAGAAAAGCTCTGTTGAGAGTAAATGAACAATAATGAAGGTTCATTTCTGATGAAAATATGCATTGTGTTTTTTTCTGCATGGAACAAAATGTTCAGAGAATTGATTTTATTCTATTAAAGTAAAGGCTTGACTGCTGGTTCATATGTCACATTCTGTCACTAATATTCCTGAGAAGTCAAACTAATTATAATTCCAAGTAATACATCTTTACTGAACTTGCATGACTCCATTTATGTAATTATTCATATTCAGACTCTGCAAGATATTTACCACATTTTAAAAACGAGATGGATAGTAAAAGTTGTTTTCTTCTGACTTCACTATAGGTTTTAAAGTGATGCTGAGAGTGTGATGACAGAGAGATGTCTGTGAGTTATATATCTCATATGAAGCACAGTTTACTAAAAAGATCATAACAGGTGGAACAGTAATTGATCACATTTAGTTAGACATCCACATCTACATTTGATTTCTGCTTGATAAACATAAATCTTGCTTTTATAGAGAAACAACAACAGAAAAAAGAACTGTCCTCAATCTCAATTGCTTTCAATTTCTGTTTAATCTGAGCTATAATAATCAAATAAATAAATTACGTACACAAGGCATGCATTCTGAGAGCTCTCTGACCCTCCATAGACAGCAAGGATTTACATATCTTAAGCTTTCTTAATGTTAATCTGAACAGATGACCATATGTATCTCCCATCAAAATAAGACTTAAGATTCAAATGGATTCTATAAAGTCACATGAAACAAAAGAATGTTGTGAACGCTTGCTGTTTCGGGGTTCATGACACTCTTCTCCTGGTGTCGCTGGCGTGCAGCAGCCGGAAGGTGGCACGCTTCATATTCAGCATGCACAGATAAAGCAGCAGAGCTATTAATAGCTTGAGGACAGTTTAAACACACACCGCCCTCCTGGAAAGAGTCGCGAGAGCGCTCGAGTGACTCGCTGTAAATAAAGAGAGCCTCATAAGCTCTCAAAAACACTTCACATCACCTGCCTGCAGATCTAACTTCATTTTATCACTTAAAACACCACATGCTCCTGCAAATGCTGGTTAAACTGTGACTAAAGACCTTTAACTAAGCTTAACATCTTCATTATAGACTCAGAAATGTATTCAAAGCCCAATATGATGGCGGACGTGCTGGAACTGATAGTCAGAGTTGAAGTTCAAAACCTGCAATGTGATGCTAGCCCAAAATAAACCACTTTAAAACAGTGCAACTGAAGGGTGATGTGATCGTTTTCATTGATCAGCGTTCGGTGGATGTCAGTGTCTCATGTGGACGGTTATTGGACTTCCTCTCAGATCCTCAGAGAATTCCCAGGAAGCTTTGGAATCTGTAAGGATTCTTTAAACTATAGTAATCTGACCACGTTAACTGTGGTAATCAATAGTGACATCAGCTCGACCCATCAGATGCATTTTCCTTCTGAGCGGTCAGGTGACGCCAGACTCACTCAGAAAAAAAGTAGCTGTAGAACTGCTTTAAAGTAGTCGTGGTGTTGCTTGTGTCTTGTAAAGCTCTAGTTTCACAGTCTGTCTTTGTAGGGTGGCAGTAAAACAGATGAGGACAGAAATAATTGAGGAAAGAGAGGCTGTCCTTGTGCTGTCACTCAAAGGCACGGGCGGAACAAAGAGACGCCCACTGTAATGAATGAGACTTTGATTTGTTTTTTTTCCAACAAGGTCACTGCGAGGGAAAAAAAAAACACTTTGCCTGAACATGGACCAAATGCTAGATGCGGAAAAAATAACTCTTAAGCATGTACGTTCCAAAAGCAATTGTGCTCCTGTCTTTATTTACAGTTTAAAAGCAGAATTTGTAAGAAGAACATTGTGTTCTTTGGTTGACTATGATGTTGTATAAAGGTGTAGTTATTCAAAAAATCTAAAAGGTCTGTTATTGTAGAAATATTTGAGATTCAAAACAATTTAATCTAAATAGATAGCATTTGAAGCATAATTTTAATTAATTAAAAAATTAAGACTCCAGCCTTGTTTTCATAAAAGAATAGATTATGTTGAGGAACCTACAATGAAAGGAAAGAGTACATTTTGGAATTTACTGTGTAGAAGTCATATCCAGTTTTACAACTTCAAAATATCTGTACAATAGCAAGAACAGCTCAAATTAGCAATGTGAAGCTAATCATTTTTATAAAGTCCCTTGTGTTCATTATTCTGTTAAATAATGTACGTTATATTATGTTGTGGCTTGTGAAGTTGAACTGCATTGTATCTGCACAGTAAATGCTTATGGCTTGTGTCTATATACTTTTAAAAATAGTACTTTAACATTTTTATGAATGGGTCTTGCCCCATTCACTTCCATTATTTGGGGATCTAAAAAGGCTATAAATACCATGATAACATATAAACTATTGCACTATACACAAGTACAGTAAAGGTACATGATCTGTAGTAAATCTATAGTAAATACATGTTGGTAATTAATATTACTTGGTACTTATTTGTGTAATTACACTGTAGTAACGGTACATTCAAATAAATTTCCAAATCTCAGCCATCTTAACCTTCATTAAAAGTGTTTTTTTGTTATTCTTATGGTGCAATAATTTAAAGTACATGCCATAGCTATTAAATACGGATATAAAAGCTTCATTATTTGGATCATTTCCATTGGTTTTTATTAGTATCGTTGCCATTTAAGTGTGTTTTTGTGTACTGTTATGTTTTTGACTCTTTAAGGGCAGAGACAAGCTTCTTTTTTAGCATGAAATAAGTAACACCTTATGTTAAGGACTTATTCTCGATAGTAACTAGTTGTTTAGTAGCATGCATATTACTAGCATTTTGGCTGTTTATTAGTATGTATAAACCACATTATAATGCCTTATTTGGCATGACCATATTTTAGGTTCCTTAACAACAATCTTACTTATTATTAATAAATGGCAAATTTGGAGTTTACTGAGGGAAATGTCATAGTTAATAATGATTAGGATGTGTGTCCTGTATTCTTAAGTGTTACCAAGACAAACTGAGCACAGGCACCATAAGATTAAAGCGAATAATCCATCTAGAGACTTAAAAAGCTTTTTCAGGCTGATGTGTTTCCTATGGATATGCCTTTTACCTGTCACATCCTGATCTGGGATCCATCAACATTATTTAACACCATAACCTGAAAACAAACAATTGAATAAAGGCTAAAAGAGTTATTGGAAAGAATAAAGAATATGACAGTGTTTTTAATATCTCATGAATCAGTTGATGAGTTTGACTTTGTCATAACAGACCTGTAGCCTCATTGTGTTGATTATTCACCATCATAGAAAAACAGGAAAACAAGAGACAATGAATAAATCTCTTCAGGATTATGTTTTCAAGGTGTTTGCACTGTTATTGAGAGCATAATTTAAGCATAAGTTTAACAAATGGGTTTGACTTTTAAAAAACAATAATTCTAGCAGCACAATTTTATACACTGACCTGTAGACCCCTTTAAGGAAACAAGAGAAAAACGTTTGTTAAACAATGATATGTAAATGCATCCATGTAGTATTATTTTAAGTTATTGACACAGTGATGAAGAAACATGCATGAACAAAAAGAAAAATAAAGAGTGAGTCTTAATAACCGTTATTAAATCATTGCGGTGTTCATTGATGACTGACTCACACACACATACACCTCTCTCAGACAGCACGCAATCCCAAAATCATTTCTCTTTCATGTACTTTTACACTTGAATAGTCAAATACAAACACAGTTATGTCAAAATGCCCAGCATGTGGAGTAAGTAAACACAGTCGGTTATGTCATAGTGAACATAATCATTTGGGTGAAAACTGGATAGTGTCAATATATTGAACCAGTGTATTCAGTCTTAAAGTGAGAGCAGCCCATTAAACCTGCTGCTGTCATTGTCATTAATGTTACTCAAACCCGTAAAGACAAAGACAAAATCACTCACTGCCCAAAACTGAATCACTTGTGGATGTTTAAAATTGTTTATTGAATTTCTTCAGAATTTATTATTACATGTTGAATAAATCTAGATGCTGTAGAAATTGAGAACAGTAAACAGGAAATAACAGAAGCAACTGTGAAGAGACATTTCAGATTCTGCTGCAGGATTATGTTAATAGATAATAGTGTTTTGAATCAGATGCAGATCTACAACTGCTGTTTCTTTGTAGATGAAATGTTTCATCTGAGTGATCTTTGGTGATATCAAGAAATGCGCTCGTTGTTTTCCATGAATGTGTTTGAGAATTATAAATTTTCACTTTCTTTCTTTTTATGAAACATAACATTTTTCATAAAGCAGAAAGTGGTTTATTTAACCTTTTTTCTCTTTATATACAGTACATCACTTTAAATGCACCTGATGTGTTGTTACCATAATTGTTAATAATAAAAATTATCATAACTATAATATGATTATTATAATAATAAAAAAAAATCCAGTTTTTTTTTTAATGTGAATCGATCCAGAAATGTTTTTGAAAGAATCATTACATTGAACCGTTTTACCCTCTCACGTTGTTTTCCTAGGAGAGAAATCCAATCAAGATTTCATGTACCCCTTCAGTGGAAATAAATGTTAGCAAACATTGTGAAAGCGTTAAGCGTATGGCACATTTTCATCTGGAAAAATGACTCTGGAAATGATGCAAGCCGTTTGTTATACAGCAAACAGAAGAGTCAAACTGAGCTGAACTCAGGCCGTCATGCTCCAGCACACACAATAAAAGAAACAAGATGTAGTTTCACTCGTCACATTCACACGCGAATGTCTGCGATAGTTCAGTAAAGATTGATTTCTCCAGCAGTCATAGAGGTTGCCGGAGCTCACATATGGCATTTCATTTGTGTGCGTGTAATGAAATAGTGATTCGCTGTGAGATGAAGTGCCGTGTTGAATCTCACAGGCAGAATGCAGAAGCATAGGGAGCTGCCTGTATATTGATCTGTAGCTTTATTAAAGCAAGAAAATGATCAGTTTCTGAATACAGTACAGTGCTGACTTTCATTGTGCTGAGACAATAAAGAGTTCTGCGCTTTCATGACATGATGAAAGAAACAAGTGTTTGCTATTTGAGATCATTGAAACGGAGGCAGTTGAAAGACTTTGGTTTGTTTATTGAATATGCTCTTATGTTGCGTTAAAGTGATAGTATAAAAAAAAAATATATATCATTATTATCATCATTTACACACCCTCTACTTGTTCCAAACCTGTATGAGTTTCCTTCTTCTGCTGAACACAAAAGAAGATATTTTGAATAATAACTAATTCTACTAACTATATAACTAAACTAGTAACTAAATAGTTGATAGAAGCCATTGACCTATAATATTTTTTGCCATACTATGGATGTGAATGACTGCTGTCAACTGTTGAAGGGCCTAAATTGGCAGTATATACAGGTGCTAGTTTGGGGGAAATTGGGAGTCAGGATCCAGTTTTGTTCTTGCTGTAGACAGTCACAGCAAGGTTTGTTTTTTGTTTATTAGATGAGACCAGTAGCTTCCACTATATATGATTTATTCTTTATCCCTACAATCCTCCATACACAACTTGTTATATGAATGGTTTGGTGCATTTCAAAGCTTTTACACAGCTTTTAATAAAAATGCTCATTCATATGTAATATGGTCTAAAAGCATAACAACTACACTTTTAATTTGAAAAAAAAAAAAATAATAATAATAATAATAGGGGCTGTAAAACAGTTAATTATCCAAAATGAAAAGTTTTTTTTTTTAAATATATGTGTGTTTACTGTGTATATTTGTTACGCATGTGTAAATACACATGCATGTATGAATACATATGTAAAATGTTTATTTAAAATGTATTATAAATTACATGAATATAAAATATGCGTGTAAATATTTTCTACATATATACTGTATGTGTGTGTGTATTTAAATATATTTAATATAATTTATCATGATTAGTCATTTGCCAGCACTAAATCTCTATTTCTGTTAGTATTTTAGGAATTACAAAACGGTGCAACCATCTTGATTAAAAATTTATTATTATTATATTAGCTGTTGGGTCATCATTCGCCTAGCTAAAATGTCAGTTTTTCTCATATGTTAAATGTGTATAAAGTTTTCAGTAGGCTAATTGAACAGATATTCTTGCACAAACGGTTTAGTGCCTGTAATGTATTTCTATGGTGGCAGTTTAACTTCACCACAACATATAAACAGTAAGCTGGTTGTATTTTCTGTCTAAGTGGGTTGTTCTTGGTTAGAATAAGCTGCGGTGTGGATCAGATTTAATGCGATTGCCATGGCTTGAAGGCCCTGAGCAAAAATGAGAGGGCATCTTAAAACTCTCACTTAGGGGTTTGTGTCTTCTGATGGGTTGACTGATGTCCACACAGTCTTATCATCACAGAGAGTGGAAGATTGGCTCATGGCCTGTCGTTTGGCAGGAGGGTGCTAGTGTTGAGGCCAAATCACACAGCATGAGACCGACCCGGATTATCCCATCTCCAGTGGGATCACCATGTAAGGGGAGGAGGTGCTCAGGTCATTTGGATGGAACCTACTCTACATCTTCTACAGCTCTCTAGCTCTTTAAAGCATGGACCTTGATCTTCTGCAAAGAGAGTTTGATGCCAGTTTAAGCCCCTTGCCACTAACAAGGTTACCTCGCTCACGATTGTCGCAGAAACCACTGATGTCTAAAGGGTTTGAGGAGATCAGATCATTTTAAGCACAGTGGGATATTTCTTTAGTTGTAGGTCTTCTGGCAGGAATCATGATGATGGCAAAAAGAAGAGTGACTCCCTTAAAGGTGTTTAATATCTGAGAACATTTCATTTTCTTTCTGTTCATCAGGAACAATGAAACTGGAAGCTCAGTGTTGACATGAGACATGTGGCTGATTTGTTTTAGCCTGAGGCAAGAGAGGTATAGCGCTCTAAAAGTCTTTAATGTGTGTATATGTTAGACGGTCAACCAATCCCTGTCAATTCACTGCTGCTGAGCATGCTAGAAAGTAACCCTTGTATGTGAAATGTCATACATGGTAAATACACACATACACATTACGCTACTGTAAAGGAATATTGTAAGTTTTAGGTCAAGCATGGTAACTGTATTTAACGAACGGATGGAGACACTTAACTGATCTTCTCCAGATTTGCCTTGAGGAGGTGATGTTGCTCATTTGACAAATAAATTCAGCCAGAAGCCTGACAGTTGTTCAGCTGTTCTTAAAAATATTGTAATGGATTTATTTTTAATATGTAGCAGTATTGCATGACAAAATGCTACAATGGTTTGCAAACTCTTTATGGTATTTAATGGTAGATGGTATTTAAATTTGTTTACACTTAAGTTTATATGACTGTTTATTGGAATTATTATTATAAATGTGTTTTTGTGTCATGTGTTGGTTGTATTGGTGGTAATTTAATTGACTAACTTGACAACTTACAGTTCCAAACACAACATCAAGCCACCGTTTATTAAGATACAAAACACTTTTCGAAAGAATGTTCATAAGATAGCATCATTTGTTTCATAAGCAGTCCATTTTACACTGATGGATCTTGTATTCAACAGTTTTTACCTTCTTACCCATGTTCCTTGTGCTGTTCAGAAGGGTGGGGGTTGGATCGGGTTCATATGGTGACCTTTGAAACAATCAGCTGTGTCTTAAGGTGAATGAGGCAGCAGTGAAAGGTTCTGTCCAGATGCCAGTTGTGAGGTTTCCTGTGGATTACATTGATCCTCAGAAACAATAGAGCTCACTGCATGCATTGTGAGGGAATTAATGAATAACATACAGATAATCTCCCTATTCACACTATGTTGGTGAGCATTTGTGGTGATTTGAAATGACTTTTGATGCACCTGTGCTGTTTCTTTGTCATAAAAAGGGTAAGAGTTTATAAAGCTCTGTAGCCTGTCCTTATTGGTGAATATTTAACTTTAGATCATATGCTTAACTTTAGAGTATTTCTGGCAGTAATGAGAAACTCGATGCAAAACTGTGAAAAATTGTAAAATACTTTTCACAGTCAAACTAAATCCTAAAAGATAATGAAGATATTATCAATTAAACTGGCCCTGAGTTATGGTTCATATTTTGGTTTTGGAAGTTCCCAATAAGTCAAGTCAAGTCAAGTCACTTTTATTTATATAGCGCTTTTAACAATACAGATTGTAGCAAAGCACTGAACATT
>JAUCMU010000080.1:14907991-14928861 GCA_032275025.1 Enteromius treurensis | reverse complement strand
CACACGCTAACCGGCAGATGAATGCTAACGTAATGAGCTACACTCACGGTTTTAAGAATGAACGCAAACGATCAACACTGACATACATATACATATATTTTCTTATAATATTAAATTCAGTTTTAGAGAAAAGTTTACGTACTATGTGATGTAAGAATAAATTGGAAAAGAGAGATTGAGGGATTTTGTAAAGCAAATCAAGAATTCAGTTTCCGTTTAGATCTGCTCAACCTTTCCATCCTCTCTATACTTTATCCTCTTCCTTAAACCTCTTGCACATAATTCCTTCTAATCATGGTCACCAGTGTGTCATCAGTAATTTTGAGTGCAAACAATATTTCTTTCAGTTTTGCAGCTTTGACTGTGACTGAAAAAAATCTTGATGGTGTGTCTTGTGCAAATACATCACACTGCAGAAGTAATGCGATTCTTCAGAATCATAAACTGCATATACTTTTATGAATATACGTGTCAGTCAGGGTTTATTGGCTGTATGTGCTCACATGTGAAGAACATATTGAAAATGCTCCTTTACAGATAGACAGCTTCTGAATATGAAAAGCTGAAAATGAAAGACCTGTCTCTCCCTTTCTCATGCTCCCTTCCCCCTCGCAGTCCTCAGAAACCATAAAAGCAGTTCAGAAATGAGAACAGGAATGGAATATGAAATATTCAGAGCGCTTATAGTGTGAACTGTGCTGATCGGAGCAAAGGAGGGTTTGTGTGTGTAGAACGCTGACGACACTTTCTTGTGCACCGTCAGATTTTATAATCCACACTGTCCAAAAAAAAAATCGATTTATTCTTGTTTTCCAGTAAACCATTTAAGTGTCCTTAAAACAAGATACATTTACTGGAAGATGAATTATTTAAGATGCTAGGATTTGTTAAAACTATGTCTTAAAACTTATAAAGAATTATTATACATCTATATTTTTTGGGTTATAAGCATAAACCTTTAAGAATTTTTAGTTGGTAAATGTTTGTTAAAAGCCGGTACTTGCTTTCCTTGAATTCCTACAAAACAAAATAAATTTGATTGTGTAGCAAAGCTGCTGAATTAAGTTCAAGATAAATTGAAAATAACACACATATGCATGAAAATGCCTAAGTGTTAACAAAAATTACATAATGTATTCTCTAAAATGAGTCTTACTTTCCAATTAAAATGTGAATTTATCGTGGTTGTTTTTACTGGCAAACGGCAAAAACACTGATTAAGAATTTTGTTTGCAGTGTGCTCGACTCTACACAACACACACACACATGAAATTGAATGCTGCTCTACTTTCTGCTTTTAAAGACTGTTTGATCATCCGCTGTATTATTTCCCACGGTAAATGAGAGGAAATGGAAGAAGACTTTGAACAACAAATAAACACACTTGCATTAAAGTGCACGCTTAAATCCGAGTCCCTGAACTTGTGCTGATGCAAGAGCATGAACAAGAATCAGAGCGGCCTTGCATTTTAGATTTCGTCTCTTCATTATGTACGAGCCGCTGTGTGCTGGAAATTCGGTGAACACTTTGATTATTCGTGATAATTAACATGCCTGTACACAACTGACTTGAATGGCACTGGTTCAAAAGAAAACTCCTGTTTGATCTGCGATTAAAGTTTTAATCCAATGCAGAGGTCTTAAGGTTATCAGTGTTTTTGGGGTTAATGACCTGCTGCTGTTTGTGTGTTTTCTGCGACAGAAGCTCGCCATCAGAAGTTGTCCTGTGGGGACAGCAGCCAAACCCCTCGCCCTCATCAAGCCGCCCAGCCAGAGCATCGCCATCTCTGTGGTGCCAGCAAAGACTCCCGTTTCCATGGTGACGGCACACATTAATGGACAAAAGGCGTTGAGCTCTGAGACGCTCCAGACGTCCCCCATCAACCTCCAAACACCCGCCGGACAGCACATCAGCCGCTCACAGGTACATCTACATTACTCTATGCTAACATCAGCCAGCCACTGTTACAACAAATCCATCCACACACACAGTACAGTGTTCTAAAATACTTTAGCATGAAACAAGAACAGACCATCTACCTCGCAAAATTATAGTATTATGGTAATGCATAACATCATGCAGTGACAAATGATACATTCAGCCACGATCTGCCTGGAAGTACTGTCCCCTTGAGTAAAGTGTGCACTTAAGTCAGAGTAGATGACATACGGAATTTGACACAGCTGAAAGTTGAGCTATGACTTTTCAAAATTGCACTTTTGTGTTTTGTGTATTGGTCATATATCTGTCCACAAACTAGGGCTAGGGTGTTCTGAAAACTTCTGGTGATCTGTCAACATGGAGGGGACTATAACTGTAAACTTTTTGGTCTAAAGGCTGTTTCACACTGAGCATGATGTCCCACTTCCAGTTGTCGGAAAACACAGCATATTACTGTCTTATTGTTATTAATAAATGCTAAATCTTCTCTGAAATGTGCGTTCCGTGGTGGAACGCCTTTGTTTTTGCAGTACCCATTTCAACCACTAGCCGTCAGTTTTACCTTACTGCACCTTTAACATTGTCTGCTGCTCAATATACAGCATTAAATTAAGATCAATAGCGTTTTGTTCTACACAAGGAACAAAAATGATCTATAATGCACAAGAGAAAGAGAAAACATTCTAAAGTATAAATAGAGGTACAATTAGCATCAAGCTACACTTGAAAATTTCTGTAATTATTAATGTATTTATTTAAAACCCACTTTAAACCACCATTGAATGCTTTTAAATACAGAAAATACAGAAAATCACATACAGCCACAATCATATGTCTGTTTGCTTTCATATTACAACAATCGATTGCAACATTTTTCAACACATGAAATAAGGAAGACAGAGATTGATCTCGCTCATAAAACTCTTGCACATGGAAAAACAGACAGTGCTCTCCAGATTACACAATTCAGCGGAGAATGTTTCGAAATTATATTAGAAACAAGTGAGAATAAGAACTCCGCATCCACGTTCTTCTCTCTCGGAACACTTGTTTTCGGTGTTTGTTTACACTGTTTTTCGAAACTGCACCACCATTCTTGCATTTTTGTGCACCAGTTCTTATCAGTTTTAAGTTCTGCAATCTTAGCTCTTAGCTTAATCGAATTGAATGGCCCGTTTCATCGCAGAGCCAGGAGGGAAAAATCAACACATGGGGCGAAATGAAGACTTTTGAAGTCACTGTGAATGTTCCCGCCTAAGAGACCCATATTAATCTATTGCGTGGAATTGAATTGAATTTTCAATTTTCGTGTTCAGCGCTATAATGTTTTGTTATAAAATATTCTATATTAAAACTATGTAACAACAATTTTTTTCTTTTGGAAGGAGGTCAGCCATCCATGCCTTAAACATGAAATGTGAACCTCTTATACATCTACTTAGAACAAAATCCCTGTACACTTCTCAGAGTCATATACTAAACATCCATTTTCATCCAAAAGTGTGATCATTAGGATTCCTTAATTGTGACATAAAAATTTATTTTGAGAGAAATGTTACTTTTCCCCCCATTTCTACTAAAAAAAGCTTGGTTTGAGCATTATTGAATGCTAAACACATGGAATATTTTATTCATACTGGACGCTGGATCCAGAAGATCCGTAATATTATTGAAGGCTTTAAGCTGTAGCTATTAAAAGAGTAAAAGAGAAAAGTCAAAGTAGTAAAGAGAAGTGCTGAAGGTTATAAAAACACAGTCTCAACAATACATTGCTGTCTTTTTTGGAAAACTGGTTATTAATTACTTCTCATAACAAGAGACCCCCTCACACGATTGTAAAGAGCTTTGGGTGTATGAAAATACACTATAAAAGTGCTATAAAAATATTCTTCCTTCATTCAAGTTTGGGAAGATGTTTGGCGTATGTTGTCGAACATTGCAGCCTTTGTGAACCCAAAGGTATGACTGTATTATGGAGTATTAAAACAGCACTGTTTTGCCTTTAGATGTTCATATGTCTCTTGCTTAACATATGTTTGTCCACAAACTAGTACATGTATGTATTTGTATTACTGTATTTGCTCAGAGATCATGCAACAGCAGACACACTTAAAGTGCAGCGACACATTGTACTTTTGCTAGTCACACTTATAAAATCGGTCAACCATAGGAACAGAATCTGTTCACAAACTTCTGTAAACAAAACAATGTTTTCATTGTTCGGGTGAACAGGTACAATGTTCTGACCTATTTTACAGTCACCCGTTGCCTTGTTTATATCAGATCAAAAATATTGTCTGCTCTGCTTGGAGTGTGTCCTGGTGCAGGCCTTCATAAATAATAGCAAAGACCTTCCCAACAGAAAAGACTCTTTATTCGCATGAGTAGTCACCCCCTCCACTGCTTCTTTCACTCCTCCCCCTACTCTCTCCCTTCCCCCTCCTTCATGCTGGAACGCTGGGATTGTTTTACTGCCTTTTATGGCTGTATTGTTTGGGAGAGTGAAGCTGTTTTCAGCTCTCCCAGCTGCCCACTGACTCAAACCCTAAAACACCCATCAGACTGGAGGAGGAGAACCAATCACAGCCTTTTTTGTTTTGTTGATGAATACGGGAGGGGGGAGACATCTCAGACCACCTGGCCAGTCATTTGGAGCTGGATAATAAGTGAATTGTGGTCCGGTGTGAATGCACATACTAACATCATCGTTTCAGCATACATGTACCATATGAAGCAGTTTTACAAGCTACAAAAACAGCAAGGATAAAACATCCAATAGTTGTAGTTGGCGGGGATTTGGAAAGTTTTATTATAAGAAATAGCAACATCTTTACCAAGTTTGTATGATTGGACTTGCACATCGCCAGTGGACAGCAAAGGTTAGGACTGTTGCATGTTTTCATGTCCACTCCAAACATATATTAAACTTGCTGTGTAGCATAATTGTTGAGAGTCTTTCGAATTATATATATATATATTTTTTGAATTATGTAGATTAAACAAGTATACAGTAAATGCAAAACATATTGGTAAAGAATCTCTTTTTAAAAAAATAATTAAAATAAGTTTGTATCACTGCATAATAAAAGCATGCAGGCAATGCACAAAAAGTTTTATTATCGCTGTAATATCTGTAAGTGTTAGACTGATAAAAAGATAAAATAGATTGTCAAAATTAAGGATTTGATGCAAAGCATTTAGTCAGATATCTATGCTTGAATGTTAGATCTAGAGATCTTTGTTTCATCTTTAAGCAGATGAAACAAGTCAGAAATTCTTGTAGCCCAGAGAGTAGTGTATGTTCACCATCAGCTTTCTCTCAATATTAAGGGTTCAATTCTGAGGGAAAGCAAGAAATGTGTACCTTAAATGTGATGTAAGATGCTTTGGATAATTGCATTTGCTGCATAACTGTAAATGAAAAGCACACAGCAAATGTTAACAGATTTAAAAACATCACACAGCATTTTTATTTAATCAGAGGAGTATGTAGTGTAGTGTAGTTTGATTGTTATAACTTATATTATTATTAGCGCTTCTTTTTCTAACATTTGTTTGTTAGTTTAAAAAAAAAATGTATGTGTATTATTAAATTAGATTCAAATAATGCATGTAATAACATGATTATTAGTGTCCATGTGCAAATGAGATGAACAATATAAAAGGTTGCTTCAGGAGGCAACATGTCTTTCAACACAGGAAACACAAAAGAGGAATATTAGGCAACAGATTGAGCTCAGAGATTGGGTTCATTATTTACAGAGTTCATAAAAATGGACTTTCAGAAAGGTCGTTCTTCTGTCTGCTTATTTACAACCTCCCCCTAACTGTTCCTCTGCAGATGTCTGTACTTCTGTTAGGCAGCAGTCAGAACTATTTTTCTGCTGTTTCCCATTGATGTCAGTGCCAAACAAAAGAGACTTATTTCGAGTGGAAATTCTTGATGTTGGTTTCCACACATCGGCTGAATAGACTTAATTACCATTGTTGAAACATACAATACTGTGACTTGAAAAATGGCATAAAATTACTTGTTCGTGTTCATTTGTGTGCATATATATTAGTTGCTTTTAGAGTAAGACAGTGTTAGATCCCTTCTCATTTTTATTATTCTGGTCAATGTTTGTGAGCACTTCTCATTTTATCACCTTCTTAAGATTAATCACTTTTTTAATTTTTAGGTAACTTTGGATAAAAGCATTTGCTAAATTGATCTTTAAGCATTTAGTACCTTAGGAGGTAAACAGGTGTTAGCAAGCCATCAACACCTGCTGTTTCACACTGTCTAGGTCCAAAAAAAAAAGATAACTGTTAGGCGTTTAATTGGGCTTGGACCTAAATCCTGCCCCTGAGGGTCCTCTATGGTTGTTTTTTGTTTGTTTGTTTTTGCTTGTTAGTTGCACCATGAGACATTTGAATTGACATGCTTAAATGTAAAATGTCAAAAAATGTATAATATAAAATATATTATAAGGTTTTCTTATATAAGTGTATTTTAAGTAATTTTGTATATTTATTATATTTTGTAACACAATTTTAGGGTCTTTTAACTAGTTGCTTCTTGGCATGCATATTGCCAGAATATTAGGAATTTATTAGTAGTAATTAAAAACATATTAATGCATTATTCTATATGATTTTATTCAGATTCTACCCAACTACCTTACTAGCTATTAATAAGCAGAAAATTAGGAATTTATTAAGGGGAAAAGTCATAGTTAATAGTTAATAAGTGTCCCTTATTCTGTTACCTATATTTCTAATCTTATGGCAGCCTTTATGCATTTCGCGGAATCTTGGGAACCTCACGCTTGAACACTGTGTCTATGACGGTGTCAGATTAGAAGATAATACTCAAAACTGTAAGTGTAGCCTTGCAGAGGAGCCACCTAAATGGAGATGGGCTCTATGCCGATGTTTATGCCCCACTGATAAGTCAGTATTGGGGTGCTGTGTTACAAACAGCCACAGTAGCACACGCTGGTCCAAAAAGCATCACTAATAACTCCCACACACCAGTGACATGGCAAGTGTCAAGTGTTAATTGAATTGCACAGCGTCTACATGTGCAGAGAGAAAAGAACAGGGTTGTTCTATGGCAAATTTATACTGCTTCATTTAATTTCTAAAAGATTTTTACTCTCCTGGTTTAGTTAATATATATAAAGTTACATTTTTGTTTATTCAATACTGTAAAATAATAATGTTGGTTTAATGATGGCTTTTTAAGGTTGGTTGTCTGTCTCCATTGTTGAAGTCAGCTGTCCTTTTATAAAGGGCTTATTAAAATCTGTGTGCAAAAGAAAATATAATTTTTTGGGTCCAAATGTATCGATATAAACATGATTGTAGTTTTCCTTCTCTGTCTGTAAAACACTCATCTGTAAGTGTCATTTCCTCTTAGGCCAAACTGCTGAAGATAGTGGCTTTTTTAAATGTTGTATTTTAAGTGTTCACAGCGCCTCCATGCGGTATTTGCTGGTATTTGACTACCAGTAAGAGAGGATATAGAAGTAATTTTTTACAAATGTGACATTAATATCATAAGAACTTCTGTGTTACGAGTTATTTTAGTTTCGTCTTGCAGTTTTTGGGTTTTTTCTTTATAAGTTGCTTGTGAGAAAATTTTGTTTAGTGTACATATTTCACCACCCGAACATGGAAAAAACATGTATTTATAGCAATATACCAAACAACAACACAATTTTACTGTATAATTTAAGTAAAAATGCTATGCATTTTTGATTGATTGATGAACTATACATTTTGAACTCTTAACAAAGCTTAATATCTTCTCTGGTGTTGGCGGACAAGTAAATGAATCTGAAATATTTTTAATGATTTTACTGGAAAACAAGCCAAATACTTAAATTCTTAGTATATATAAGGCCATACAGAATGTTTCATACAGTATTATAAAAACGTGTACTGTATGTGTTGTTTAAACAGCTGTAAGATCTATGACAACTATCACTTGTGCCATTTCAAACTTAAATGACTTTATTTCTTTTGTGGACCACAAAAATAGACTACTGCATTCTAAATGTTCTGATAAAGAGCTAAAAATAGCTCTTTCAGTATACTGTTTCAAAGCATAATAAGGCTCCAAACCAAAATAAGCTTTTTACAGTAGTTCATAAACTCCTGCTGGAAATGTTTCGGTCTTGTTCCTCTATTACCCTTTGAGGAGTCTTTTACACCCATTTCATGCCTACACAGGTCTCATCAGGCCTCTGATTCCTCAAACTGTCCGTGACGTTCCAAGAAAGAGCAGAATTGTTAGCGTTCACCTGACATTTCGTTCTTATGGCAGCTGCAGGGGCTGATGGGTAATTCACTGCAGGCCTGCTGTTTAATTCAGTACTTTCACAAAATACAAGCTGAATGCCGCAGCTCAAGGTTACTGCCGTCTCTCTCTCTCTCTCTCTGCTGGGATTCAGCAATTACTAAAATCACAGCCCTGACGGAGCAAGACATTTCATCCGGTCCGTTGTCATGGGAACAGGCCGCAGGCTGCCCCACCTCCTCATGTCGGTTTGCTACTGCACAATAGACTGAGATGAGTGACTGAGAGGGATTTTAAAGCAGTACGACTCAAACTCTTGTCTTGTATTCCTCTGGTTATATAAGACCCTTTGACAACAGGACATGAAGTGCAAAATTGGTGCTCACTGCGGTCATGGACGACATTACAACGAACTAAATCTTTAGTAGCAAATGTTATACTTGGAGTATATTTGTTTATAATATTATTATATATAGCTGAGGGGTTAAATCTCCTCAAGAGTCCTTATTTAAGCAATGTGGTACTCAATGTGGTCTTAGTTAAACATTAAAATTAAAAACTAAATGAATAAATTATTCAAATAAGTAGAAAACAAAAAAGCTCAAACTTCTCATGTCTTTATTCATCAGTCAACAAGTTTCAGAAAAAAAATCTGCAAACATGTTTAAGTTAAGTTAAAACATCTTGACTGAATTAGAAAACATTAGATATTATTGTTTTTAAATGTATTTGAATAAACATTTCAAAATGAACTTTTTAATAGCTTTTTATCCACGTGGGGTAAACAATATGTGAATAGATGTCTGAATTTGGAGTATTCAATAAGCAGTAGGCAAAAAAGTGCTAGGATGACTAAAGTTTAAAATGAGCATCAAATTAGGGTTTTCACAACAAAATCCACCCAATTACTACTCAAAACTAGCCCAAAACTATTTTTTTGAGGGGGACCCCCGGCAAAAAGTTGTGTTCCGGGGATAAAATACACATTTTATTTTTGGCAGGGTTCCCCTGTTGTTTTGGAACATTCATGAAAAACATGAAAAACAACCTGCAGTGTTAAAGTAACCAATTTCTGAAGAAAAACAGCATACTTGGCAACACTGCATCCAACAGATACGTTACTACAGTTACTACATATATAAATTTTTACCATAAATAGTGAATAATGTAATTTTTAAAAAAAGTTGTCAAGTAGCTTGTTCAAAAAAGTACCTACTTTTAAAATATGCGATTATTTGTATGATAAAAAGATAAGACATTGTATGGTTGAACATTTTTAATGCAGTTTCATATGCATATTTGAGTTTTCAAAGGATACTAGTGCAATCATGTTTTTTAGAGAATTAATAAATCAGTCACACTTTTACAAACTAGTATAAAGAAATAGCTGCCATGATCTTTCAAAATCAAAATCATCACCTATATCACCACACAATGACTGACTCAAAATGAGCTATGTAATGAGTCATTTCCAAAAGCATGTTTGGTAACAGTTTTTGTTTCAATTTACTGAAAAGCACAATGAGGAAGAACCACTTCTGGGATATCAGTCTGCCTCTTCTGTCCTGTTCGCCTGTTTAGCATGAGCAGTAGATGAAGTAACTACATAATTATAGATGTTTTGTAATAATTCTGTCTTCCTAACATCTAAAATTATTGCTATTCCTGTCTCATTATATGTTTTGTTTCTGTCTGACAGATGTTGGGAGCCCTCACCGCAATCCCGATAAAGGTGCCTCACATTAGCTCTCTGCAGCGGCTGGTAGGGCACTCACCCAGTGTGCCAACTCAGGTAAAAACACTCAAACCTGTATTCATGAAACCTTATCATTTGCAAATAATTTTCATAGCACACACTATCAAAGCATAGAGACCCCTTACAGAAGCAGCTAAAAGAGAGATTGAGAGAGTTTTATAGCGGACTCTTATTAATTTAATTATTTTCTAGACTACTAATAAATTTATGAACTTGAGTAGTTGACTTACAGTTTTCTTTTTATCAACAAAGATTTGTTCACCCAGTAATTAAAACTTGTTAATTTACTCACCCTCAGGTAAAATATTGTATTCAGTAAGACTGTATAGAAGATTGAAACTTGGTTTTTGGTGTTGTTATGTTTTTTCGACATAAATTACCAAAAATCATGGTTTTAGCTAAAAAGCTTCTTTACCATTCTACTCAGTCTACATCCTAATGGGTTGCACTTGCTCTGTAAATGCTCAAAATGCATTTAAAATTACACAAAGTGAAAATAACTAGAAAACTTTGCTTGAAACTGTGCTTAACAACATATAGAATTTTATAAACAAACTATTCATAGATGACGCGAACATCTGTAATTTTTTTCTTAAAGAGATCACAAACAAGCTAAACTTCATCCAAAATAACCTGCAATTAAGCAAATGTCAATCAAAACCTGACAGAAACTTGACCTGAAATACTAAACGATTTTGTTTGAGAGATCAAAATATTTGCAGTCAAAACCAAGAACCATATGCTGCTTTCGGGAATAAACTTTGTGTTCTGTCTTTTTAGGTCAGGCCAAAGACTCTCATTCCAGAAAGCCTTCCCCATAGCCCATGTCGAGAGCAGCAGTCCGGCCAAACGCTGGTCGTGCCGCAGAGCATGGCTGTGGTCAGCCCAAAGAGCCAAGGCGCATCTTTGCCAACTGCCAACAGCACCTTCAGTCACGAGAGACTGTCCAACGGACAGGAAGAGAGTTCCTCTTTGCCCTCATCTGCACCAGGCACCTCCGCAAGTCCAGGGGTGGCTTACGCCATCATCTCATCAGCCTCGCCAGCAGCCCATGGGGTGTCAGGAGGAGTAACCGAGGCCATTAAGGTGCAACCGCTGATTTTCAGCCCTGACAGCAAGGTCAGAAGATCTTTCATCAAATACTTACCTAAAAAACATGCTGCTCCGCATGCTGAATTAGATTTCGACTTGCATGATGCCGTTAGTGTCATGCTGTGGCAAATGCTAATTAAATGGACAGTATCTGTTCAGTTGATTTAAGATTTTTAATGTGTGTACAGGTTATAATTATTCAGCCCCAGATTCCCAGAAACTCCAAGAGTTCTCCGGCCTCACAAAATAGCAGTCCTGTGAAGGAGCCAAGCCCTGACCCCTCATCCCCAGCCAAAAAGGAGGAGGATCCAGAGGTACACTTACAACTAGTCTAGAATATTAGAAACATTGTTGACATAACCAGTGCACTTTGACAGGAAGAGACCATCTGGTTGACATGGCAATGCCTAATTAAGGCAGTGTTGTAGTGCTTGAACTTCTGGAGGATTTAAGTCTGAGTACTGAGCACTGAATTAGATAACACTTCTCCAATTCTCACTATTAACTTGTTGCTTATTAGCATGCCTATTATTAGCATATTGGCTGTTTATTAGTATTTATGAAGCACATATTTTGTACATCCTACCCAACACCTAAACTGAACAACTACCTTACTAACTATTAATAAGCATCAAATATGTAGTTTATTCAGGCAAATGTTGTGATTAATGGTTTGTTTATAGCCAGAATTGGACCTTAAAATAAAGTGTGACCCTAAATTACTGTTTAATTAAACCTTTCTTAACTTGGAATTTGGAGATGCCTGATGTAGGGCTAGTCCATAATAGCACCACTGTAAATGGATGTTTAATATATATTTGAGGATATCTTATTACTAATGGCTTAAACAAAACTTGAATTCAGGGTTCTCCCTTATACACAAAACATTTTTCTTCAGACTGAGTGACTGGTTCTAAAAAAACGAATCAGAAATGTGGCACCTTGAGTAACTGAGACGTAGCATTTAGGCCAAATAACTGTTGCCGGTGTTTGGACGTGTTTTTAAAGGAGTTCAAAAGTATTTCCATATTTAATGTATTCACTATATTAACCTTCTTTCCTACAGAAAGTTGCCTTCATGGTCGCACTAGGCCTGGTCACTACAGAACACTTGGAAGGTGAGTTGCATTCAGGGTTTAAAATGAACACTTGGCAACCCGCTATATCAGCCATGGTGGGAACACACATATCAACTCAATAGCCAGTTTGGCAGGTTATGATTCATAAATTATGTCCTCTAATCAGGAGCACCTAATATAGGCACTGAATTATTGAAATATCAAACAAGATGCTGAATTATAACATGAAGTAAAATTAATATAATGCTATAAAAGTAGTTTATGATAATAACATTTATTTGTGTGAATTAACCATACACTTATAAGCTATTAAATACTGGACATAATAATTACTTACTTAGTAACTAATTATTTTTTATTTTACAGACCAGTTTGGAAGGATATCTCATATTCCAAGTTTGCTCTAGTCAGTTCAAAAAAAGCATTATATGTTTTAGCGAGTAAGTGAATGTATTTGCATAATGTGATGTTACATGACTATGTTAAATTGTTTGAAGTTGAATTCATTTTAAATTCCAATTTAACATCAGGTGTGTTGTGACTACATCCAAATTATCACTGAAAGGAGACAGTTATTCTGATTTCTGCTTAACTTTGTTTGAAACAATTCAACAAAATTAACAATCAAAAAAGTTTCATCACAGATGGTGTTTTTTTTTCTGACAGAGATCCAGAGTAAACGACAGGAGAGAAAAAGGCGAAGCACAGCTAACCCTGCGTACAGCGGACTGTTTGAACCAGAGGTCTGTCTGCCTTCGTAGTTTCTTTAAATAATGTTCTTTTTATGGCTGTGTTCATTTGTAAATGCTGTGTATCTTGCTTTTCAGCGCAAACGACTTGCCTCCAATTACTTGAACAGTGCGATGTTTCTGTCGGCGAGAGGTAAAGTAGATTTTCTACTTTAACATAATGGTGTTGGGTTTGAGCTAAAAACCTTTGCAAGAAATGCACAGAAACAAGTTTGAAAGGAGTAAATTTAACTTGCACGTTCATCACAAGAGCTCATGTTTTAATAGTTCTTTAACCAGTGACATGAAACGTTGACTAATAAAGCCAAATGCTAACTGCTTTAACCTGCTGATTTCATTGCTGTTTAACTCTAATAACTCAGCTTTATCAGAGTGACAGCTACTAACCTACTATATGCTTTTACTCACACGCTAGACTCTGAGGAGCTCTGCTGGAAGGTACGACTTTAACATAACTCTGTGTTAGTGAATCTTGTGGCAAGAATATACATAGTTCTTGAGATTTGTTTTGACATTTTAAACATACAAAAATGCAAATATACCAATATATATATATATATATATATATATATAAATATATATAAACCTATTCTGTCATAATTAATTTGCTCTTTGATGTTCAAAACCTGTATGATGTTCTTTCTTTTGTGGGACACATACACAAAATGTACAGTTAGGGTCTTTTCTCATTTGAGTAAAATTACAAAATTAAATTGTCAGCAAATTAAGTAAAATTTAAACACAATTTAAGTAATAAATAAGTGTAGTACTTTACAGCTTAGACAAAAAGCTGTGTTTATTTTTGACCAAATGTAGTTTGAACTGGCAAAAAAATTCAGACTTTCTGTGTTCTGTCGTAAAACAAACACTGTGACACCCATAGTCCATTATACCTTACTAAACAACTAAAATGATCATTGTAATAAAAATAAAACAAAACCAGTATATTATTGAAATAGCATTATTGTGACTAGTATGAGGCATTGCTGTAGAAATAGTAATATGATGTGTTCTAAAACAAGCAAAAGAAATCTCAAAGAGGGCTCAGAATATTACAAATGTTAATTATAAAAATTTTGGCTATGCTGTATTTTAAGATGTACTTGTTACAGTGTAATTATACATTTATATACTAAGTAATATTAATTAACTGCATGTACTTACTATATTTAAGGTAGTTTGTGTTAGGGTTACTTTCATATAATTATGTATAATTTATTGATGTTATTATAATAATGAGTACATATAACATGTATAACAAGGACACCTTAAAATAAAGTGTTACCTAATGTTTTTCTTACAGATTATATTTACTTGTGATGAAAGGGCTATTAGTTATGTTTAAGTAATATTTGAAGTGTATATGCAGAATTACTGACAGACTGTTGTGTGTTGTGTTTCTTTAAATGTGTGTGTGTGACACAGGAGGAGCTGCAGCATGAGGATCACTGTGCAGTGTGTAAACAGGAAGGAGATCTTCAGCCGTGCCACACTTGTACCCGCGCATACCACCCCGACTGTCTGCATCCACCTCTCAAAACCTCCACCCGGGGCATATGGATGTGCCCCAAGTGCCAGAAGAGAGTATGTTGTTCTATGCTTTGAACACACAACAACACACAAAAACCCAACAGCACAAGGATGTCTGTAGGACATTTATTTGATGTTTTTTCAATTCATCTGGGCAATATTCTTCATGTATGTAACACTAATAGAGTTATCAAAAGTAATAAATTGATCTTGTTTTAGTAATAAATAGATATTTTTACTAGAAAATAAATATAGCTGTCCTCTTTTTATATTGTAATGCTACAACATTTCGGATGAAAGTGCCCAAGTCAGACTGAAAAAAAAGACCTTCTGTTACAAATACATAATTTAGTGGAAAAGCGGTTTGTGAATAATTATATTCTTTACTGTAGATGGTCAGTCATTTTAGAAGAAAAAAGTCTTTGGTCCCACTTTATAATAAGTGTCCCTAACACCTGTGTACTTCCATAGTTAACTAGATGTGTATGTAGTATGTAACCCCAGTGTAAGTACACACCGGTACATACAGTAGTATCTACAGTTGTAATATTTCTGTAACTACACACAGGTAACAACCCTCAGAATGGTGTGTGTAAGTACAAATGTGTAACAGGACATTGATAACAACACTTTTTGCTAATGAAAGTACAAATGTGTAACAGGACTAACAGCACTTTTTGGTGTCACACTTTATATTAAATAGACAATTGCTATGGATTTAGCATGTAATTACTGTGATGGTACACAGCAGTGGGCAGTAAGTTAGACTTTACATATAAACTGTGGTTGGTGTCCAGAATGTTACACTTTACATTAAGTGGGCAGTTCCTGAGGAGTTACCATGTATATACACTGGTATTACAGAGGTGCATCAACTCCACCCACTTTACATATCCCTAAACCTACCCAACTACACCCCCTGATCAGTCCCTGTTCCAGTTACTCTCATACATACTGCTGTTACTAAATGTAGCTACCGTATGTAATTCATGTGACATGACCACTTAGTGAAGTGAAAAAAGTGTTGTTACCAACATCCTGTCACACATTTGTACCTACACACACCATCCTGAGGGTTGTTACAGGTGTGTAGTTATAGAAGTATTACTATGTAGATCCTATGTAGCAATGTGTTCTTACACTGTGGCTACATACTACTTACACATCTAGTTACTATGGACTGTAAGAACACAGGTATTAGGGACACAATATAAATTGGGACCGTTTTTTTTTTTTTGTGTCCAGCATTCATGGATCATCTCTGGATATGGTCTGGGCTAATGGCCCTCATCTGAATATTTTCTGGGTTTGTCTTCCAGAAGGCAGTGGCTTAGCATCCATGTTTTGCCCTAGCTTGCGCTCTGTGTGCGCGTGTGCTGTAGGCGATGTGAACTCTGATTGAATTCACCATCAGTCTGATCAGAGGCCTCTTATCATATGAGACACCTTGGCCTTTAGTGGAAGCCTGTGGACATGGATTGCTCAAATGAGTGTCACGCTACGGAGTTGATCAAAAGCAGCCGAGCGCCATTGTGTCACAGAAGCAGCTGGAGAAACCGGAGGCCTGTTCTTCATTGGCTGTAAGGCCCATTACTAATCAATCACATGTTCCTTCCCTCCGCCGTTTTCATGTGGTGCTACTGCTGTAGCTGCAATCCTGTAATCACTAATCAAGCAAACACAAATCAGCGGCCTCATTTACAAAATGAACTGACGATTGGATTTGATCCTAAATTCCATGAATTTCATCGTACACTGCAAGTGAGGAACATACTGGCATTTTTTTAAAGGCCACAACTGATGTCTTATGTATAGAGCATGCATACAAAATGTTGTGCTTATACTAATAAGCTAAACAAATCCAGCACTGTTTATTAATTCATTCCCTCCCTTGATGAGTTATCTTGTCAGTTAAGAGACAACAAAAAGGCAAGTTTTCATGGCAATCCCTGTTCTAGGTGTATTACGGTAAGGCCTAGCACATGTCAAGAATAATTATATACGTAGATCATGTATGTATATCATGTTTTGACCATTTTGAATCTGATCTGGATGATCTGCCAGTCAGTGAGGCAGAAACAGCTCTAGTTATGTTGTGGGTAATGTGCATTCAAGTGGTGATAAAACATGAACACATAACAACAGAATACAAAAGTTTGGTTTAAAAGCAGATGCTTGATTTTTATTTATTTATTTATTTATTTTTTATATGTAATATGTTCATATAGCATAATATATTCTGAATAATGTCAAATTTATGTGAAACTCATCAAAAACGCTGGTGGTGATGGGATAAAAGTTAAAGGTGTCTTAATTTAGGTTGAGCTGTAGAGTAGGTTTTAATGCTGGATTGTTGCAAAAACACTTTTGCACATTCTTTTTTCACATATTTTACATTATTGCAGTTCCTATCTATGTCTTAAACATGCTGTTTAGTTCCTGTTTTGATGCAACATCAAAGTGCAGTGCAATGTTTACCTGATACAAATCCTCTAACCTTGAAAAGGCATCATGAACAAAGTTGTTCTTAATCACTGAGAACAGCACACATTTTCCTGTACAGTATAGTAAGGTTTGTTTACAAGTGAAGTCTATTCATGTCTCCTGTTACTGCTTTGCTATATTTTCAACTAGGTATAGTGATCGGTCGAAGAAGAGTGCTGCTTTCCTGAATATTAACATGGTTGCAAATGTGATACTGAATGAATGCAATACAAAAACAAGAAGTAAATAATAAATCACTTACATTGAAGAATATTATCTTATGATTTACTCTAAATTGCAACAAATATACAGTAGTTCCAAGAAAGATGAGCCTATTTACACAAAGTGTGAATATTCCACCTTGTTGGCAGAATTTTTAGAGTACACTCAAAAAAATGATTCATTGGATGAACTCAATTTAATTGAAGGCATGATTTCCATCCAATAAATATGTGTAGCCCCAACTCATAAAAAAAAATAAATAAATAAAGCAATGAAATTTAATTGGGTCAACTCAATTTGATCAAATATAGTTTTAATGAAAATTATGCATTTTATGCTTGTTGAACTTAAACTAAAACATTGAACCAACAAATAAATTAATAGGAAGACATCTTTCAAAAAAAATCTATGTTTGATTTACTTAACTTTAGGCATTAGCCAACTTGTTATGCATAACATAAGATGGTTTTGATACAGTACATCCACAGCATGCCCAAAGTATTTTTCATGTTAGCAGGTCCCTAAGCACATTCTCTACACTTTACCACAATGGTAACCCCCAAAAACACTAACATAGCAGAAGGTCGTTTAAATACAAACATAAAAGAACATTAACAAGTCTCACAGTTTTATCATCTTAATAAAAATGCCTAAAATAACATTTTATTTCAAAATTTACAATCCTTCTCCTGCCCATGCCCTGACAATGGGAAGGGGATATCCAGTTCCTAGTTACACAATTAAAATCATTTATTTCATTTATTTATATAGAAAGTAATTTATTTTCAATTAAGTTTGGTAGTTTCACAGAGCCGTTTGCATCGCACATTTCAATCACTTAACATTTTATTTGTATCTATTAAATTACTTAGCTCATGATTTGCAGTAAGTCATATCAATTTGTGGAAAATGGGCATCCGATTAACTTTTTAAATGAATTGCAAAGACAATAAAACATTTTTACACAATGTAAATGAAACACACACAACTTTCCCCTGTCTCTATTCAGTGTGTTTCCACTACAGGTGTCACGTATCGGCAGCAGCTAATCGCGCTTTCTCTCCCAGAGTGGACAGGCAGGACTCAGAGGAAGGACTTGGGTGAATAATAAGAACATTTATTAACGAAAACAAAACACAAAGGGAAACACGACGAGCAAAACGACAACTACAAGCTGACAAGCAACGTTAACAATCGACAAAGACATTGGACATGGGGCCTGAATTTATACAAGGACTAATCAAACACACCTGGACAAACACGACTGGACAGAAATGATCATTGATGAGGAAGGCGGGGTTACAAATGAGGAAAGCACATGGATGACAGAATGTAAACATTAAGGCACGGAGCACATGGCACAAGAGATCAACAAAGCCACAGACACATGAAAACATAAACAGAGCATGCCTACAGGGTGACAACAGGAACCAAGATCTAAATAAATTTCCTGGAACTGAATATGCTGATTGGTTGAGTTCAGAATATTTAGCCATCATTTATTTGCCTTTTTAAAATTGATTTATTTTTGTTAAATATTATTGTGTTATTGTGTCACAGTAACGTAGTATTTCAGGTGAGACTGTAAATATTTAAAAATTACAATCTGCTTTCTACTTACAAAGACAGCAACGATTTGAAAATGTGTGATTACATAGATGTGATCTCAACGTGATCACAGGGCACTCAGTGCTCTTGTATCCTGATGAGAACAGCCTCAACTCATTTCAAGAGTTCGCGCTTCCTCATAATCAAGAAGGGTAAAGATAAGCATATTTGGCATGCTGTCCGGGGCGGCGAGCCGGGAGGATGGCGGACACCGAACCCTAGAGGCTTGAACCCTAGCTAGGGCTAGAGCTCGGCATCCGGCTCGGTCCTTGCATGCCCCCCACCCGGAGGAAGGCGCGAGGGCAGCTAAATGGTGGAGCAGGGATGCGCAAAAGGAGAGCTGTGGAAGGAAAGAAGACGGGGCTATTTAAAATGGGTAGAAGGGGTTTTGATTGGACAGGAGTAATGAGGAGGTTGATAAGGTAATGCAGTGCCAGCCGTGATTAAATGACCGCGCTCGGGCTTGAACCCTAGCTCAGGCTAGATCTCGGCATCCGGCTCGGTCCTTGCATGCTCCCCAAAAAAGCTAGAGAAGGATAGCAGCCGGATGCGAGCTCCCCAAAAAAGCTAGAGAAGGACAGCAGCCGGATGCGAACCCCCCAAAAAGCGTGGTAAGAGGATGCTGGACGGGACAGCAAAGGGAAATATTTAGTTTTGCGCGCTCCTTGGTTTTGGACTTGTTTTGGGAAATTTTAAGGATGAGCTAGGAATGGGGGAACTGGGAACTGGATCGTCTGGCGACCTGCTGGTAGAGACAGAGATGCAGATTAGTGGGTTGGAAGAGAAAAGCAAGCAAAACAATGACTTTGGGGACTTTGCCTGTCCTTTTGGGGAGAACAGGGGGTTTTAAAGGCAGGAGAAATAGGACCTCTGCGGAGGCGTGGGGAGGAGCTATGGGATGGGGGATCTCTTCAGAGGAGGGGAGGTACGAAGGATAGCTTTTAAGATTAAAGTACCTCTGCGGAGGTGAGAAAGGAAAGTTTTGAAATAGGGACCTCTGCGGAGGCGTGAAAGGGAAAAAAACTTGTGATAAGGAAACTCTGGGAAGGCATGAAAGGGGGAAGTTTGAGATACAAAACCTTTGCGAAAGTTGGAAGGAGAAATGCTTCTGTGAAAGCAGTATGGTGGAAAAAAACTTCTGCAGAAGTAGGGTTGGGATGGCTCTGCGGAGGTGGGACAGGGCGGGGAAAATGGGAACTGTTGGCAAAATAAATCAAAACTGAGTGAATCTATGAAACAGAAAATGGGTGAGAGGGTGCATAAAATACGTTATGAGACTCAAGAGAAGTGAAGGGAATGCCGTGCTGGCGTCATGGGTATGTGGCTTGCGTATGACGTCATCAGGTGGTGTCGGCCGATTCCGCGCTACCTTGCTGCTTGTGTTTGAGAAGGTGCAGCGCTGGGCTTTGTTGCTTCTAGGGCTGGGAAAACTGGCGGAAGGCCGGTGAGTGGTAAAAAATGAGGATTATTTTGCTTGAATTGCTTTGGCGTATGGCGTGATGAATGATATATAAGAGCGCACAGGCATGGCCTTGAAAAGGGAGCTGCCGCAGACTCTTGTGGAGGCTCAGACGGACTGAGGGTTGAGCTTTAGCGGTAGCAGGTTGTCGGAAGGCGGGCTGAGGAATCTGGTGCTCGCGGAGCTAGGCAGGTGAGTATGTGTCTTTAGTCGTGTGATTCCGAAGAATGCGCACAAGGCGAGCTGCGGAAGGAAAGAGGACAGGGCTATTTATAGTGGGTAGCAGGGGATTTGATTGGACAGGAGTAATGAGGAGGTTAATTAGGTAATGCGGTGCCAGCCGTGATTAATCATCCGCGCTCCTCTCAAAATTAGTTTATTTGCAAAAACTTAACTTAGTGCTTCTGGCATTTGCTGCTGGCTCTGGTGTTTCTAGTGGCTCTGAAGATCACAATTATATTGCTTCTTAGAGAAAAATGGTATCTGTGAGGATTTCCAGTCAGGATTTAGACCATATCATAGAGTTACTAATGATCTGCTTCTATCATCTGATCGTGGTTGTATCTCATTATTAGTGCTATTGGATCTCAGTGCTGCGTTCGACACTATTGACCACAACATTCTCTTGAATAGACTAGAAAATGATGTTGGCATTAGTGGAAG